>CM040982.1:13738241-13764970 GCA_022985145.1 Pangasius djambal
CCCCCCCCCCCCCCCCCCCCCCCCCCCCGCTCTGCCCCTCTCTGCCCCTCTCTGCATCCCTCAGCTAAATTGCAACTACATCCTCCATCCACATCACATGGTTCTTCAACTTGTGAGAAACACTGCAGATGCAGAAACAAGTAATTCCAGTGTGTTTCCCAGTACACTGAACTATTGTTCATGATAGCAAATAAGCAATGTCCCTCAGGGATCCTTGCCCTGATTGAAATGCTGACTATTGTTCAAAAGAAAACATACAGGATACAGGAACAAGTCATGACTAAGGTGACTAAGGCCTAAGGTGTGTCAAAGAGACTTCAGAACTGAAAACTGCCAGGGGAAGATAGCTGTTGATTCTTTTTTCAGAATATACTTCACAACACATGCTCTCTTGCCATCAGATCTATGTATGGCCTTGCAATTTAAAAGGGAAGGAAGGATAAGCGTGGCTTTAGCCTATCCTGAGCTCCACAGTCTCATCCCCATGGTAACGCCACATCTGCAGGCACGGAAGCTTTCTATTCAGACAGCTCATCAGTGATGTTAGTCACACAGTAACAGGCCTCCATACCACCATCAGCAGTGGCTTTATCCTCATGGACCAGAAACACTTCTATCAAATGTGCTGGGTATGAAGATAAAGGCGGCCTACAATATAGAATAAATCCTAACTATAGGAAATAAATGAGAATGGCGATAACAGTATAAAATAGTTCAGAAAGGGTATGCAGCTTTGTTAATAAATCTTTCAGTCCAATAAATCAAAGCACTTTATTGTTCTTTCCTTCTTGTTCAAGTCCAGAGGGTTTGTGTATAACTACTTGTTGTAGAGGTGTTTTTCCTGCCGGTAGCTATTTCTGGGCTTTCCATTAACTATGTGCTCAGTTGTGGTCGTGATACATATACAGCATACATCATACATAAGCTGTATTTCTATTATGCAATGCTGTACACTCTCTGTAACCTTGAGGTAATTGGCTAGAATTGAAAAACGCTTCAGCGAAATGCCTATTCGTTGACAATTTGATGTGCTCAGATAAACGAGTGTAATAGAGTGCAGAACTACTGCTTCATATTTTATGAGGACAGATATGCATGTCACTAGTGCTAGGCCTTATCTCGCGATCCTAAATCCTGATAGCTGAAAGAAGCCTTTGCTTTAGAAAGAAACACTTTGTGTAATTTATTTCAGGCAATGGGAATGGGGATGTCAAACTTCACAATAGTTATTACAGGGCTATATCAAGGGTTACACTGTGCAACCCTAATATATACTCTCCAATGAGTAAGGATGGCATGTCAGATAAGCAGTTTCATTTTGGTTTATAATGTTGTAGGAGCTCAGTCCATTAGGCAAATGCTGTAGGAGCTATCTCTAAAAGAGAAACTCTCTGTTGTTGGGTTCAAAGATTGTAAGTAAGGAGTAAAACACAATGGGGAGTGCTGTAATAGGATAATGATCAAAAACAGGGTGGTATGCTGTGGTCCAATGCAAAGCAGAGGGCCATTATCAACCAAAAGTTGATTATTTTCCAATAACAGCACATCCCAAAGTTTTTATTCCTCTTATACCATAGCAATGCTAACTTACTTATGTTATAGCAGCTATAAACAGCAGTTCCCGCACCAGCTTCTCTTTTTTCTCCCTTGAAGTTAATAAGACAAAAAAAAAAATTAATAAATAAAACCCTGTTGCTTACCAAGACACCGCAAGTTCGAATCCCAGCAATGCCACAAGAGAGTAAAATTGGCCATGATCTCTGGGTGGGAAGGATAGAATGCTCTCTCTTCCCTATCAATCATAGTGACAAGAGCCAATCATGGGCATCTGTGAGCTTAGGCATGTGGAAGGGGACAAATAGCGCTTTCCTCCGAGTGTGTTATGCTACCCTGTGACACAGCATGGTTGAAAACATGCAGTTGGCTGGCTTCATGTGTCTCAGAAAGCACATGATAGCCTTCGCCCTTCCTGGTTGGTAGCTCTGATATGATAGGGGAGAGCTGACTGGTGGATGGCAACTGGCCAAGACTAAATTAGGCAGAAAATCAGGGAAACATCTCCCAAAAATACTGTATCAGAATAAGGGCATTAATATAAACCTGTAACTTAAATTACAGCCAGCACTGTTGTCAGAGCTGCTGTTATAGAAAATTATTCAACACCTAATGAACAATCAGATTTGAGAATTTAACAGTGCTGTGGTATAATACTCGGTTCAAACAATGTATGGAAATATTACAAATGAAGGATATCCCTGAAATAATATCAATACCCCGTCCTGTGCTCAATTATACATACAACTGCAAATGCATAGAACAGAACAAATTTAAAGCCAACATCACATGCGAAAGTTTCATAAAACATGGCAGTCATCTGTTGTTTTTTTTTTCCTGACGAATACCAGTGTAGGTTAATTACCTGTCTCATAGTGCAAATATGTTTTGATTAACAGTCATATATGTGGTCCCACAGTATTTCTCTGTGCAATTTATCCCCGCTACCTAAGAAGTTGAGCTGATTTCTGTAGAGAATAAATAATAGAAGAATAGAGAACAGAGAACAAAGAAAATAAGACCACCCTTTCAGGCAGCTGGAAGCTTTAATATATTGTGTCGTGCCTACGCACAGAATGGAGTACAGCATTGATAGGGAGGGGAGAACCTGTCACTCAGCTTTTACACAATTTTCTCAACTCATGATAACCCGTAATTATGGGACAGAATGTGGTTTGCATTGACTAACTTGTGGACAGTGAAATGTTACTGGCCATAAACGGAGAGTGACACTAAAATGTGCAATAAAATAACAGCTTTAAAAATGCTAAAGGTGAACTACAGCAGCAGTATTGTTTACAACTGTGTATATTAGAGGAAGAACAGAAACTGGAATCTCACTCCATGCAGATTTATAGAGACTAGAATTGTTGTTTTATTTACTGATATTTAGTAGCTGACAGGGCTTATGGTTGTGGTGCTGCTATCTGCTTCATATAGCGGCGCCACAAATAACACATGAACAAACGTTTAATATTCTATCAGTTCAATCTAATCCACAACATACAGGATGACTTGCTGGTTCATTGCGCAGCTTTTTGTTCCTTTTTTTTTTTTTTTTATTAAAAGCTTTCCTGCAGGCTCTCCGGTTTCCGCCCACCTTACAAACACACGCTTGTAGGTGAACTGGATACTCTAAATTGCCCCTAGGTGTGAATGAGTGTATGAATGTGTGTGTGTGTGTGTGTGTGTGTGTGTGTGTGTGTGTGTGCATAGTGCTCTGCAATGGACTTGTGTCCCATTCAGGGTGTACTCCTCCCTCACTCCCAGTGTTCCTATGATAGACTCTGGATCCACGGCAAACCTGACCAGGTTAAAATGCTTAATGAAGATGAACGAATGAATGAATTAGTTAATTAATGACTGAATTAATGATAAAGATAATTGAATTAATGACATTACCTAATTGTCAAAAGCTGAAGGTATATAAAGTTAAATCCATGAGCAAGAGTTTATTCTTCTCTTACACAGATTGCTTTTGCTCTGAAAAACATAAATATGTTGCACACAAAAGGTTTTATCCTGCTTGCACAACTGTATGCCCAGAATCTGAATTCTGCTGCTCTTCTGCAAATTTACTTTGGATTTTAGAAAGTTTGTTGTAATGCATCATCTTTTTGTACACAGACTCATTTCATTCGCCTCATTCTCATTTCACATCTGTTAAAACCAAAATTTGAGACGAAGAGGTTTTGCAACTGAATAGGATGATATTGAACATCTGGGCGTACTTTCAGAGCAAATCAGAGAAAGAGCAGCAGCACCGTAAGAGTATGCAAAGATCTGTCTTTGGACTGCATAGATTTGAATGTGGATGTACATTTTTTTTTTTTTTTAGAAGAGCGTAAGAACTTAATCCTGCCAAAGGATTAAACTTTTGCGCCACTGATTTTTGGCAATGAAATAACTGCAAAAAAAAAATAAAAAATCACATCAGAAATATTCTTCAGAGTAGATCTATTGTATAACTGAGGTAAGTTTAAATGATGGATAAGCTGGAAAAAAAAAAAAAAAAAAAAAAAAAAAAAAAAAAAAAAAAAAAAAAAAAAAAAAATTTATAGCACTATCGTGTATGTGACTTTAAACTGGATGTACAGGTACCTCAGTCATTCAGTTTTATTTTTATTTGTACATTCTTTTTTTTTTTTTTTAATTGTAAACAAAACTAAAGAACTCAAACTCACAAAGTAGAAAAATGACTAAAGTTCTACTGATGCTTCTATTTACCTTAATCCTACGATACATACAATGCACACACAAAGGTATTTTCTTTGCTTTAGGCTAAAGAGTCTCCCTAACATTCATCAGAAATCTCACATATTCCCGAATACCTGCCTGAAGGCCGTTTCCATCTTATACCTCTGCAGAAGGGAAAAGCTTCCCGGTCTCTTACACTGCACCACATACACCTACACTTTATATAAAGTAAAATAACACTATTGCATATGAGAAACAGTAGCAGGCTACTCGTCTTGTTCTTTTTTTTTTTTTTTAATTAGAGACTGACATTTTAGTTTATTAGCTATACAGTACATTACACCTATGGCAAGCTATTACTTTCCACCCAGCATGTTGCCGGACAGTTAGGGACCCACCATTCTGAATTATGCTGTTCCATTAAGGCAGTATTTCTGAGGAGTAATGCCTAAAGAGGCTTTATTCCATTTTTCATCCCCAGAGCTTCATAGACAGAGCTATACCATCTCTCCAAGGAGAAAGCGAATTTAAAAGCAAGTCTACTCGATAACACATTTTGCTAACAAATCATGCTTATTGATTATCAGTTGACTGCAATATTGCAGCATGGGCAAACTGGAGGGACTGGAGGTTCTAAGAGTCTCCCAGGCCCAATATATTGAGTAGTTTAATAGTATATAGGCATATAGTCAGAAGGTTTTGCTTTGTATTTTCACTGCCATTAGCATTATTAGCTATCAGTTGTAAAAGCTGCTAGTTGACTAATTTAGCCAGTATTTTACCGAGCTAGCTGGAGTGGATGTTTGAGCATGAAAAATGCCAAAGGAAAAATAAATCAAGCCTAGAACATCTTTGTACTCCATTATAGAAATATTAGTCATAGAAATTCAAAATTGGATTTCCCATGAATACATTCTCAAAAAAGCTACATGAAAACCCTTCACCTTGACCTTAGCCACTCATAGCTTTTTTTTTTTTTTAATATGAGATGAGTCATGAATTCTTGACGATTTGTTTGGTTGGTTTGATGACATTGGCATCTAGCACCAGACAGCAAATAAATATTTTACAGTATTTTCCTTTTGCGCTATAAATTAAAATGTTGCTTTTTGGGTCATCAAACTGTCCTTGTTAATTACTACTCAAATATATTTGACCTTTACAGCAAATGAACATCTTACACTTTCCTGAATACGTTTCAGTACTTCTGTTCACAGCACTGTGCAAAGGTCTTAAAACTATCTAAAGAAATTCTGTAAAGCAAAGATTACTTAAGATTATTTATTATTTCAATAATAATTGATTATCTAAATAATTAGATAAATAAATAATTAAATTATATGAGGTTTCTAAATATCCAATTACTATAAAAGACAGTAAAAGTTTATACAACTAATAGTCATGATTCACTCATTCACTCTGGATGGGACATCAGTCCACTGCTGGGCACCATGCACACACTCATTCACACCACGGGGCAATTTATTGTATTCGCCATTCCAGCTACCTTCATGTTTCTGGACAGTAAAAACCAGAGAACAGACAGGAACCCCACGCAAACACGGGGAGAAAATGCTCCACATAGACAGTAACAGTGTCCTGAGATGCCAGTGATCCTGCTCTCCGGACCTGCCTGATCCATCCTGATGCCCTACTTCTGTTTGGAGTTCTCATGATTTGGAAATCACTCACTGCTGCTGAGGATGACCTCACACAGACAGCCTAATGTGAAATGAGATTACTGTGGATGGTACCGCTTAGAAACTATGACGATTGGTTTAGACTGCAATTAATATGAACAGTTTTGCTATGATCGCTTATTACAATTGCTATATTAGCTTTAGGACTGCAGTTCCCACAAACAGTTTTGCAATCAAGTCACCAACCTCAACAAAACAGACTTCACGTGTAAACTATAATGAACTTTCATGGTTACACAACTGCACTTTTTGACTATATAGTATACAGTTTAGAAGAGAAATTATTTACAATCGCACTATCCGGTGTCACCCAGATGAGGATGGGTTGCCTTTTGAGTCTGGCTCCTCTCAAGGTTTCTTCCTCATGTGGTCTCAGGGAGTTTTTCCTTGCCACCATTGTCTCTGGCTTGCTCATTAGGGATAAATTCATAAATTTAAATTTTACATCCTGAATTTATATATTTCTGTAAAGCTGCTTTGTAAGAATAGTCCATTGTTAAAAGCAACACTACACCACTGCCCTAACCAATACACAAATTAAATCATAATCTAACTTTATGTTTAAAACTCTATACATTTCCGTAGGTTGTGTAGTTCTGTATGAAAATCAGTGGTTAGGTTGTTTCACGAATCTTGGATACCTTGGTTCTTCTGCAGACGTTAGCTGTCACTTGCTGTCAGAATTGTGGTCTTTAACTTAATAAGCACCAAGACATAGCAAAATACAATCACCTATTATTATTATTATTATTGATGTCTGAAATCTACTTTTTCTATAATAATGCAGTAGGCATAAAAACAGCCATGAAAAGACAAAATGGATATTAAAAACCTTTCCATGACACTGAAGTTAATTATTAAGTATATATAAGAAAACTGGAATAAGTGTTATATGCAACATGTCTAGACAGGGTGCACAAACATGTACTGAACTGAGAAGCTTCTAAGACAGGCACACTATTGGAGACATATAGGACATATCTAACACTAATATATAGTCCCTTGGACCCCAAGCAAGCAAATGAAAGATTGTCGGATATAATGTTCCTACACAGCTCAATGCCTTGAGTCCAACACCCAGTACTCACATTCACTCCCAGAAAGCGCAGCACACACTGCCTTTAACTTAGCGCACATATAGTCTGTCCAAAAAGGGTAATTACTCAGACAGCCCTTTTTTCTCCACTGAGGCTTTTAGAGGGTGTAACGTCTGCTCGCTTTTTGTGAAAAGGAAAATATTGAAATATGTAATTAAATGAGCCAGTAAACAAATAAAACTTCTGTCTTTGTGGCGCGAGTGCGTGCAGAGTGCTTGTTCAACAGCATTAATGCCACACTATAATAGCACATTCAGACAGAACATTGCGAAAAGAAAGCGACTTGAAAGCTGAATGCAATGCAGTAGCTACGGGGGTTTAGAGAAGCTTTCAAACTAAAGAAGCTTTTCAAACTCATATGCACACCATACCACATTCTCATCACACTCGTCTAAGACCTTCTGATAGAAAGAGAAAGAAGATGGTTTATGCTCTGGCCTCGGCCTTGATGTACTGAAGAAAAACTGCCAAAATTAGAGCCCTGCTTGGGAGCGAATCCCTCTTTTCATTAGCTTTATGAAGCTTGATAAAGCTGGAAGATGAGGTATATACTGCAAAACGATTTTTTTAAAAAGGCAATGGTGCAAGTAAAGACCAGCCATGTCAATGAAGGGACACACATTTCCATATTTATTAATAGTGGAACTCAGCCATGAGTTTTTTTTTTTTTGTTTTTTTTGTGGCTGTATTTTATTGCTAGTTTGTATAGAACATAAAGTATGCTCCAATCACGACTATCAAAAATATTATATCTAAAAATTGTGATTTTTTTCGCAGAAGCTGAGAAGAAATTACTTTATCAAGCGTCTTAGTCAAGAGATAGGATGAAGCAGTCAAATAACAAATTGTGCAGCCTTAGAAAAATGAGTTTTTCAGTTTTTTTCTTTAATAGTTAATGGATATAACTTCCCAGAGTGGTTCTACTTGGTACCTTGTCTGATGGGGAAACACTCTATGGTGGGGTTCTATGTAGAAGAACATGCTGAATGATATTTATGGGCTCTAGATTTAGCAGTTTTGTTTGATACGCCAATCATTGTCATTGTCACAAAGAAGCTCTACAAAAATCTAGGTGTAGATCTAGATCCCTAACAAGCAAGCCAGAGGTGACAATGGGAAGGAAAAATGACATGTGGAATAAACTTTGAAAGGAAAAAGACACAAAAGGGAACCCACCCTTTTATGGGTGACACCAAACAGTGGGATTATAAACCATTACTCTTCCATAATTGTGTATATTCAAGTAGTAATGAGTGTGTTGAAAGGATGTACAGTATGAGCATCATAGTTGTTATGATTATTGCAGCAGCTCTATGGTACAAGTCTACAGCATCCAAGTGAAGTTATCCACTGAAGAACAGGTGAGTCTTTGGTATAAACTGTTTTTGGTAAGCGCAATATAAATGTAGATTGATGTTTTCATTTAGTGTACCACTTTATAAAATAGCACTAATAAGTATATCGATATTACAAAACAATAGAAGAGTAATTAGTAAAAAGTACATAATAAATTGTTGTGCGTAGGTCAGTATTGAAGGTGATGCATGATAACTGAAGGTGATATATGCAAAGGGAAGTGCCAGCATTGCATGTTGGCATGTTTTCACCAAGGCTTTGACATGTTCCAAGCTGAACAATAGGTTTTGAGGACAACCATAGCACCATTGGACAACTGATTGGAAGGTTGTGAGTTCAAAGCCCAGGACCTCCAAGCTGCCAATGCTGGCCCCATCAGCAAGGCCCTTAATTCTCAACTGCACAGTTGTATCAATTAGATAGAATCCATCCACTTTCTACACTGATTATCCTACAAGGGTTGCAGGGGAGCCTGGAGCCTATCCTAAGGAACTCAGGGCACAAGGTGGGGGATCAGCCCATTGCAGGGCACAATTTGGAAATTCCAATCAGCCTACAATGGAGGAACCCAGAGTACCCAGAGAAAACCCCAGAACACACAGGGTGGAAATCGAACTCCCAACCCCAGATGTGCAAGGCACCAGTACTAACCACTGAGCCACCATGGCCCTCTAAAATAGATAAAATGTCAAATGTAATGTAAAAAATAAGGGTGTCTGCCAAAAGTCATAAATGCAAAGGAATTCTGACCAATCCTGCCCGGTCCTCTCTAAAGGTACTCCATGTGGTCTTTTGTTATTCTGCGAGATTCATATCTGATCATCTGCTCCCTGCAGTACTGCATCTTTACTGCTGAGTGCATTGCACATGAGGTCAGCTTTGTCCTCTCGGTCATTAGGTCATCGATTCTTTGTCTACCCACAGTGAGGGCCTTATTTCTTCTAATCAAATGTAAATGGACAATTATTACCAGTCGACATCATGGACAGCAGCTTAGACAAGCAGTAAATGTCACAGAGGTACGCTGCAGCATATTAATGGACTAATTTATTTATGGTGGTTGTTGAGACCATGGGTTGAAACTGTGCACTAAGGCGAGCAGTAAATGTCACAGAGGAAAGTGCACAGTTGAGTATTAAAGAGTTAATATGTTTGTGGCGATCTTCAGAGGTCCTTCACTGCAACGCATTTCACACACAGAGTTTTCAAGCCTTTCTCTTCTCACGTCCCCTCTCTGAGCTGTAGGTGGTTCCTCCCCCATTCAGAAGAGTTGCGGATGCATACATTTCTCAGGAAAAAACCATCTGCAAGCCAGGCACACTCTGTGTGAGATAATCATAATGGCTGACTTAATTACCTATTAATTTTCCATGTATGCATTTAATAATTTAGATAATTACTGAATCCGTGACACAAACCAACATGCAAAAAATAGCTAAATGAGCAAAGAGGCACAGCGTGGGAGCTGGCTGATGCATTGTCTGTGTTTGAAAACAATCTAAAAATAATGATTTCCCAACACAAAATGGCCTGCATGCATAACGTGGCGTGAACGGTGAGAATAAATGTGGTTGTGCTGCATTTATCCTGTTCCGCTGTATTATGGCTTCTTAGCTACACAGGACGCCATTCACAAGGAGTGGGAGAAATGGACAAGACAATGGCAGAGACTTTAAAAATCAAGCCAAAAAAGAGAAAATGCGTTTACTCTTGTGAACCCCTACATTTTGATAACTGAAAAGAATTGAAACGCATATACGGTAATAGATCAGTTGTTTTGGTCCACACTCGAGTGCGATTGCTGTGTTTTCAGCTTCGCAGCTTCCCAACTGCCTAAACAAGCTGCAACAAGGGACACATCACATAAGTGGTCAATTCTAAACACTTCATATGTGAAAGCACCTTTAGTTTTATGTGCATGTTCACTTATTTATGGCATTGCTATCCAGTAGTCCACATTTAATCATCAGATTAGAACAGACAAAGAAAAGTGCTCTATGATTGGGAAATTATAGAAATGAATACAATAAATTCTGACACATTCATAAATACATTGATTATCCATGCATTCATAGACCAGAGGCTAAATGACCATTGCAGTTAATGGAAATGTGCTGCAACAACCCTGGTCCCAGTATAATGAGAAGGCCACTGAATCAAGCTGAAATTCTGGTAATATCAGGGGTTTATTTTGACAGTTTTAACACAGTGTTCCGGCGTCTTTTCAGAGACACTGAGCTCTTCCTTTTTGAGGAGGAACATGAGTCACCTGGGGGAACATTGGAGCTATATTCACAGCTTTGAAGAAGGTGATAGTGGAAAGTAGCACTACAATGAAATGTTAGGCTGTAAGGGCTTTTTTTTTTTTTTTTTTTTTAGAACAATTCACTTTACAGCATGATATAGGAGCACATATTTCTGGTTCTGCTGATGTGCACATTGACTATATAAGTTAACTACAAGTGCTGCATGCAGTTGCATCTACAAAGTGCTTATGTTCCGAAAAAATCCTCAAATGAAATATACTATCTATCTATCTATCTATCTATCTACAGATAAACATAAATAATAAGATAGTGGGCTACATGTAACAAAAAAAAATAAATTATCAACTGGTAACAGAGATGTCTTTTTTCCCATGCTAAATGCCATTTCTAGTTTACGTTTTCAATCCTTTAACCAGTTTGGAGCCCTGATGCTAAATCCTTTGGAGGCAGAGGATTACATTCATTCAAATGTTTTACAGGGAGTCACTAATCTGGGTGATATTAACACACCAGGCTCTTGGATCAAATGCTGTATATAATCTGTATATAATTCAATCGCAAATCAGCAGTGCTGGCTAATTAGTCTATTTAAATCAGGCCACATTAGAGCTTGTTTCTTTCAGAGCTTGCTTTTTTTTCAAGGAGCAGGCATTAGCACTCAGGTGGTAATGCTACAGTGGATTATTTTATTTATTTTTTTTTTACTGCCACTACGTGTAGCCCTTTGAAGAGCGGTAGCTTCACAGTATGCAGTGTCTCTGCATTCCTTGGAGAAATGTGCTGTATGTGTAGCTACACAACAAAGCGCAGGGCAAAGGATCACATCATAGTTTTCCAACCAGCAATCCCTCCTGGTCTATTCTGTTCATTAAACCTGCTTCTATGTGCACAGGCTGCAGTTAGGTTACAGACTTTGAGAATAGCTAGACAGAAATCCAATAAAATTGAAACTCATTCATTAGATCACTGAATATCGTTGAATGTACACATCAATAAGAAGGGTAATGAAAGGTTCCCAACTGCTGCCCAAAGGAGAAGGATGTAGGAAACAAATTGAGAGGAAAAAGAGTACAAAGATGGAGAGTGTGCAGCACTAAATAAAATGGCACAGCTGCTTTTGTTTTGTGGATGAACACCGTTTATCTGTGATCAATCTGTAATTAAAATGTTAATGAACATGAGGAAACATGAGGCTAAATAAATTTACTCGTGCTTTCATTCATGCTTATTTCTATCAGTGACGTCACATGAAGTCGTTTTTGTCATGACTACATTACCCATCAGCCCCTGCACATCATGAGATCACATGCACCTGTGTCATGTCAATGTCTAATGAGCATTAGTACTTAACTTTTGTCATTTGCAGCACTCTTTGCCCAGTGTTTGTTGTGTTCTCCTCATGATCTTGTGTGATCTTGCATCCACCTCCGACTCAATATCCTGATCATTTTAAATATGCTGTCAAATGTACACTTCTGCGAAAATCTGGTTAAAGGATTCTATTTAGAAGAAAGAATTACTCCTTACAATAATAACATAATTAACGCTGAATTAAATCATTTTAGCTAGACTAACTAGATAAGAGACTGAAAAATCCAATGCAATTCCATTTCCTTGACAGTCACACACCATGTCTGATCAGCAGTGAGAATGTGTTGATCAATAATTTGGTTTTGCTAGTGTTTTCTGAATTGCTGTTGCATTTTTGGTTTGTTAATGTGTTTTGAACTTACGAGCCGCCTTCCATTTGTATTTGTTGCACTGCTGCTAATTCTGGTGCTAAAAGGGTGTACAGATTGTGAGCAAAGTCACCATCTGAGCATAACAGTCAACAATAGCACTATCAGTTTAAGCAATCTGTGATTATTTTGTAATCAGCATGGTGTTGCTCAGTAGTATCTTTAAACTAGTACTAGCTCATACTAGTAAACTATATTCACTTTCTGCACCTGCACCAGCAGCCAGCCTCATTGCGTCACACAAATGTTAATGAGGTTGAATCATAAACAAAGGTTAGAGAAAATGTCCAGCTCTTTCTGTAAAATAGACGTGTCATATTAACCTTAATCACCTCTGTGTCCGTATTTTCCCAGCTCCTTTTCTTTGAGTGAATATGTTAAACTTCCAAGCTGAGCCCTGAATGTCAACATCTTTTGACTAGAAATACAGATGACATTGAATTTTAGATTGTATAGTCTGTATGAGGACCTACCTCGTGAGGTATTCATGGGATTTCTGCTGTTGTGTTAAGAGAGTCATGTGGTGTGTGAGCGGTAAGAACACTCGTTGTGAAGCTTCACTCACTTGGCATAGAACAGGGCATAGAATAATCAATGCAAATTTATAAAGTCATGAACTGTTCATTTGTACTAATCCATATAACTTTTCTGGCCATATGGTATCTCTAATTTAGCTGTCCTTTTTTTTTTATACTTTTGAATTTACACACACACACGCACGCACGCATGTGCACACACAGAGTAATATAAGGAGATTGAAAGAAACAAGAGTGCCAGAGGAACCCCATGCAGACACGGGGAAAAGAAGCAAAAAACTGCACAGACTTTAACCAGATAACAAGATTGAACCATGAACTTTAGAGCTGTGCAGCATCAACACTCCATGTAAAATCTGGCATTTTGATCAGCTTGACCTGATCTCCCAGAATGCACCATTTTTGCAGCAATGGATTATGGTTTGGATTCCGTTTTGTCCTTTGACATTTATCACTGTCTTATATACAACACAGACCTCCCTGAAAGACTATTACTTTAATCTCCTGTAATTTCTTCCATAAATATTAATGAAAATAAACATAGTTGAATCAAGGCTCTGAACTGTGTGGTTTGCGGAGCTGCTCAGCTTCAAATTTGAATAATTCAGCTGTTATCCTCATGATTGTATAATTTATGGATTTAAAAAAAAAAAAAAAAAAAAAAAAAATGTTAAAAAGGAGCTAAAAGGTGCATTTCCAATTCAGACCCACACTGACACACTTATTTTATGAGTCTGAGAAGACTCCTTAAGGCTGAGAAAGTGTTTCATAGTGGAGTCTCTTGTACATCGGCATGAATTTCCAGTATTGTCTTTACAGAAAAATTGGCCTTGATAACAAGAAAGCAAAAGTTTGACCCAAGTTACAGTCTGAGCAATATTCCTAGAAACAACTCAGCTGTATTTGAGAATAAGACTTACAGACACCATTGCAAAATCCATAATGGATACATTGAAGGCTGGTCGGCTCTTGACACTATAAATTGCGATGAAAAAGATTAGATGTGTGGACCATCACAGATTAAATGTTAAAGCAGCTATGAAGATATAATGAGTAAGATTGATAATTTAATAGTAATGCTAATTTAAAGAGGGTCAATACACACATTCTGGGCGAAACACAGAGTCAGGCTTTACGGATGAATGCAATTCTGAAAACCAGGGAGAAAGAGCCCATTTACATGTTAGATAGAGCAGTTGATGGAGAACCTCTATTGTGCATTAATGAATCTCAGTGGGCCTGTGGAACAAAAATACCTTTTGCGAAACAGGCAGGCAAGGGAAAGAGGCGACAAAAAGAGTCTCATCTGACAGATAAGAAAAGATTAGGACTGGTGTTTTTACATATTAACAATTACAATTCCGAGTGGTGCTTTTAGCTTTGTGTGACTCAAGGATGAGTAATGCAGAACACACACACACACACACACACACATGTTCGCTCCTATGCAAGAGACAGCATTCATATGCCATTCTCAAATGAATAAATGCATATCCTCCGATAAGATGGCATTATGAGAGTAAAGCCTTTGTGATGTTTATGAAAGAAAGTTTTCAGACTGTAGGGGAAAACGGAACCATAGTACTTATGCATTGCTGGACATATACTTTATGTTTGAACATTCTGTTAGGAGTAGAAATTCATAAGTTTGCAGGTATTCTTAAGGTTATATTGGAGCATGTCTGCAGGGAGATACTGCTACAGCCTGAATCTATAAATACTTAACATGACATATTTTACCCTGTTCATAAGTACATATTACTTCATCACATATTTCCACAACACGCTGCCAGACAACATACTGTATATAAAGACTACTTTATATTGCACACATTAAATATGTTAAGGGCAGCATGGTGGTGCTCAGGTGGCGCTCAGGTTGCTGACTGTGTGGGGTTCCTGTGCATGTTTTCTCCATGTCCACATGGGTTTCCTCCTGGTTCTCCAGTTTCCTCCTACCTCCCAAATAATTCATGCATGTGGATGGATATGCTAATATAAACTGCCCTCTAGGGTGTGTGTGTGTGTGTGTGTGTGTGTGTGGGGTGAACTGGTGTCCCATTCAGGGTGTGTTCTCGCCTCACACCCAGTGTTCCCAGGATAGACTCGAGATCCACCGCAAACCTGACCAGGATGAAAGCAGTTACTGAAATTGAGTGAGTGAGAGTAAATGTGTTAACATATTTTTGGCCAACAGCTCTATGTCCTTGCACATCTAACAATGCATCAAACTGTTCAAGTTTGAATTCTGTGTGCATATTTCCCCCTACTCTGCATTTTCTCCATCATCCTGCAACCCCCCATATGCACCACTCATACAGATCCTGATCAAGGCATCATGCCTCATTGGCTTAATAATCCTTGGACCTCATGAGCAATGAGCCGGTCACCCAGTGGCTGGAAGGGAGTTGGTGACCTGGTGAAGACAAGCTATCACAAGCCAATTATCCACCCAGACAAGCCCTGAACTAACAACCCATACTTGTTCCCAGTGCTGAGTAAGGCAATTCCACAGAGAGAAGAATTTAGCTGACACCAATTCAGTGAGAGGCAGTTGCACAATGCTAGCTGATATATCCGAGACTGCCTTTCCTCCCACCATAACTGCTCCTCAGCTCCTCCTCTTCCTCTGCCTCCTTCACTCTCTACTGCCTGCCAAACAAAAAAAAAAATCTCCTGCAAATGAGCTCCCTGACTGGCTGTGGGCTGCGCTGCCGTCTCACACTCATCTGCATAAGCAATATTCCTCCTGCTCTATGGCACTCGACTTCCATTTAGAGGCTAAGAGAAGCCATTGAAGTGATGCAGGGCTGCTTGTCTGTCTCAGCTCCCTATTGTTGGCCAGATAGCCTGAGTCTTGATTCGTCAGACAGGCAATTTCATCCTCCTAAGAGTTTTTAGGAAATCCAGAGCATATATATATTTTAGCTTTTAAGACAGCCCTACACACACTACACTTTTCACCAACTGACACACTACCACTCACCAGCTGTGCAAATTTATTGGGCATTATTCATTTAGTGAAACTCTCCCTTTACTGCCATTTATGAGCATCAAAACTAGGAGGCTGAAAGGAGATAAAGCAAACACGTTCAGAGCCACCTTGAGTAAACCTGTCATTTAAACCAGCTGTCTACACACACAAGTCAGTGTGTGGAGGACAAAGCAATTAGTGTGTGCTGAACATTTTTCCCCCATTTTGCTTAAGCACAAACACTTTGCCTTGACATTATAAGTGCTATTTAAATGTCAAGAGATAGGGCTGGAATCTAATATTCAGCAAGCAGTCAATGAAGGTTAATTAACACTGAGTAGTGCAGAGAAGTGTGGGAGGTTTATAATTAAATGACCAAGGAATTTAGGCCCTCCAGTGAACAATCATATCTGCTTCCAACGATACACTGCAGTTTAACTTACAAGTGGTTCTCAGCAACACTCCCAGGAACTCAATTCAATGTACATGTCGTAGGGTATCCGTGACCGGAGGTCTTCTCGAGGCAGAGGACGTGAGGCAGGAACTTAGGGTGAAATTTATTTTTCAATCCCAGTGGCACCCAAGTACAATATTTACAGTGTTTGATTTTTAAAAAAAAAAATAGAAAATAAACAATGACACAATGGTCAAACAAAACAACAAAATGCCAAAGGCACCTAAATGCTAATGATAACAAAGGCAAATTAGGATAATAGCTTGCAAAGTAATTTCTCATACACTGAGTTTCAAGCCTACCATACATCAGATCTATTCGCACCAAAGGCTTAACCAATACTGAAAACCATACCCTTTTTACAAGGACAAACTCCCGCGCCTCCAGTGGACCGTACCACTTGCTCAGGTGAGACGGGGTAAAAACATGGTTTGCAAACTCACATATCAACCATATAAACAAATGCACCAATGTATTAATACATACATATACTCTCCTGACACCGGAGACAATACTGCACATATTGAGCCCAAACTCAAACCACAATTGAACATGGTGCAGAAAATAATACAATTTCGCAGATTCCAATGGGTGGGACGCGCACTGCTCCGTGAACGCGAACGCGAACGCGCCCGACACAGATACACAGCATAAGTAGCAGGCAGTAAAGGTGCGCGCTCCCTTTCACTTCCTGAAATGCTGCCGGTGGAACAAGTAAGTGGTTTAACTTGTTAAGACATTGAACAATGATTTATGCTGCTAGAAGAGAATAAACTTTAACTCTGTTGTACCATGATCATGCCTGAGACCTGTGTTTGTTGTTAGATGATGCCTTTTTAAAACCTAACGAACACATCGTTACGGTTTAGTGCGTGCACTCACCAAACTCCGTGACAAATGTATTCCGTACTGTTGGAGGAGATTTAGACAATGGTATGCGATGATAGACAGACATGATTCAGGATATTACCGTTTGACTATACTATACTATGGCAAACACACTCATTCATTCAGCAACCAAACATTTTGACACGGGCCAGGGCTTCCGTGATAGCCACGTGATGACGTGACGCCGAGTCACGGCATCACAGTACATTTTGTGCTTTTCCGGTTCTAAGACACCTGAATCAGCTCATGAAGTCAGATGTGGCCAAAACACATGCATGAGGTCAGTAATTCTTTAGAGAACTACTGATCTTACAGAAAAGTTTCCCACAGAAACAAGATCTCAAAAGGAACAAGCCAGGCTGCCTTGGAGTACCAGGACTGCTTATGCATGTTTGGCTATGAATACTGTATATCAAAGCTGCTTGCTGCATATGGTTCTCTGCACCATTCAAGTTGAATGCTTCCAGTCCTTACTAAGAATATCCTGGAAAAGATATTGAGCGGGTCCTTCTCTGGGAGACGAGTGCGGGTGTTGGCGTGGGAGATTCAAATTATGTGTGCCTTGCATAAAGCTTGTGGTCTAATGCTGGCTACAGCTGACACAGATATAGAAACAACATGACATTATAGCTTAATGGGCTGTTGAACTGTTGTGCCCTGTACCACCTTCTCAGCTCAGCCAGAGGCCATCATAACACCGTAGCAACTTCTGAAGTTCACACTTGTTGACAGCTATAGCCTTGACAGCAAGAAAGCAATGAGGCCATGACCAGGACTGCACTTTTTGACAGTGCTTAATTGAGTTATTATGAACAGTTCTGCCCCCGTCAACCCGAACTGGAGGTGTATGAGGCATTGAGGTGTTCAGCTAGCTGCAGGCCTTCACCAGTGATGGAATTATTCAGGGTAAAAAGCCCACAGACAGAGTATAAAGGGATCTTTCCAGCCGATTTCTATTACTCTGATCTAAGATTATTCCACATATAGTTAGTATCTATGGTGATTGCAGCAGAAGAATACACCTAGAAAAAAAGGGAGTTCTTAAAGGGTTTCTTGGGCAATTAACCCTTTAAGCCGGTCATTATGGCCTTGATCCTTCACAGCACTCTCACGGCTGCACCCCAGGTTCGATTCCCGGCTAGGACGTGCAGCAGAGTGCTCTCAGTGACGTTCCCAAGCCTGGATACAATTGGGGAGGGCTGCGTCAGGAAGGGCATCCGGTGTAAAAACTGTGCCAAATCAAATACGCGGACCAATGATCAGCTGTGGCAAGTGCTGACGGGAGCAGCCGAAAGAGGAACAACAACAACATTATGGCCTTGATCCTTGCGCATCAGTTGTAGAGTAACTACAGCAACCCAGAACCAACCAGGAATTTCTTCTGTCCATCAGAAAACACCTACGGTTTTCACACTTCTGAATAAGACCGTCTGATTGGCTGTAGTGCGGCGTACCAAAGCCACATGGCTAAAAAAAATGTATTTATTGTTCTGAAAAAAATATTTATATACCAAATGACAGTGCAGCCGACACCTCAAGCAGTAGAACAAACTTTTATTTGTGTTCTACAACTTTGTGTGACAGTATGTTGACAGAAAAAGATGGTATACACTGACAAACTGATGTTCAGTTTTTATCCCAACATCTCTAGCTTCACAAAAAAAAAAAAAAAAAAAAAAAACATCTTTTTTCCTTGACCAATAGAGCTGTGTTGTTGTTTTTTTTCTGTAAACCTGGAGACATCAGGCTAACTGGCAAAAGTCAGATCACTGACTGAAAAAAAAAAAACAGTCCACATTGACAGACTGAAGCTCACTTGTCTCTAGTTTCATGGAAAAAATAGGCATCAATCTCAGTCAAACAACAAAGAAATAATGCTCTAAAGAGAGTAGTGATCTCACCTGGCCAGAAGGATTATGGTTTTCCTTTGGGTTCTTCATTTCCTAATGAGGTTCTACTTGAAACACTCTCTCTTGTAGGAAGACTAGACCAGAGTAAAAGGCCAAAAAAAACGAAAGATATCTAGATTTAACTTTTTTTCTCCATCAGGAGTGTAGGACCTAAGGCTAAATGCCTCATGCATCATTTTAGGCTTGCTGCAAATTATAGCCACTTCATGTCACATCTATCCAGCATAAGTAATATCTTAATTGGCAACTTATAAGTGACTATATCAACAACTGAAGTTTGACGCAAAATGCCAACTGGAGCTCCAAAGTGTGTGTCACAATCATAGTAGTTTGTGATAAAATTTATAACATTTAGTCTGCAATAACATTTATAAATGTCAGTGTATGATCTGGGAATTAGATATATTAAAGCTGCAAGTGTGTTTTATGAGAGGAGGCAATCTGTCTGTCTCTGGGAGCCATTTGCTATTCCATAAAACCTCATTATGAGCAACTGCCATTGGTTCTACATCACAGGCATGAAAAGGCCCTTTCTTGTCACTATGGTGGAACAGACATGAGGAGGTGAGCATAACTGTGTGCTATCTTGTAGAAGTACATAAGGGAAGTCCAGGAGGGTTCTGTGTGTAATTAGGTAATAGGAGGTTGGAGTTGTGTGATGATAAAAGGGACACGGACCATGGGGATGCCCATATGAACAGCATAAAACACTACAACTAGCCAAATGAGATTCCCAAACCAAATAAGTACCAACGAATAATAAAACAAGTCTAATAAGTGCCACACAAAACAACACAAGCATGCCAGATTTTCTCCCACTACATTCAGCTATTATTCCAAATCCCCCCATTTGAATCACTAGACTGCAAGTACTGTAGATGTGCACTGCTACATTAGCTTCCTTATACACTAAAAATGTGTAGGGGTGAAAAACGAACACTTCAATATAAATATAAGCAGATAAACACAAACCCATGAATGATCTCATTATTACAGTACCCCGTTCCCGGTGTATTAAACATAAAAATATCGCTTAGGGATTTTGTAAGCTAGAGGGTTTCCAGATCTCCAGTTGCCTTTGGGTCCAGTTCTCTTTAATTTTACATGACCTATACTACACACTGTAGGTGTCAAGGCACACTCTACAGGCCATTTATCGCTGTCCAGGTTACCACAGATATACAGCGTAATAGTCCACGTTTTTCCCCTGAGAATGTCCATACTATGCTAAGGCTAGCCATTAGTTCTCAGCATCCACGTGAAGACTTGCACACACCACCACAGCCGCTGGAGCATTGCATTAAACATGAATAATGCATTTCTCAGAATGAGTCTGAGGATCAGGCCTGCTATTTTCTTTCCCTTCTCGATTTCCTGCTCCTCTTCATCTTCTCAATCCTCTTTATGATACTTTTATTCTGTAGCACATGACATCCCATTCCTCACCTGCAGAGGACAGAAGGTTTGTTTCTTATCGCGTACATGAGACGTGAAAAGGCAGGAATCTTGATTAAATGCCCACTGTAGCCTTCTTTCAGCACTGGCTGTAATAATAGTAAATGACTCATAGCACTTTCCCCTCACGTTGATAGTCATGGGCAAGCCATTAGAGCGGGCAGGATCAGAGCAGCCTCGACACCAAGAAAAAAAATCATTAGCTTTCAGATAGCATCACACATACACACATACACAAACACGCATAAACAAACACACACACACACATACACTGACCCACTGATCCCTTTCACTGGCTACTCTGATGGCACAACTGTTTTAGCCCTTAATGTTTCCAGGAATCTTAGGTTTGTCTGCATTAAGCCAGTTACAGGAAGCGTAATGTTTTTCAGATGCCTCTTGCGTGATATGTCACACGTAAACCTTTCCACCCTTTGATGCCCTTTCTAACAGTGATGTACCTTTACTTTGCATAACTGTTTGTAAATATTATCTCATCTGAACGACTGCCGGAGAGTAAATAGGGATTAATTAATGTGTAACAGATTGACACTTTGGGGAGAGAATTATTATTTTTTTTTTTTAAATGCTTAGAAATTCTGCTGAGGCCTTTAAAGGGAATGTGTGAAAGAAAAAATCAATCTAACTCATCACTGGAAAGAGTGACAAGTGATAATGACATGGCATTTAGGCTGCAAAGTACAGGAATTAAAGAGCCTCCTTGACAGCCTGTAATACCCATGTTTGGGCTTTAAAAATGGAATAAGATGATTGATGCATCAAAGCAGTGAAATCTTGGCAGCCACAAGCGTCCTT
This sequence comes from Pangasius djambal, assembly GCA_022985145.1. Lineage (NCBI taxonomy): Eukaryota > Metazoa > Chordata > Actinopteri > Siluriformes > Pangasiidae > Pangasius > Pangasius djambal. The sequence continues at coordinate 13,759,685 of CM040982.1, forward strand.
TCTCACAGACTGAACATTAAGATCTAGACCCGGTCAAGTCTCTGCCATGATGATAAACACGAGTCAGCAATGGTTGTCATCACTGCTTCTCTGCTGTTGCCAAGCCAAGCCCAGTGCAGGTAAATAAAATGAATAGTTCTTCAGTCACTGCTAACGGTTAAGTTATGTTATGGCTAAGTTGGAAGCATTTTTATGTTAAGTCTTTTCTCCTGCCTTGTTCTTGAGCCTTTGCATAGACACGAGATGTTCTCTCAGGCACATGCACAGCAGTGAATGGCATTGAGACGCATTTGAATATTTGGACCAAAGCCAGACATCACAAGAATCTCTGTGCACAAGGATCAGCCAGAATGATCCCAAGCCAGTCTCGAAGTCTACAGCTGTCACTGTGCTTGAAAGCAATCCAATCTTGAGAAATCACGTCCATGTGTTTTAAGCGATGAGAGCTTAAAAACAGCTGTGCTTTTATTTACACGGTGATTACTAATATTTCACATGTATAAACTAATCTAAATGCCATTTGCTATTTAATATTCCAAATGGTGCATTCGGCACAAGATGTATATTTAAGATGTGATGGAGTTTCATGGTGTGCTGTATGCATGTGCAATGATTTGTATGCATGCCGCCATCCTAAAACCTCACATGCATTGAACAAATGATTACAAAAGACAAGGGATTGACTGGATTAGAAGTGAAAGGTCATTTAAGAGAAGGCTTTACGCCTAGCTAAATATGGTGAGTGTGGTGCTGTACATTCAATTAGACTGGGTGCTACTTAAACACAGACAGTATAATGGTTTACTATCACTGCTGGAAGATTATGCCTTTGCCAAGAGACTAGAAAACAGCTTAAAAGCCATATATACACACACACACACTAAGGAAAAATGCCTAGAGTTGTTTTTGATTCCTTTGTTCACCAAGGCAGAATGTATATTTTCTAATGCTTTACTGTTGAGAATTTGACCACAGAAGAAAAAAAACATACATAAAAGCTTTCTTCTTCCAATTTATTCTCTCTTTACTGTTGACCTTTACTTCTTCAAATACTTTATTTTCCATAAGGGTGAAGAGTGGGTATGGGATTTCAGCTAGAACAAAACACAGTAGAATACAAAACACACATAACCTACCTATTCTGTCCACACAACATATTATAAAGACACACAGATAGCTGGATCTAGATGTTGTTGTTGTTTTTTTTAAATTCGCTACCAAAACTAGCATAGAATCAATCACAGTCAAATGCTATAAAATTCTAGCTCTGCACGATTAAAGAATTCTTACATTTTTTTTTTATTCTCATTAAAAATTTTTGATTTCTGCATAATTTATATATACGGCTTTACACTTATCCTAACATTATTTACTTATTTCACAGTAATGCGTCCCAATTTTCCTATGGCAGGACGGTGGCTCTAAAATGAGGGGAGGGTTAAACATTGCTAATAGTGATATTGTTTAACAATTTTTATCCAAGGGGCGTGACCATTTTTTTAAAAAATCAGTTTTGTCACTTTTAATACTAGGGCATGACATCCCCTTGCATACTCCTCAACTCAAGCCCGGGTTCAACCAGTCATTATCCTGCACAGTGTAAATTATATTTACTGATGACATGTTCTCAGTTTCCGCTGTTGCTTAAAGTTAAACTAAGCAAAACATTTGGAGGAAAAAAAAAAAATGGCATTGAGCATGTTTCGGAGGATAGAAAATCTTTGTCTTTTGTCAAACATTTTCTCTTTTGTCAAAACTTTTGTCACAGTGCCTTCACATCGATACTAAACATCATTAAAACAACAAAATTTATACAGTAGTGTCATTTTCAAACCAGTGCTGAGCATAAGAAGTCTCGAGGCAAGAAGCTACTAGCGGTGTGAGGTGAGGGAAAAGATAAACTCTCTGACAGAGATGGACAACCACTAAAGAAAAGGCAAACGATTCTTCCACACTGAGTCAATGTGTCCATGCTCCATTCAGCACCTTAGCATTCGTCGCTTCTCTGCAGGGCAAAACACCACCTGAAGCGCCATTAAGCACTGCTGAGAGCACGTAGTTAGCATGGCACCCCATGCGGTAAATCTCCACAAGGCAAAAGGCAGAAAATCTAAAAGGCAATGTAAAGCTATACTCAATCCTTTCTTTCTCTCCCTCTGACTATTCAATTCAAAGCTGCTTAATGGCCAAAAACATTTAAACCAGCCTGTATTTAGTAGGGATTAGTCATTGTCACAGGGATCATTCAACATGGTTGTATTGAGAACAATATCAATATAATTATCATGGCATGCTGTGGTATAATACTACATTACTACAGTAAAGCATGTTTTTCTTATTCAGAACAGAGAGATTTTGCATTAAAGACCCAATTGAGATTTGCTGTGGTAAAAGACAAAGGAAATTGATATTCAAGCGCATTTCTCCTGCAGTGTGACGTCTTTCCAAGTGAAACAGCAAATGTAAGTTTTATCCATTTGGGGGATTTTTTATTTTATTTTATTTTTTTTTTGGCTTTCTGAAATAAACATGGAGATGCTAGCCTGCAGTGAATTGTGGAGCAGTACTCACCTCCCACAGCATCACCAGCACTTGAGGAGGCGGAAGCTGACAAATCCTGCTAATGCAGGAGGCAGAGATGGAGGAAAAACTTTATCCCAGGAGTGAAGCCATATTTATATGAGCCCATATGTCCAGTCTATAATGGAGGTCATAGGATGCAGAGGGCAAGGTTTGTGCTCATCCTTAAAAGCATCTCAAATAACTCACATGGGGAAGTAAAGCATGACATAAAATAATTGGATGTTATATGTTTTTTTTTTTTTTTTGTCCCATCCACAATTCAGAGGTCGTTTAGTAGTTGAAGGTTATGGGCAAAAAATAATTTTGTATTTTAAGTGATTAGTACAGATGAATTGTGCACAAGGATATGCGCTAACAAGGTGAAAAAAGGGCAGATTGGATTTCAGGCTTTTAAAAAAAATGTTTAATTGCAATGCAGTTCTTCATTTCATCAGAGGCCATAAAGAATTCTTTATTCAGTTTTGATTTCAAGTGATGTAGATTTTTGTTGATTATTGATGCCATATTTCTGGCTGACTTATTGGCTGATGTTTGACAGTTGACTTTTATGTGATGATCATGTCAACCATCAAAACTAAGCTCACTCTAATTTAGGATCAGTCATGGCATGTTATGATATTGTCATAAGTATTCAAGAAAATTCATTATTTAAAAAATATTTATGGGTTAGAGCATCTTTTGGAAGTGTACGTCTGTGTTTGATTTTTCCAGTGCAACCCTGACTTGGCAAACAGTGTCTCATCACCTTTACATGATGCTGAAATACTGCATTATACCACAGTTAGTTCCGGTCCACTAATTTGATTGGTTGAGCAGAGTGCCTATATTTCCTATAACCGCACTGGGATGTTTCACTGTGTATCACTCCGCAAGGCAAACGATACATTTTTCATGAATATCACTTTTGACTTAAAATATGAAAGTTTGTCAGTTGAAGATGAAAAGGAGGAAGGGATGCCAGTTTTACCAGAAGCGCCTTTAACGGGAATGTACAAATCAATGTGAGCTAGCTACCCAGCTACCCGAGGTGCTATAAAGTGAGTGCAGCTTCTTTGGGATTGATGTCTGCTAGCAGAGCAAAAATAAAGCACATTTGGACATATTGTGTCCAAAATGTCACTTAATCTATATTAACTTCTTGTTTATAGAACTGTTGTGTGAGAGCAATATTGCACTTGCAATTATGCGGTTATACTAAATATCGGCATGGCTGTGATTACCTACAGCATTCACTCTGCAGACTCATCCAAATCACAAATCACAGTACGACCAAAACACAGCTGGGCCATTATTCAGTATAACCGCACTCTTGCTCGTGTGATATGGCTTAAATGTGTGGTTCAAGAAGGCAGGAGGCAAGTGTGTAAAGTCAGAAATATATTTATTCTGAGCAGTCTGGTAATCATTGTTAAAGTCCCTGGCAGGGGTCAGTGAATGGGCAGCCAACATAAACCAAAGTTAAATCCATAATCAGAACCAGAAGAACAGGTGAGATTCCAAACCAAGAGACCACTTTCAGACTTAAACACGCAACAGCACAAGACTTTGCAAAGGTTAACAAACACAACAGCATCGAAATGGACAAACTAATCAAAAACTCGCCAACGCGGTAATACGCCAATTACAAGACGGGGTGGAGACAGGACTAAAACAGAAACAAACACAAACACGTACACATGGTGTTTGTCACCATGGGAACTGCAATGCCAAGGGGGAATCCGTGACATATACTTAAGCAATATCGGATGAGCAAGAGTGCTGTACTGAATATCGGCATGGCTGTGATTCAGCCGTAGGCATGAGGTAATCACAGCTGTGCTGATATTCAGTACAACAGCATGATTACAAGTATGATATTGCTTTCATATAATGGTTCTATATACAAAAGAAATTATATCAAGTAACTGATATTTCAGATACAGTATGGCCAAATATTTTCTTTCTCTTTGCTTCATCCACAAAAATATTTCCCAAATATTTATCACTAAACACTATAACAGTATCCCAGACAGTATACGGTTATCTGCTGCCTACTTAGTTCTACTCCGTAAGGATATGCAAATTAGGGCACATGAATACTCTCTCTCAGTATTTCTCTCCCTCTCTCACACACACACGCATAACTGTTACATTCTCGCGATGTTTCGCAGCAATTGCTGTTGTTAATGTCGCATACGCATGGGTGTGCTGCTGGGTTCCCTCACAGATGATGTTTTCGAGGTGCATATTTTGCATAAATAGTCACACTAATTATCCGGCTTGATGCGTATGGAGTTGTTTATCAGGGTTAAATGCAAGACTAAGCAGGAATTATATATCTACATTGGATTGAGACCATGTGAAATGAAAAACAGCTGATGGTTTCGCACAACGCAGCAAAAAGCTGTTAAGGCAAACATGGGTAGCGAGGTATCAATGGCAACATTAACAAATTTAGATGCCGAGTGCCAAACTTGAGTCCATGAGGGGAAAAAAAAAATAAAAAATTGTTCTACAGCTAAAATACACAATACTATTCAATGTATACAGTGCATTTTATGCTAAAGTGCACTGTAAAAATGCTAAAATTCCATATAAATAGCAGCAAAATACAAGACAATATAGCTTTTTGTGTATGTAAATATATACTGTATATATACATACAGTATATATATATATATATATATATATATATATATATATATATATATATATATATATATA
>CM040982.1:13765070-13775202 GCA_022985145.1 Pangasius djambal
ACGCGTCTCCACTGCTCTAGAGTCCAGTGGCGGCGTGCTTTACACCACTGCATCCGACGCTTTGCATTGCACTTGGTGATGTGTGGCTTGGATGCAGCTGCTCGGCCATGGAAACCCATTCCATGAAGCTCTCTGCGTACTGTACTTGGGCTAATCTGAAGGTCACATGAAGTTTGGAGCTCTGTAGCAATTGACTGTATATATATATATATATATATATATGTAATTTGCAAATTTTGTGTTATACTGTTTTTATTTATTTATTTATTTATTTATCTTATCTGGAATCAAGAAAGTGGGGAGAAATGGACAACTTAAAGCCGTGTAATGTCAGCACTGGTTTAGTTAGCTTTTACAGTTTCCTGCATTCATCTTTCGGCGGCCAGCCTGGCCAGGAGCAGCCTCTGCACAAAGAGTGAAAAAAAAGTGCTTGTCCGACCTAAACCAAGAGCCATGCACACCTTCTGTAAGATAAAATGCCACATTGCATGAAAAAGAAAAGTACAGAGATAAGACCCAAGTTTCTGCAGCAGTCCCTGTGGTTCAAGAGAATCTCTGAGGATACACGGATACAAGACTCTGCTGCCCTGTTATTTCTCTGCACATTTTCTTAGCACTGATAAAAGGCTTTAGGTTTGTATCGCTTCTCTGTGTACGAGTGTAGCAGGTTATTTTGCCAGGGTTTACAAGCGATAATGCAAACGTTGCATGTACACTGTACATTTCACTCCCACTCAGCAGGAGTGGCAATTAAACATGCCGAAAATTGGGTGACTACATTTATAACCTGATCTATGTATGGAAAAACATCATTATTGCCAAATTCTAAATAATTATAAGTTTACAATGGAAAACTATGACATGTAGTTATCCAACATGAGCACACTTATCTTTAGGCATCTTTAAACAACATTTAGTGCTGCATTTGTTAAACTGGCTCCAGGGGATGTGATCTTTGCAGGCTGACAGCCAAGGCAAGGTTAGAAATCAATCAACCAATCAATATATTTATGTTTCCTTAAACAGAAAAACTCAATTTTGGCCAAAACCTAAATTTTTGTCATTTTTGCTTGGTTTCAAGAATTGTAAACTGTACAGAGTTCTGATTGGTGTTTTTTTTTGTTTTGTTTTTGTTTTTTTTCCCTGGACCCTCCCTCTCTCTCTCTCACACACACACACACACACACAAACACACACACACACAGAGCATTGCATCAGCACTGACAATTCCAAGATTTAGGTATTTGTCTGTCTTGATTTGTCTAATGTTTGATCATATCCTGCTTCATGTTTGCAGATTTAGTCTTGTCTAGTTTATGCCTGTATGCTGATCACCTGACCATTTGCTGTCTCACGTTTCAGTATTGCCCATTTGTTGGTTTGCCATTCTGGATTTTTAAAAAAAAAGAAACAGTAAAAGGCAGGTCCTGGGTTCGATCCTGAGCTCAAGTTACTGTCTGTGTGCAGTTTCACATATTCTCTCCATTTCCACATGGGTTTCCTCTGGGTTCTCCAGGATTTTCTAGGTGTGAATGAGTGTGTGAACATGTGTGTGTGAATGGTGCCCTGTGATGGACAGGGGGAATTCTTCTGCCTTGCATCCAGTGTTGCTGAGAAAAGCTTCGGATCCACCACACACTGTTTTGTTTACTGAGAAAGAATGACTAAATAAAACATGTAAACCTGAGTTGCTTTCCTCTGAATGAACACTTAATTAGGAGAGAATTTATTTTTAAATCCATGATTTCATGATTGACAGGTTAATTTGTAAGCTGTGTTTTGTAGAGCCACGCCCTTTAAATGACAAGCTCTAAGTGAGGGGCGTGTCGAGGGAGCTATTTGTGGCATACGCAGTGTGTATGTATGAGTGTTTTATTCACACTATATTCCTGTGCTGACATGGTTCAAATGTCTACACATGCCTGTAGCGATCCACATTCACAAACCCCTTGTTAATATTTCAAAGGCGACAAAAAGGAGGCTCTTTGTGCTCTTAGACAGATATTAATGGACGTAAATTTGCCTGGGTTGTTCAAGAAGGGTCATGAAATTGAGAGCCATCATACAGCAGCACTAATGAGACAGAGGAATATGTCACAGCTGTTGCTCTTAAGCTAAGCAAAGACTGCATGATGACACGACAGGAAAATTGAGAGCATTTCAGTCAGTTTTTTACGAAACATTTTGCCTTTTTTTCATAAGAATGATTGTTCTAGATGATTAGGCAAAGACACGACATCACGTGCATAACAAGATTCATTGACATATGAGCACAAAAAAAAACTCAATCCCAAATCAGGGGACAGAAACTCAATGTTGTAAGCTAAACATCTTGTACATGAACAGGCAAGGTAAGAGATAATTGAGCTTTTAACTCTGAAACATGTCTATGAAATATTACAGTTTAATTAAGCGTTATACCTCAGGACAGAAGGGAACCGAGCTTTTCAGACAGATAAAAATGCTTCTAAACTTAAGTTGGTCGTGTTTTAGGGCCATACCCTTCATCTACACCAGCTGCTTCATGACAATGTCTCCTGTCATCTGTGTTAACAATTTAATTCTGATTGAGCTCCTGACATGGGCATTAGCATTCAAATCTAAAAAAAATATCCAAAATTGGGAATAAAATCAGGCTAAAAAGTGTACACCCGGCTTTGTTTCCTCCTGTTCGTATTTATTCCTGAAAGGACATTTTCTATCAAAAGTGTTTTCTCTCTCCCTCTCTCTCAATTCTCTCAAGCATACACACCTGGGTAATTAAACTGTGTATTAATTATTGTCAGAAAGATTACAACAGGCACATTCAACAAGCTGCATGTACGAGAGAGAGAGAGAGAGAGAGAGAGAGAGAGTGAGAGAGATGTGGATCTCTCTATTATAAGCTTAGAAAATCAGCATTCTTTCCTCTCTCCCTTTTATCTGACAAAATGACGCCACCCAAGCTAAACCAGAGCTCCTCTTTAACAATGTGGTTATGAAAAAAATTTCTTCATAAAAGACTTTTTGCCAGTGCTTTAAAGAATTTCAAGATAAACTGATAAGCGGTGTGAAATAAATGTGTGTCCTACACCATAATTGTTTTCAAGTGAAATCATTTTTCCCTAGAGAAATGTTGAGCTGAGCCATATTTTCTCAAACACTGGTCATCTTGGATAGTACTTTTAGGTCTGGTTTAGTTCCTTCCATCAGGAAGGCTGCTGATTTTATTGCCTTTTCTGACAGGTAATAGAGAATAGACAAGCAGTAAGTGCTGGGTAAAAATACCCAATTACAGTCACCTACACCAGGAAAAAATTCAGCTGTCAAAAAAAAACTGCATTTTAAAATTTACTGCCGTTTATATAAAACGTACGAGGTGTTAATTTAATGCAGGGGATTTTACTGGTTTATGTTAGCGAGATAAAAACTTGATCCACTTGGTCTAGAACTCAACCTTATTCATTCACTCATACACTCATTCATTCATTCATTTTCAGTAAATGCTTTATCCTGTTCAGGTTACAGTGAGAATACACCCCGGATGTTTACGACAGTCCATCTCAGGACACTATGCACACACACATTCACACCTCGGAAAATTAACAGTATCCAACCCACCTACTGGTATGTCAGAGACGGGAATAAACTGGAAAACCTGGAAGAAACTCACACAGACCCCATATTTGCTTGTTTTACATCTCATTATAGATTTAATCCCCCTTTACTGCTATAAGTCCCCATTCTCCATTCTTCTGGGAAGGCTTTCCGCTAGATTTTGGAGCGTGGCTATGGGGATTTGTGCCCATTCAGCCACAAGAGCATTAGTGAAGTCAGGCAGTGATGTCGGGCGAGGAGGCCTGGCACGCAGTCCGTGTTCCAGTTCATCCCGAAGGTGTTCAGTGGGGTTAAGGTCAGGGCTCTGTAACCAAACCACGTCTTCACGGATCTCACTTTGTGCACAGGGGTACTGTCATGCTGGAACAGGTTTGGGCCTCTTATTTCCAGTGAAGGGAAACTGTAATGCTACAGCATACAAAGATATCCTAGACAATTTTTATGAAAATCCATGACAAGTTATGTCACATCATTACCATTAGGTGACTCTGAGTTAGCCAGTTGCTATATCCTAATCAATGTCAGTCCAAGTGTCAATACACAATTTCAACAAGAGTTGTTTCAGGTGTTACGTAAACTTGATTTCAAAATTTAAGAAAGCAGGTTTTAGCTTTTTGTTGGAATAAGCCTTTAGAAATGTCAGGTGTCATGAAGGGCTTATGTAAGTGCAAGGCAAGCCGTACGAACACTGTCTTTAAGTAAAGAAGCTGATGTCAGTCTTCTGCACTGTCCAATAGGCTGAATATACACTGTATGATGAAAAAGAAATCCATATGTACATATAATGCATAATAATGTGTATACTGTATATACATAATACTGACACATCTTTCTGAGATGTGTGCCGGCACACTGTGGTATATTTAGTAACTCATTTACCCTTGCTATCTTTCCTTATTAACCACAAAGACCACAGACAACGGCACACATCTCCATAATCATAATTATATTAAGAAGAAATAACCTATCTAAGAGGAAGGAGAAGTAGTCTAAGTGTGTGCTTAATGCTCAACAGCTTGTTAATTGATCATTGTTGACTCTATAAAAATCGTCATGATTTTAATTTAAAATCTTTGTGATTTTAATCTAAGATGTAAGTGTTCAATTTTGCCAGCACATAACAGCATTATACAGCAGCTGTTTGTTGTACTGTCTATAAGATCAGCAATCATTCATTCATCTTCCGTAAGAGTTTTATTTTGGTCAGTGATGTGGTCACTTTGAAGCCTATGCCAGGTGAAATCTCGCCGCTAGGCAGGGATACAGCATGGATGTTTAAGATAAGCATGTTAGTGTTCAAAACCCATTCCGGATTAGCCTATTTTCATAACAGAGAGCATAAGAAGTGACTCAGGATTTGCTATAATGTTATTTCTCTGCAGGATGTTGGACAGTGAGAACGTTGATTATCAACCACTGTAATTTCACTACTAGAGCTCCAATTCACCATTAGTAGAAGAGCACTTCACAGTTCCTTGTCTGAGATAAATCGCCATCTAACACTGACTCTGTCCATTTTTTCACACCAAAATTCTCTGATCTGTGCTGGAGAATCCTTATATGATTGGTTGTCAGAAATGGCTTAGCACTGATGGCCTTGTTTGCTGTTCCTCCATCAGATGATTTCATCTGGAAATATACTACAATTTTACAATATTTTGCAATGTGCTGGTGTTGAAAAGTAACAGGAACCTGAAATCTAACCTAAGCATATAGTTGTAGGTTATGCTAGGTATATTCATAATATACCTTTTATAGTTTTTATACTGGTACAGTATAAAAACTGGCCTATGAGCTTCAGTGGTTCTGGATCAAAGCTGTTTACATTCTGAATGTTAAGTGCTTTTGCGTTGGTAATTGTTTATGCAAGGTCAGTTCAAGCTGAGCTCAAGCATCATATGGCATTGTTTTGGCTGTTCGCTTCTACATGAGTGCGTTCATCAGAGTTTGCAATGACTGAAACAGCTGCTGGATGCGGATAGTGTTCTGGAGCTGCACTGCCATTTCTCTATGTGTTGTTAGCACCTCCATTAACCTCGTGAGGACCTTCCAGTGACATAATTATTAATGCAGCTAATTAATGCTATGCCTACACCTAACCCTAACCTGAATACCCAAAAGGAAACATTTTGGCTCTGTTTTTTTTTTTTTTTAATTATTGTTTGTAGTTGTTTGTTTTAAATAAAAGCTGCAATAAAAGCTGGAGTCCAGTCAAATGTAACCACAATGTCTAAACTGTAAGAATGTACTCCTAACTTTGTGGCACAGTTGCTCTAAAACAAGATATTAAAACATGCCCACATAAACACATACACAAACACTGTCAAGTCTGAGCAGTAGACTATCACCTACACACATCTATACACCAGGTACAGTATGCTTTTATCTTTTGTCGGTATGATCACAGTCTTTGTTTTTCTCACTTTCTTTCTGCCTCTCTCATGCCAAACATACAGTACAAGAACTCTTACTCTAACACAAAGGGGCTATTTGCTTTGAGGCTCAGCTACATCACAGGCATCAGGGCTGTACAGTGTGACAACACAATAATGACTCACTATAATAACATACATTATATTGCCAAAAGTTTAGGGACGCCCCTCCAAATCATTGAATTCAGGTGTTCCAATCACTTCCATGGCCACAGGTGTATAAAATCAAGCACCTAGGCATGCAGACTGCTTCTACAAACATTTGTGAAAGAATGGGTCGCTCTCAGGAGCTCGGTGAATTCAAGTGTGGTACCGTGATAGGTTGCTACCTTTGCAATAAGTCCATTCGTGAAATTTCCTCACTACTAAATATTCCATGGTCAGTGGTATTATAACAGAGTGGAAGCAACTGGGAACAACAGCAACTCAGCCACGAAGTGGTAGGCCAGGTAAAATCACAGAGCGGGGTCAGCGCATGCTGAGGCGCACAGTGCGCAGAAGTCGCCAACTTTCTGCAGAGTCAATAGCTACAGACCTCCAAACTTCGTGTGGCCTTCAGATTAGCTCAAGAAGAGTGTGTAGAGAGCTTCATGGAATGGGTTTCCATGGCCGAGCAGCTGCATCCAAGCCACACATCCCCAAGTGCAATGCAAAGCGTCGGATGCAGTGGTGTAAAGCACGCCTTCTCGGAAGAGTTGAAGCTGTTATAGCTGCAAAGGGTGGGCCAACTCCATATTAAACCCTACGTATTAAGAATGGAATTTCATTAAAGTTCATGTGCATGTAAAGGCAGACGTCCCAAAACTTTTGGCGATATAGTGTATAATGTAGTAATACAGAAAAGACCACAGTTGAACAACTATGAATAAACAATTTGCATGTAAAAGCTAATTGGTCATGTTACTTCAGAATTCAGCAACACTGTGGTATAAAAACAGTTAATTAAACTAAGGTAGTACTCAGATATAGTTATGCCAAATTTGTAATAAGGAAAGTAATTAAATTCTTCAGCCATTTTTTTAAAACACAGACAGAGCCACAGGCCACATAGTAGTAGTCATTAATGCAATTTGCAACCTCAACATGCCTTAGTATTGAATTATTTTATTAAGCTCAGTTTGACTAATTGCTTTTGTTGCACCATCGGTAAGGTTTGAGGTTTGAAGACAGAAACGTGCACAGGATGCGACAACATGCCTTAAACAAAATTCAAATCTGCTGGGGGCAGAGCTTGTTTTTTAATTTGTTTGGTTGTTTTTTTCATTAACAGTTCCTTACATGAAGACTTTGTGTTACCCTGTGTTAATGGTTTGGTTTTGAAGCATTTTTCATGTTGGTTGTCCTAACCATAATGATGTTCCTGTTCCAGTTTATTACTTCAGCCCATGTTGGATTAATAGGGGTAAATAATAGGTTACTGTCAGGTTAGTAGTCTTTTAAAAGACCAGTATACATGCCTATAAAGTTCTTTCAGAGAGCCAGCTGTCTCACTCAAGAGGTAGCTGTTCACTACATACACTCATTTATATATAATGAAAAATATCTTCCTAATGTTTCCACTTAAAACCACTGACTTTGCTTAAAGGAACTTGAGCTTTAAGGAATGCTACTCATTACTGTCCACCGGATAGCCTGTCACTAATGCTACTCGCTGTGGTCCACTGTTGTTGCTGTACTCCAGTTTCAGTCCAAAATGTTGCATGAATGTTAGAAGTTCGCTATAGTAGAATAGTACCAATAGCCACTCGCGGTTAAAGGAGTTTTTTATGAGTTTTACATGCTCCAACAAAAGACACGCTTTCAGGAGGTGTTCATGTTTTTTTTTTTTTTTTCCACTTCGCACACTGAACATGCCGAGGTAGGAAATGACTTTATAACAACTTGCAAATTACCATTTACAAGTCACCATGAACGCAGCGTAATTCCCACTGGCACTGCTCTCAGCAAGTACGCGAATGTCATCGTGGCTGATGTAGGAAACCATTAACCAAAATGAAAATAAACCAACAGGTTGATGGAAAAAAAAAAATTAAACTAAAAAAAGTGTACTCAGAGTTCATTACAAAATAAATATTAGATGCCACTGAAGATCACATGTTAATTATCAAGAGTAATACGCAGGATGTTCAGGGTGGATTTTTCCTTTAAGCTTAAGTTAATTTATCACTGTTTGAAACATAGTTGTAGCCATTAACTATTCTCCCTACTTGAAATGTGGCTATAATATTGAAATTTTCCTAGCTGTGCCTCAATAATAGCCAGATAAAGGAGTTATCTTTACTGAGGGGATTTATGTATAAGTGGTGATGACATAATGATATCCCAGGGTGGTCATGAATGATAAACTGGAATGGACAGTCAAAACTGAGACAGTGTGCAAGAGAGGTCGGAGTTGCCTCTAATTTTGGAGGAGACTGAGCTACTTCAGTGGGAGGCTCTGCTGCACTATGGATTTTCCACCAGTCTGTCATTGTTAGTGCATTATTTTGTGCTGTCAAGAGTTGTGGTACTGTAATGGCATTACTGCTTGTTCTGCAAACAAGATCTACAAAGTGATGAAAAAGTTCAGCTTTGTCTTATCAATTAAATGTCATTCTCTGGAAACTGTGGTAGAACTGAGAAACTTTTAGCCATAATGGACAATGACGTCCATCCTCTGAATGCCACTTTGGATAAGTAGAGAAGCTTCTTCAGAGACAGAATGGTACACACACCAGGGAGCACCGTGTTGCGTCCCTGTGCCTCACAGCAATAAGACTGTATAATGACTCACATTACTGTCAGGACAGAACCAATCACTCACTGTTTAACTGGTACTGTGGCACTGAACTGTTATTTCCTCTATTTCTGTTATGTATGGTGATATGAAATTGCTTGGTGAAGACAACCACTTTGCAAAAATTGCAATCTTTATACTGTGACTTGTAACCTATGCTTTTGCATTTAGAGACGTTGAAATTAGAAAGTTCTGTCTGGTAAATATGAGTATAAATACCTTATTTCCATGCCACTAAATAGGTGATAACATTTACATCAAAATATTACTTAAAATACTAAAATATGGCTGAATGTTTTTTTTTTTTTTTTAAATCACAGATTTGTCATATATGCAATTTTATAATTCAAATGTCATGAAAATGAAACTAATTTTATTAAGCTGTGCCTCTTATTCCGTTTTGTAAAATTGTGTTGTGCAATGTATTGTGCTCCTGCTACAGTAGCATTGCAATTTCCCTCAATAACTTTTCTATTCATCTGTCTGTTTTTACAGGCTACTGTCTTCTCAGGTATAGACATATGAAATGAGAAAACGGCTGAAAATCAAAGAGGTTGGATATCAAATTCATTGTCGCTGTCAGTGCTAGTAATAATAACTAAATGAATAGTTGGATTTATGTAATAGAGAATTGAGGGAAGAGGCTTCAGGAACAAAGTGCAGACATCAAAGTCTGTGACAGTGAGTCATATCTAGCTCAAGAGTCGTCTCTTCTCGGAGAAGAGCATTAGTATTATAATTGAGGCATACGGATATATAGATAATCCCTAGTTCAGAAAGGTGATTATTGTATATAATATATGTACATACAGTTTATTTTGGTTTATTTTGATTATATTTATTAGTATGATTATTCCATTTCTCTGTCTCTCATTTATATTTGCTTATGTCCTGGAACTGCTAATACCACTTAAAAATGAAAAGAAATCATTATTTCCTCTACATTTGTTTTGTTGACTGCTAGTTGTAATTTTACATAAATTACATACAAGTTATAAGTACAGGAGTTACTATTTTTCATGTGAGTTATTTATTTGTTTTCTTTGTTTTAAGCATTGTTATATTTTTTGTGATGAATTTGGTCATGTGGTGCGGTCATGTGGTGTTTACATTTACATTTACATTTATGGCATTTGGCAGACGCCCTTATCCAGAGCGACTTACAATAGTGCTTTGAAGTCTATCAAAAATACATCCTGATACCGGCTCACTAGGTCACAAACTAGGAATACCATCAGCCCAAGACTCTGTTGGGTTTTTTTTTTTTTTTTTTTTTTTTTTTTTTTTTTTTTTTTTTTTTTTTTTTTTTTTTTTTTTTTTTTTTTTT
>CM040982.1:13775302-13787540 GCA_022985145.1 Pangasius djambal
TGAGTATTTTTCTATGTTATGTTCATGTTTATGTTCATAAACTTTTTATTTAATAAAATATGTTTTCATAGTTTGTGTTGTCCCTTATTATCAATGCAAAATGGTCACTAACTAAAGAGGATTTATGCTGATATTGCCCAAAAACCCTATTTTGTTCAGGCGTTTCCAAACTTTTGGAGGGCAGTGTATATACACAAATCACACACACATATAACTAAACCTGCATACAATTCCTGGAATTCCTACAACATGACTGAGCCAGACTACTTCAGTCGAAGATCTATCCAGAATAAAGAAGAATTCCTTCTGATTGTATTTCACTACATTTTAAATCTAGTTTTTAAAAAAAGTGCGGATTACATGCCTTTCTATGAGTGCAGTATGAAAGCATACAGGCCTCCATCGCCTTTCCTTTCAAAATATACCCATATTACAGCATGAAATCCTGGCTTTCAGGCAAGAGTAAAAAATGCTGATAGATGCAAAACTGCTGATTTATCAGTAAATCTTTTATTATTGTTTTTTTCTGGCTCCTGAAGAAAGTGGGTTCTGCACGCATGAGCTTCTCCATACTAGACGCTTGACTAGCGGTCTCAGTTAAAAACTATGTGAGGTGGATGGAAGTGTTTAAAGTGTTACCATATATCACAACAAGAAATTGATATTTATCGGTTGACTACATTAGCGGCGTTGATGATGAATGGGGAGCAGGACACGCTATGTGCTCGATAAATGCAAACTGGTGGGGGGAAATGGTCAGCATTTATTTTGTGTAACACATCAGCTCAATAGATCAGTCTATGTTACTGTTTTATGAGCAAAATTACTTTACTCCAACAGACCGTCCTCTTTATGATGGTTGGACATGTGGGATTATTTTCTGTTTTTCCATGATGAAAGATACATGATTCAAGCATTTAAGATCCATTCAGTGTGATTTTTGCTTACTCATGATGCATATGTGCCTGTCCTTTGTTCACTCATGATGTACATGTATCTGTTTTTTTTTTTGGTTCACAATGTCTTTGTCCTTGTTCTTGTCTTACGTTCGTCAGCTCCTAGTTACTGGCAAGCACTCCAACTCATAAGATAAGTAATAAGTAATAGTGTAAGCATTAATTGTCTATCCCTCCTCTCTCTCTCTCTTTCTCTCTCTTTCCTTTCTGGTCTCTCTCTCTCTGTGCTCTCTCTGACACACAGATATTTTCAACCCTGAGCTGTGTAATGCATTTTGCATTGCTTTTTTGTTTTTTGGGTTTTTTTTTTTCAAACGCATTCTTTTTTCTTTTCTTTGGGGATGAAATATACTTGGGCGCTCATCAATATACAAAATATACTTGGGTGCAGTACCAAATGACTGTATCATTTACATGTGTGAAGCGCTGCACACACATACATACAGCACACAAAATCATCCTTCTGGCTCTCAGGAACATGAGTCCCTACATAAATAGAAGCCAAGTGTTTTTAGCAATCCAAGGTGACAGAAAGGTCTTGTTTTCATGAGTCACTATCTGCACCATTACAACTCATGCTCTGTTGTTTATTTGGCATGGACATTCCATGGGTGATGTAGAAGACTATCACTTATAACATATTGCACTGAACACTCACCAAATTCTGCTACATTTTTATTAGTAGAATCCATGCACTGGCTAATAGCTTCACTTCATTCTGACTAAAGTTATACGAACTCAACACAAACAGCTCTAAAAGGGCCCAACTACTGACACTGTTTTAAGGTTATCAGAACAGCTTTATTGTATGTTGTAACATTAAGATTTCCTTTCACTGGATCTAAGCAGCCTAAATGTGTCCCAGCATGATAATACCCATGTGCACAAAGTAAGATCCATGAAGACATGGTTCTGCGAAGGTTAGTGTAGAAGAACTTGAGTGGCCAGCAAAGAGCCCTGACCACAACCCCTCTGAACACCTTTGGGATGAACTGGAAGGATGGCTGTACACCAGGCCTCCTCCCCCAACATTACCGCCCAACTTCTTGGGTTCTTGTGGCTGAATGGGTACAAATCCTTCCAAAATTCCAAAATCTTGTGGAAAGGCTTCCCAGTAGAGGCTGTTATTAGCAGCAAACTAATA
Organism: Pangasius djambal; assembly: GCA_022985145.1. NCBI lineage: Eukaryota > Metazoa > Chordata > Actinopteri > Siluriformes > Pangasiidae > Pangasius > Pangasius djambal. The sequence continues at coordinate 13,777,403 of CM040982.1, forward strand.
ACAGTTTTTAATGCCCTTGGTTTTGGAATGGGATGTTCAATACTCAGGTGTCCACATACTTTTGACTATATAGTGTACTTGGAGTATTGCACTCCGAGGCTTGAGCATACTGTAACCTTTTTGGACATGTCAGTGAAATTAGAAGGCTTTTCCTTGAAACTACCATCTGTTATAAACCTACCGTCACTCATTCCTACTTAGAGTACTCTTCCCACCAGAAGCACTGGAAAAGTTCCATTCCTTATTCCTAGCTAATTAGATTTACACATTTGGAGTGAGAATGAAGACTTTCTCCAAAAAAGAGGAAATGTGTGATTATATTTATAACTGTGGACTCCCTAAGAAAGCCGTAGGTCATGCCATAGCCCGTATTACCACTACTGACAGAATGGATGAACTGACCTCTACACCATCCACTGCTAGGACAGAGAGAAATCCTTTGGTGCTCACTTATCATCCTACTAATGAAGCTAGCAGAAATTACACTTAAAAACCTCAAATTCCTGCAGTATGATCCTGAGACCACTTCCCTTTTAAATGATCGTCCACTCGTCTCCTTCAGATGGGAGAAAAACATCAAAGACCTGCTCATCAGAAGTGAATTAAATGATTAGCCTAAGAGTAACCGCAGTACTTCTGTATGCAACCGTTCAAGATTTAAAACAGCCACTGAAATCACAGGCCGTAAGGGATCCATTTTTGTTACCTATCACTACTTGTGCATCACCACAGGAGAATGGCTGATCATTTTGTTCTAGCACCTTCATGCAATCAGAGTGAAGGATTTCTCCTTTCCAGTGGTGAGACACTTCAACACTGATGGACATAACATTAAGGACATCTCTGTGTACATCGCTAGTGGTTGTTATAGATGTTGTGAACCCTATCCTGTAGTGTTGTACAAGGTTGGAGACACTTGTAGAAAATTGTAGACTCTTTGCAATGCAGAATGATCTTGATTATACTCTTAGTTATGCACATGTTGATTGCCCTTTTAAATTCAGACCACGGGTGTCCTTTAGAACTTAAATCCTACTGCGGTGATCATTGAAAGACACTGATTTTGAATCCTTTCTCTGTTGGATTTGTATGTTTGTTTGGGCTCATTATCTTGCTGAAAGATTAATTAGGCCAATTAATTTATGGCTAACCTCATGGCCAAAGCAGCCAAGCTTTAAGCTAAAATATATGTAGCAGAATTAATGGCATCAATCTTCATAATAGCCTTTAGACCACCAGCCACAAATGGCCACAAAGCTTTGCTGATGGTATGCATGGCCAAAATGTATGATTTGGGTGTCATCTGGCCAAAACACATTCCATTCATTCTTCCCAGACATACTTACATACACACCCAAATAGCTTGCTATTGTGTGTGATGTTTATTTTATGCAATCATTTTTGCCCATTCTCTTAAAGGGTGCCAATAAATGTGGAGTTGACTCTGCCGAATTTGAGGGATTATTGAGGAATCAGTGTTGATATGTAAATGTGGACCTGTGAGTAGAGATGAACTACACTTCTATAAAAGAGGATACTGGAGGAATACTATGTTAAATGGTATTTTAGCTTTGTGAGGCCATTTGTTTGATTGGACTGATAACATCATGGTTTACCACAGGAATGGTTTAAAGATCTGACAAGACCTAAAGAGTAAAGATGGAACTTTTCTTCTAAATCCTGGTATTATGTGGATGGCAGAAGTAACCAAACATGTCACAGCACATCTTGTTGTCCCTCCCTTTGTTTCACGTCTGATAAACAGGTATGCTGGAAAGTGACTGAAATCTCACAAAGAGGGAATTTTAATCAAATCACATCATCAAATTAGCTCCAATTTTCATTTGTTTGTTTTGTGCTGACTGTAAAGATATCAATTACAGTGTGTTTAAAATCTTGGATCTGTGTGCAGGCAGATATAAAGACTTTTTCACAAATACAGAATAGGGTCTGTCCATTTATAAAATCTCATCCTTTGCTCAAGGTCCAAGGACTAATCTCCACCACAGAATATTAGCTTCACAGCCCAGAATTAGTCTCAGAACGATCTCAGTGAGGTGTTTTACATATTTATCAGATTCTCATTTTATGTATGAGTAAAAACATTGCACAGTAATTTAATTCTAATGTGAACATCCTACCTGCCTGTCAAGTTCTCCTTCAGTGTCTCCATTCAGAGTTTTCCACATGCGCTGCCATCTAGACGAATAGAATAGGCCAGTGGCTTGCACCATTAGTTTAGTTGAAGCACTGTTCATAGCTAGTCAACAGTGGGAGAAAAGACACTGAGAGCTCCCCTGTGTAAACAGAGACTGGGGCACTGGCTGATGGACGTCATCATCATGGTCTATTGGCTGAGCACTCAGCCTCTACTGTGACAGGCCATTCTAGGAGGAACGTCTTCTCCTCATGGGCATCACGTAAAGGTGAGATAGATGCTAGTTACATATCTAACCATATTCAAATAACATTGGATTACCAAAAGGGCTCCCTGTCCTTCAGTATCAGCGTAAATCTGCCAGGAGCTTGATAAGAAGGTTCCAGGGATAGTTGGCTGTATGACAACGGTATGTATTGCAAATACCACATTACAAGTCACGTTGTGAATCTGCTGAAGGTCTTGGCATGCAAGTGCCACGCAAGAACATATTCAAGTGATATTCACCACCCCTTGTTCAGGGAATCACAGTTACATACATAACTAGCTACTTCTGATCTCTTCATTGTTGAGTTTTTCTGACTCATACATTGCCAGGCTGTGAGGAGAATTCAGCCCCTCCACATGGGCTAAGGATCCTTGCTTATGAATGTACATCAAGATAATGTTGCTGGAGAGGCAATACTCCATTAGCCTCTAAATGACTCAGGGTATGCTGTTGTGACTCAACCAGTATACCAACTCTTGTCTTTATAAAGGCATCTTACTTCACAGGTTGCATAATCCTTGGTGACTTTCTGGAAAAGATACCTCCAGGGCTCATATGCTAGTTGAAGGATATGAAGTGTGAAATTTGTCATCCTGATTTTGCTTCAGCACTACAACCTGACAAAGGTGCAGATACCATGACAAAGCCAAACAACTCAAACCATGATGGCATGCCGGATGTACATATATGTACACACTGAGCAAAATGTCTGTAGTTCACTGTATGTTTTTTTTTTTTTTATTATTGTTATTTTTGCTTTTTCTTTTGCTTTCATTAACAGGTAAGCTAGAGTTCATTCTTTTGTTTACAGATGTTTTGGGCTATGATTTGGGCTGAAGATATTACGTCCCAAATAGAACTCCTGGCTGATACTTCTACCTGAGTCTCATGTTTTGGGTTTGGCAGTTAGGGGACACCAGGAGGTGGGAGACACACCCTTGTTTATATTACTTCCTCTCTCTCGTGCATGTTTAGATTATCCCAGAAAAGAATGTGGAAATTGGCAGATCAGGATCAACATCATTGCATTAGAATAATATTAAAGGGAGAATGCAGCAATAATGGAGAAACATTTGTGCACATTATGTCAGTCCAATTTCAGCTTTCAATTTTATGCTAGCTTCACAAGTTGTGTATATAAGCTACGGTATATGCTCACCTGTGCCTGCACATTTTAGCCCTTTATCAGCTTGTGCAATTTCCTCGATATAGTAGATGTCAAACATCAGATATTTGTACTCTGTAAATGCCAGATAATTGTGCCCTTTATAGCTGCCATTTGTTTTGGAAGCATTCCTTTTTTTCGGTTTTTGGTTAAAAAAGAAGAAAGGAAGGATAATGTATTTTTCTTCCTCTGCCATCAAAGCTTAGTTTTCTATATTTTTTCAATAAATTCCTATCTAAATAAGAAATCTGGTGTCTGGTCTGTTGGATTTGTGCTATAAATCTTGCTTCCCTTTTGCACAACACACCTGAAGTTAGCTTGTTTTTAGAGATTAAAAAAGGCTTCTAACACAAAACTTCCCACATCCACCAAGAGCAACACTTCATTGGACAATGTCGCAAGGTTGCACACATGGACAAATGTAACCAGATTGTCAGTTGCTGGTCAGACTCTGAGGTTGAACACAACATTGATACTCCCACATACCAGGATGTGTGTCACATCTGTGTGGGGGCTAAATCTGGCAAGAACTCAAGACACTGGTGGATATTCTAGCCATTCAAATATGTATATATTGGAAGTGTGCTTTAATGTTTTGAACCTGCTGGGCTTGTTGCATGAATCCAAAACAGTTTGTCCATTTCCTTGTCCATTTCAGGTGTTTGGTAGTACAGTCATATTGTGTTAATAAAGTGGTGCATAATGTTGAAGGACTGGGTAGTTGGGGGCATCTTCCATAGACCCACCCCTAAATGGAATTAATATACAAAGCCAGATAACTTCTATTTTTGAGGAAACGCAAAAGAAAATGTGAATTTGAGACAGTTTGGCCTGTAATGCCACCTCAATCCTGTCCACTGGGACGTTTACAGTGTCTGCAAAATGGTGAGCTTTACAAAAAAGCCAAAAGGGTTACCAGTGTTAATATGAAAGCATTATGTTGCACTGTGTATCCATCTGCATCCTCTATGTTTCATTCTTAATTCAGCAGCATTTTTGGACATAAAAATATGCCTGAAAGATGGTCAGTTCACCCCTCAGTTAATTCCTTCAGTCCACTAATTACAGCCCGTTAGACACAAAGACTCACCATGTGATTGATGCCTTAAATTACATTGTGATGTACAAATGAAATATTACCGTATTACCATAGCTGTTTCACCCACATATACATCTTTCTCCTACTTACTGTGGCAAAGAATGCCTGGGCTAACAATGCGTGCTGAGAAACAAGATGGTGATTAACACTCTGTGGAAAACGGAGGCATCTGCACAGGAATTACACATGGCTGCGTAAGTGTCTGCAGAACGTCAACTAACAATCAGACAGCACATACCATGTGTCTCAATTTAATTAGATTGGAAAAAAGGCTTTATGTATTGGGCACAAGGTAAAGCATGTCAGGTAGCACTCAGTAGTTCTGGCATGCAATTAACACACTAACAAATGCCTTTAAACTACTATTTATACCCAACATAATAGAGAACTGGTTGGCCAGTCTTAACTTTCGCGCATGCAGTTTGTACAAATAGTATTTGCACAAAAAGCTGAGATAGCATCTTTCACAGTGTTGCATTAAAAACAGGATCCATAAAACCCTCCCATGCATTGCCAGTGTTATAAATCTGTAGCATAAGTACCAGGAGAGGGTATATCATTCTCTCTAACAAGCATTTGAAAAGGCAGAGGAAGCAGTTCGTTTAGTTGAACTACGCACCTATTCTATAATGAGGCAGCATATGATTAGAGCACATACCACTGTGTCCTCTTCACATATGGAACTCATTTCTATATACTTTTCATTTATCCATTCATTCACCTTCATTAAGCCTGTCATGCTGCTCAGGATTGCTTGGATCTGGAGCTTATCCCAGGAGTTTATATAGAAGTTTATATAAGTCTCAAAAGGAAAAGTATTAAGCAAGGAATAACATATGGCAGACCATGCTATTATACAAAAATAATGCATGATGGAGGTGTCTGATGCATCACGATGTGTAAGCGGAGTGCCGTTACCTCACCAAAATGCATTATTTTCCTATAACAGCAGGGTCAGGAGTGTGTTATTCTGCTTATATCACAGCTATTTGCCACCCATTACAATGATTAATTTATTAATGTACGAAACTATAATTATATTCAAAACGTATACGGTGCAAAACTATGATAACCCCTGCACTATGCCCCTGCACATCACCTGACCACGGCACTCACCACATCTCATGACTGTTCGCACCTGATTCATGTTTACGTTTAATGAGCACTAGTATATGAGTCCTGTCTTGTGTAGCGCCCTTTGTCTATCTTGTGTCATTGTCGTTTGTTGCTATCTCGTACTCATATTACGATTGTGGTGGTACCATGCCTCGCTATTCCTTGTTTTTGTTTCCTGGACTTTGTGTTTAATGTGTTTCACTGTAAATAAACTACATTTGCACTTACATCTGCCTCCGTGACAGATTCAAGCATTTAACCGTGCTGTATAAATACTACTACTACTACTACTAATAATAATAATAATAACAAGCAGTAACAAAGAATTTAAGCTGACAATAATTGTAAGATTGCATGTGTGTCCATGATAAGCTCAAAAAATGTAGCACAGAGGTAATATCCATGCACAGGAAACCACTAGCAGAATGTTTTTACTAACAGTATGGATTCTAGATTACTACTGTACAGACAATACAGACAATAGAGAGTACAAACAATCTAAAAACCCTGTTTATGATGGACGTTTGGGTAAAAATAGCTTAGTTTTATGTTTTTTCCTCTTTTAACACTGCTATTTAAAGGCACAGGCAAAGCACTAGTCGGAGTAGGTATAGTAGTAGTAGTAGTAGTAGTAGTAGAAGAAAGGTTTGTCTGCAGTTTGTCAGGAAGAAAATTTGCATTATGTGTATAATATTTGTGACACTGATTCTCTTGTATACCTGTTTGAGGCGTTTAGAGGACTGTGACATTCTGAAGTGACTGATTCTCCCCTTATGATTTATTACTGTGGCTTGGTAGTTAATCATTCATTTGTATTGCTCCAGTGCGCCTGTTTTGAATAATACATGTTCAATTCACGTTCTATGAAAATATGGATGAATATTAAACAGTGCTACTATCTTAAGTAGCAGGAGCTTGGAATATGCAGCACCAGGATAGACAGTGAAGCACAGCCACGAATTGGATAGAAGACGACACCATCTGTAGCACCCTGTGGAGCTTCGTGATTACTACATGGTTCAAGCACTGATGCTAATCTAAGTGGTTGATTAAAGCAGTTGTTGGTGCAGGTCTGAGTCAGGGTGCCTAATGCCACGTTGTCAAGTTGCTGTGAATAAGCTATTGTTATGATGATTCACATGGAACTACAGCCATAGACCTTTTATTACCAGAGCACAAGGTCCACGCCCTCGGAGCATGCATTTCTGTGACCACGCACAGACGTGGCATATTAAGAATCCCTCATTTCACCCTGTGTGATCTGATTTTAGATATAACCATAGACACTGGAGCAGACAGCTGTCAGTACTTTCATTTCACACATGTTCCAAGCTCGCCTAGCTCTAAATCCTCTCTACTGCATCTGACCAAGCCTCCAGAGAAGCATGTGATGGGGTTAAATATGCACACCGGTCTTATACCAGGAGCAGATAAGCTTTTAGTAAACAGCTGTAATCCTACAGTGATGTTTGCCAATCCCATTCTATAGTAACCTGATACTGCCAAACTGATGCTGCTCAAGGATTTGATTAGCTTAATTAGATGTTTTATTGAAAAGATTGCAGTAAAGACAAATTCCCAGCACAGATCTTCTGGGACTGAATTCTCATCCTCTTCCCTCCAAGAATTTTTAAGCCAATTTATCAGCACTCCTGCTGCGTAACTGAGATGTAAATGAAAGGGAATTTAAATGACTAACTAGGAAATTACTAGTAGAATGCACAAGAAAGAGACAGGCAATAAGAGATGACCTTAGCAGCAAGAATAATTCCCTAAATAAAACAGCAGGACCTTCACAATGTACCATCTGCCTTTCCAACCACTATTTGGATTAATCTAGTGCCCTACAGTCATTCAGTAACACAGTTTGCTTTAACTGTGCACGCGAGCAAGGAGCTTCACCAATCACCTTAATGACCAGATTTTCCTGCACTATTTAAAGTTTTTGTCTTCAACATTCACCAAATTAGTAGGACTCCAATAATAATGGCTAAGGTTATTTTATAATTACAGGTTCACAGGCTAGCTATTGCATCAGGCTCTGATGGGAAATACATCATGTTTTTATTGTCATTTATTTACATGGCACAAAGTTTTTTGTCTTATGGCCTTGATTATTTAAAAATCAAATAACTTTTGAGTTTTTTGTATGAAAACTGGTTTTGTGTAAGTCGTGTTTTTAGGTATGTATTTTTCCTGTATTTTTTGTTTAAAAAATTTAGAGCACATTAGTTTATTTTATTTATTTTTTTTAATGTAAAACTTATTAATTTTTAAAGAAAAACAATATAGTGTGGCTATTGATCTCAGCTGATACTCAGTGTTTTAGTCTCAGCATTGGTACTGGAAAGATTTGTGCGTGATTTGCATTAGACTTGTGTCTCTAAGGGGACAAGTGGCCCCAAACCATTGCAGCAAAATTCCTTCAATTTGTCACCCATCTGTATACGGTAAACCTAACACAAACAGAGGAAAGTTAATGTCAGCTTCCAGGTGAAACTGTGAAATAAAATAAAGTTAAACGAAAGTAAAAGTTAAAAGACAGCTCAGTTCTCTCTTCACCTGATATTCTATTGCCAGAAACCAGAAGACCCAAAAGTATAGGGTTTAGATCAAATATCCTTTATGAAATTTCAACAAGAATTCACCAGAAGCCTTTTCTCTTTTTTTTCCCCAAGTGAGCCATTTACAAATAGATAGTGCCCTCAATCATTATGTGTATAAGTCAGCATGTATCTTACCTTAAACACAGATAGCTTTCCTTCAGTAGCATACTTTCCACAATGTGTATTAACCTATATAACAAGTTGATTTGTGCAATCAGCAACAATCGGCATCAGTGCTAAAGGTATTTTTCTGTTTAATGTTCATAAGTAAAATATTCCATTGCTGCCTCTTGTGAACTGTAGGGGTGTAACACAGTGTCAATGTATTTGTTTAGTGCCCCAAATATCCATATCTTTCAAAGATAGCGTTTACTGTCACATGTACAATACAGTGAAAGTCTTTTCTTTGCATAGAAGAGCATAGGTTAGTAAGCTGGGGATCAGAGCACAGGGTCAGGCATGATACTTGATACCTTGCTTAAGGAGCCAACACTGACAGCTTGGCAGTAACTGGGCTTGAACTTACGACCTTCTGATCAGTAGCCCAGAGCACTAAGCCACCACTGCACATCTATTTTTTTTGGCTCTGTAAACACTGGAAAAAACCCAGAGAAAGAAATGCCAACACTGTCAGCATGGTCTGTGAATTCTAGCTCTGACAGTTCCTCAATCTCAGATACATCGTTCGAGTTCATAATTGGTCTCAACTCGGAGATGTGCACAGTACACAATTTTTATTTTTGTTTGTACCTGCCTTCTATATTATCTAACAAATTTAGATGGTTCTATTTCCTAAAATATAAACAAACTAATATGAAAGTAAAAACCTAAAAAAAAAAAATTAATGAATGAATGAATGAATGAACGAACACTCGAAGAAACAGGAAGAATTAAGTGTGAGATCTGCAAAGCTCATATGGTGTTGTGGAAGCGAAAGAAGTGATTCATAGCCAGGCAAACAGAGAAAGCTTTTTCTCAGTACAGAGTTGTATCGCTCTGTATAGCTAAGGGAAGTCACTGTAATTCTCAAAAGTCTCGCTGCTCAGCATGGTTTCATGATTCACGAGAATTTTAAAAAATCCAATGAGTCGTATGAAAACGTCACAAGTGATTAGGTTAGGACACAGTGAAATGATCACAGCTTTTTTCATCCAGCAAAAGAAAGACACACAGCAAGCCTCTTGCTCATTAGGAATCCTACAGATCTGAAGTAAGATTGGGTTGCCCAGTTAGACCCTGACACTAATGACCAGATCTAAAGCCCCTGCATCACATTAGCTCCTACAGTGAAATTCCGGGAAACAGTTTGTCAGGCTTTCAGACATCAGAAAACATAAACAGCCACACATGCCATCCTTGACTTTGGCACAATTACAATAGGATGCTGCACTGTTTTTCTGAAGTCAAAAACAACAAGGCATGCATTGCAAGATTTTACTGCCATGCTCAAAACAAACCCCTCCACACAATCTCATCTGTATTCCCCCGACAGAATAATATAACCTCGTCTGGCTAATGTTTCACCCCCATTTTACCTGGCACATCTCTGAAAAAAAAAGCCGGAGGAGCATGCAGGCGGCCTCCATTTCACATTCTTTCTGGCTAAACCTTAAAGATACGGGCAGACATTACACTCTCCCCAGAGCCACACATGACCCAGTGATGCTTATTCCCTGAGAGTCTGAGTGAACCAGGGCTATTCCAATCATTAGAGCTGTTTCAGGAA
>CM040982.1:13794827-13873948 GCA_022985145.1 Pangasius djambal
GTGTGTGTGTTTCATGCATAATTGTTCAGAAAACAGTATTAGTGGTGCAAAGAGTAACATTTACATAATAATACTGACTCAGCTGACCTTAGACCAAGTTCAAGCCTCATTGCTTCTTTATTTATAAGAAGATTAAAGTCAAAGGAGGATTACATAAATGCTACGCTTTTTTCAAGCAAGTGTGTAAAGTCTCATAAAAATGTTATCAGCCGTGATATAGGAAATATTCATAAATAAAAGTTTCAGAACATGAAATAATCAGTTCAAGTCGATCCCGAAGAAATCCCAAAAGTATAAAGGATGGAAATGCATCTGACTGATTTGACTAACATGCAGATAGTGGTTGGTAGAATGAGGAAAAAAAAAAAAAGAAATCCTTGATTAGATTTGGTATAACGCTGCGGGAAATACATTCCTTTTGCTTGTCAGGTGTGATGAGCACAAGGGCAAAGCACAAATAATGGCTGATCTATGGTCTCTGAGCTATGACAAAGCTGAGACACACACACAAGGCAGATCATCGAGGCAGAAAAGCAAAGCATTGGCCCGATTATAAACCATTCTTTCTCATGCTCTTTAATTTTATTTGCTGAATATGCGAACAGATTTAAGAAAGGCCTGCTGCATTGTTTTTTCTTTTTTCTTTTTTTTTTTTTTTTGGTTGGTTGAAACGATTTTTTTTTTGCCCAGCTCCTCTGAGTCAATTCAGTCATTGTTGGAGCTGAAGAAGGAAAACCAATAACAGCAATCAAAGGTTGTTTTGTGGAAAGCCTTGAGAACAGTGGATAAGGAAATAACTGTTTCAGATTCGATTTAGCGCTGGGCTCACATACACCGAATTAATGTCACAGCATACATTTATTAGAGGAGTCACTGCTTCATCGATTTTATAACTTCATAAAAATTACACGCCTATTCCTTTTAACTAACTCCTGAAACTGTAAATTGTACTTTGTTCGCTGAACTGTGTTGATTTACCTGATCCTAAATAGTTTCCTGCTATTTCACATGTGCGTGTGTATGCGTGTGAGATATATGTGAGAGACGCATTCACTGTACCAAACATCAAGTTTCTAAATAATTCATTTCTTTATTTCATTCATATTACATTCACTTTACGTGTCATTATATCTTTAGTATTTCTTCTCAGCTCTTGGTTCCTACTGGTAATGTATCTAATACGTAACAACAAAAACTGGCCACAGATATATGAGTGAGGAAGAGAGAGAGAGAGAAAAGCGGAATGACAGACCCGTGAAGAATTGTCAACATTAATCTAAGAGAACTTTCATAGTGGGAGGCCACACTGCAAGTTACAAAAAGGGAACAACACTATTAATAATACAATAGTACTGCTCGAGCAATTCTAACGTAAGTCTGTAATTGGTTTTAAATATGAGTCATAACAGAAAGGTAGCTCATATCCTGCAATATGAAGCTGAAGCGGAGCTTCCTCAATAAACGTATTCCACCAGCGCCACATGAAGAAGTGCTGAAGTTATTATGCATATGCAGCAATTGAAAAATGCATAAACTCATTTCCTTAACTTATTTGTTCAACCATTTCAATTCATCCAGCAAACAGAGGGTTGGACATAGGTTTCTGTTCTGCCAGCTGACTCCACAGAGGCTTATAGCAACTTTTATTTATTTATTTATTTATTTATTTATTTATTTATTTTTGTACTTATTTCCTTTTTTATTGGCCTGCATGCTAATTGTGCAATTCTGTGACTATGGGGCTTTACATAGTAAATGTACACTGTACTACAAAGACATGGTCAAAGTTTCTCCCATCACCTTGCACCTCCCATGACCTCACTGATCTCCCACATGTAAATATTTTGAAAACAAGACATACATCATTAAAGGGGTCAAGTCTGCCAGTCATTTACTAATTACTAGGAATCAATTTGAAGCATTAAGCACAGTGCTCTAATGCAAATGGAACTAGGAAGGCTATTAGGCCAGCAAATGAGAAATCAGGTAAGAGATGACTAGAATTTACTTAAAGAAACAAGGATCAGCCATTAAGTACTTGATGAAGGTGGATTTAGGAGATAGACGCCCACAGTCATGAGGTGAGACACTTGCTGATGTCATTACTGTTCTAGTTACAGAAACAATATTCACATTTTCAGGCGAAACAAATCTGCATAAATAATTACAGTTATGGAAATCAGCTTTGAACTTGGTAAATCCTGTTGTTATTATCTTGAAGTATGGAATATACTGTAGGTCTACGTAACACAGCACACTCTTTAGTAGCCTAATGAGTAGCTATTGGATTGAGCCATGTCTGATTCATGGCCCAATCCCATAAAAGCGCTAAGCACAGAGGGCTCTGTACCCTCTGCCAAGCCGTGCAGTGTGATAGAGAAATCAAATAAATAGTTCCGCGGCTGTGCGAGAGGACTTGATGGCACCCAAACAATTGATTGCTGTCGCCCGTCTTCCCCATCTAGCAGCATTCTACACTCTTGGGATGCATGAATATCTGGTTTAATGGGCAACATCAGCCATGATGCAAGCATCACACAATGGATGCGCATTTGCTCCGGCATAGACCCAACAGCGCAATCTCTTCATCATTCTGTCACTCCTTAAATACAGAGATGCTATTAATTGATATGGAAGAGATGCTCAGTGGATGTGTGAATCAAACCAAACTCTTGTAAGGGACAAAATTGGAGTGTGAGTGTATACGAGTTTGTATGCTGAAGGGTGTTGTTTGCTAATGTAATTTTCTAACTACAGCCAAGTTGGCATTTGTTTAGTGGTAATTTATAGCAGTGTCAGATAATCAGCGCTGCGTATCGGCAACGTCTGAGGTAGTCATGAGAAAACAACTACAAGCAAATAGAAAAGCAGTGTTGGAAAAAAAAAATGGCTTCATTAAAATAACTAGAGACAAATATTTTCATCCAGACTGATCAGTGAGGTCTAAAGGAATGGTCTGTAAGGCAGCATCCATGTATCTAAACATTATTGGGAGGATAATCATAGAGACACTTTCAGCTTTTTAAAATTTCCAGTCTAGACTCACATTCCTTACTCATGTAACTGAGTACCTTTCCTATTAGTTTCACTGCAGTTACTAAATAATTCATAGGACTTCACAGGCTTTAAGATGGGTGTTTGAGGGGTTAATAATAAGACGTTTCATAAAAGCACCATCCATTTTAAAACTACAGCAGCATTTGTCTTAGATTATCGATTGTTTAAAGATATAACAGTGTCATTTTTCTCCACGTTCATTTCTGTGCTGTGGAAAAGTGAAAGAGAGAAAAGATGAATAGAATAAGTCATGAACAAGACGTCTCTTCTCAGTCTTTCACATCTCTTCTTTATAGCTTTGTGGAGCTGAAACACTAAGACAAAGGACTGCTGAGGACTAAACAGGAAGCTGAGTGACAGTGTTGAGCCTGAATGGGCTTCCATGATTGTAAGGAGGCTCCTCTATAGCCTTCATGGCAAAATCCCAAGAGGTTAATTAACTCTTACAGTGTTTATTTTCTGTCCAGCTGCATGCAAATGAACACTGGGGACTTGTTGTGTTGATTCCCTTGGAAACCTGCATGTCACAGCCCAAAGGCAAGATGACAACAACATGAAGCTCTTTAAGGTCCATGTGAAGAGCTTCACGATTGCTTGTTTAAGGGGTCTATCATGTGGGAAATTATATAGCTTTAAGGCAACCTACAGTAATGCTGGAATAGTGAGGAAGCACTGACCAATGGGCTCAGTACAAAAGCATGGTTAATTAGCACCTTGACGACTTTTCAACTCACGTTACAAGATTCCATCCCTTGTATCCAGTAAATGTTCCAATTGCCGCTTAATTGAACGACTATAGGACTTGATAGTATGGTTCACCAACATTTCTATGCCGTAATGAGATGCTTATTAAAGTATTTCCAAGAAACCTCTGTGCAGAGGAGACCAAGGGAGATGGCAGCTCCTGCTGTTCACTACTGTTCTCTCCACAGCAGAACCAGCCATAATTTTGCAAGTGGTTAATGGTCAGTGAGGCTTGTTGCTTCCGCTGCTTCAAATGAGAGCAAATGCGTTGTTTCTCTAAAAGGCATAATCCAGATATGCAACAGTACTTCCAGCTAATTAAGCCCCTCTGTAGATTGGTGATTAAATAGAGGAGAACTATGCAAATGAAAAGAGAAAAAAATGAGGAAAAAAATGACAAATTAAACCATGGGGACACTAAGCAGCAGTTTTTTTTTGTTTTTTTTTAACCACAGTGATCAACATGCAAACATCACCATCTAGACCGTACAATTTCTTACAGGCAAGTATGGAAGCAGAGAGGTTGGTTGGTAGAATTTTCCTTGTTATTGATCCTAGAATTCAAATTAATCTGGGAAAATGCATAGCTGGCACAAAAAATATGAATTACCCAGATAAAGTACAACCTGTAATGATAGAGCTTTATCAACCTTGAGAGAGACAGAAAATGAGAAAGAAAATGAGAAATATTAAAGAGAGAGCATACTGTGTCTCGTGCATGATACACAAGACAGCAATCTATACTCGTTTCAGGAAATCAGGGTTAGTGATTAGTATGACCTCACCACTACCAATTAAAACAAATGACACCAATACATATTTGGCCTACAAGGACAGAATAAAAATGACGTTCCAAATCTAACCTGACAATATTCTTGAAGGCTTATTATATCTTCATTGCACTTGCTGACCTTGTTTCACCTCTGACCTTTTCTTTCAGGAGTACATTTTTAGGTATGCCAAGTGCATCTAATGTCACTGGCACACCGAAAATCATGCCATGCATATCAAATATATACCAAGGGAAAGAATAGCAGTCAATCAATCCTTTCTTCTCAGTGACTGACTTGAGCATGAGCAAGGTTCATTTTCCTGGGCAAACATTTATATCATGCAATATCTGTGCTTTGGATTTTACAGCTATGCCCCAGCAGACAAAGCTAGCAAAAGTGAAAGTTGTCCTCAAATGCAAGTGCCAGCTTTTGAAAACTGAGCTATAATCCTTTCATTTTCTCATGAGACAAGATCAAAATATACAGTTGAATACAGATATTGTTCTCCCAGAAACCCACCTCTCCCTGGTTTCTTGGTGAAAATGCACTAAGATGTACCTCTATTTAACAGTTTATCTACAACACAGAATTCCATGTTCATTTAATAAATTCCATGTATTTTTCCAGTTGAAAATCCTTTACAAACTAAGCACATTATTGCAAGTAAGTACAAGTTATTTTTCTGTGAATTTAAGAGTGGACTTTTTAGTTGATATGATAGTTATTTGAATATATGCTATTAAGGTGTCTAATGAGTTAATCTAATGAAATGCAGCCAACACATATTTTACGTTTACATTTAAAGAAAAGTGGGTAACACTTTACAATAAGTGTACATGAATAATCATGCACTAATACCTGAATTAATGCTTATTCAAATATGAACTAATGATGAGTTAAGGCATGTACTAATCACAAACTACGAACTACGAAGTGAGTCTTATGATAACAACCACCTTAAGTATGTTAGTACATGTTTGTTAGTTAATGTAACACGTAGGGGTAAACTAAATCAAACATGCTCTATAAGAAAGAATATGAGTTAAAAGTGCATAATTTCAAATTGTTTATATAATTTGTCATATGCAGCTGCGTACACATCACTGAATGGCGCTGGATTACTTTCATAATTTACATCCTCCTTAACGAATGTAGAAATACGCACTAATAATAAAAAACACTAATAATTTCATCTCAACCCGTTTTGCGTCATTCTCCATCCATTTCTCTTCAAATCCCACTGTTGTACTAGTACGTGCTCTGGATGGCTAGGGCCCGGGGCACTGCTTCTTGGTCCACAAGGGTGAAATTAATACAGTAACATTTACGCTATTATCTATTAACATTTAAAACCAGTGTTCTATAAGATTATTTTCCGGTGTTTTAGCCTTAAATGTCGCTGTGTTTATTTTGACTGCTTTACTGCGTCTATGTCAGTCAGGTCTCCTGGCTTTAAATCGTTATGAACATCCATTTCTCTCTTGTGCACTTGCCCATGTTTTGGGCCACTGCCCCTCATAGACGCAGTAAAGCAGTCAAAATAAACACAGCAACATCTAAGACTAAAACACTGGGAAATAATCTTATAGAACACTGGATTTAAATGTTAATAAAAAAGAGCGATCCAGAGCATCTACTAGTACTAGAGTGGGATTTGAAGAGAAATGAATGGAGAATGATGCAAAACAGATTGAGATGAAATTTTTAGTGTTTATTATTAGTGCGTCTTTCTACGTTCGATAAGGAGGATCAATGTAAAGTATGAAAGTAATCCAGCGCCATTCAATGATGTTTGATTTCATAAAACTCACGTCGTAGTTAAGGTTAGCTCTTCATTAGTTTGTGATTAGGACATAACTCATCATTAGTTCATAATTAAGTAAGTATTAATTCAGGTATTAGTGCATGATTATTCATGTATTCTTATTGTAAAGTGTTGCTGAAAAGTGTAGCAAGTAAAGATTCAATGGAAAACAGCTATCACTGTACCTAAAAAAGGAAAATACTGACCTTTTCACAGAGATGAAGAACAGTACAAAAATATATATATATATATATATCAAAGTGTTGAGGGACACCATTATCAAAAGTAAAAAACATAATTCAAACCATAATGGAAGAAACAGACAGAGACACATTAGCAAAAAGTGGAAGAAAAATAGCTGGGGAAAAAAAAAACCTTCCAGAAAATCCAAAACAAACAGCAGGAGGCCTGAAAAAGACCCTAGAGGACAGCAAAATGCAAGTCCACATTTACGTCACACTACAAAATGCAGTTTTGATCCTTTCACTATCCAAGTCTTAGCACACACTTTTTTTTGGCCATTTTTATTATTTGTGATGGAAAAAGAACAGTGTGAAACTCACACTTGACTCACATTAAATGTCTTGTTGGTTTCATAATTTCATAATAAGTAAGGCTGTGCAAATTTTTTGCACTCACCTGTACATACTGAACTGCTTTTTGGAAGCTACTGAGAAACTAGTCCAAGTCAAAATGTCACATGAACATGTCACATCTCCCTTTCTTCTGATAAGACTGATGAGTGTTGAGGTCCAGAAGAAAAAAAAATTTCTTCCTCACTCTCTCAAATAACTGCGCCTTGCTAATAGTGAAGGTTAAAGCTTAGGGGTTTGGCTTTGAGAGGTTGAAGAGATACTCAGGTCAAAAAAAAAAATCACTTTATATTCTTGGTTTATCTCCTTTGCCAATCTGGCTCTGGGCTAACAAGTGATTAAACTGCAAAATGTCTAAAAGAAAGCAAACAGAAACAGTATTCCTGACCATAAACAAAAGGTCAGGATCTTTGTGTTTTTCTTTTTAAGTTTTTAAAAACTTTAAAATAAAAAATCTGGAAAAATATTATTTGGAAGATCATGACTCCAAGTGCACAGAAAGTAATTCTTTGTTGCAATAAACAAAATGGTGTTTTAGCTTTATATAACTTTGTCACCAAATATGCACTATTACTAAACAATATCTACTTGTTGTGCTTCTCCTTTATAATTAGTGCTTTATGAAGGCCCACTTTTGCTGTTCATTGTCTCTACTTGCATTAATATGTGCCCTCTCATGGGGATAAGCACATCTTAATTCCTCACAAATGATCTGGAAATAATTTAGACAGCATCGAAATCACCCTCTATGTATGTCTCTTCATATCCCTATTTGTAAAAATCACTTGTTTCCACATTTTGCATTCAATTCTGCTAACAAGATTTAACGGGTGACTGTCAGAGGTGCTGAACAATTAACATCTTTTGCTAAGCTCACAACTAATGCAACTAGCTAGCGCTATAATATTTGTAGTTGGAACTGAATTTGGGTGGAAGCAGTGATGAGCATTCCTGTTTGGACTTTCAAAAAATAAGAAAAATGCAATGCTGTTATGAGTGTAGCTGTGGCTGGTCTGAACTGTACTGCAATCATCTGTCAGTTACTTCAATTGACTAACTTTTTTATACACATTTGTGTGTCAGCGTTCTGCACTGATTTTATTTTTTCTGCATGGGAGCATCATCAGAAGTGCACTATCATGCACAAGCTCAGCTTGGAGGGGACAATGCTTGGAACCATCTCTGATAAGAAAACCCTGTATTCTAGACTTCTTTTTTTATATATAATTTCTAATGAAAGTTTTTCAGTCTTTAATGCACATTTGTACTAAATATGTCTGACATATGTACATAGATTTTCCACTGTACTGTGAAGAGAAATAAAATAAAATAAAATAAGGCATCTATTATGAATCCAGAATTGTCTGTATGCACTTGATATGTCTCTGTCTTAGGAATTCTCTAAAAGCCAGTAGCTTGACAAAACTGAGGCTCATACCAAACATTATCTCCTTGACATCTCCTATGCAGAAAAGAAATCTATAAGAGGTGATCTCTTGGGTCAAAGCCTCTCTGAACACCATTTCTTTGGTGTTGAAATGTGTGAGGTCTATCATAGGTAGCTAAACTAACTGGTTTGTTATCTGGGCAATGTAATGCAATTTATTTTATTTACTATTTATATACACTGATAAGCACTTCCAGATGAATTAGTCATCCTCTAGTATAAA
This sequence comes from Pangasius djambal, assembly GCA_022985145.1. Lineage (NCBI taxonomy): Eukaryota > Metazoa > Chordata > Actinopteri > Siluriformes > Pangasiidae > Pangasius > Pangasius djambal. The sequence goes on from CM040982.1 coordinate 13,803,469, forward strand.
TCAGGTTATTTCCTGTGAGTCAGGTCCTAGGTGAATGGCACAGGTTTGCTTCTTTTAGCTTGCTAGCAACCCAAATACACATGCTAATTCATAAATTATAGTCATTATAGTAGGCTGTGCCTATTAATTCAACTCAATTCAATTCAGTTTTATTTGTATAGCGCTTTTAACAATGGACATTGTTACAAAGCAGCTTTACTGAAATAAATGGATTAACAAAAAAAATATTATAAATATTTGAATTTATCACTGTGAATTTATCCCTAATGAGCAAGCCAGTGGCGACGGTGGCAAGGAAAAACTCCCTGAGATGATATGAGGAAGAAACCTTGAGAGGAACCAGGCTCAAAAGGGAACCCATCCTCATCTGGGTGCAACAGATAGTGCGATTAAACAAATAAATCCCTTCTACTATTGTGCGCTATAAGGACAAGTAGTGCAATTGTGCAACCAATAAATTCATCACAGTTTCCGCAAGAAGTCCGGTTGGTTAAAATCTATCCACTGTCCACTGATGGAGTCTATTATATAGGCAGCAGTCATTATGGTATACACAGTAAAGCACACATCTATCTTCAACACACTGCAGTTTTACAAATAATTAACTCATTTATTTTATTGTCTGGACAGGCTATATAAGACGTGCTTCTTTTTTTTTTTTTAATCAGTGTGTGTGTGTGTGTGTGTGTGTGTGTGTGTGTGTGTGTGTGGATGTTTCTCGTAAAAAATGGCCGCATGACACCCCATGTTGTACACAGTATCGCAGAGTGAGCTGATTCCAAAGGATTACAGGACAAATCAGGGTGTGAATCTTCCTATGAAGTCAGTGTATGTGATTGATGAGACATTTGTTAGTTTCAATCAATTCAGCCCCTTTCAAATCAGTTCAGGATCAATGCAAAACTGATTTAAGGCACTATCGTTGGTGGAGGATCAAAAGAGTTCATTTAGAAATCTGAATCAATGCACTGACAGAGAGAGTGAATTTTTTCTGTATACCACTAGGATGAATGTGTAGGCATTATACGCAGCTCATTCAGCTGCCTCAGTGATGGGTTACACAGGAGTTAATGAACCAGCAGCTATGCTCATGCAGTTAGCCATGGGCCTAGTCTAGCCTCTATTGCCTATACAATAGTTGAAGTTTAAAGAATTCTAGCCACAGGTAGGAATTTATATTAAAATCAATGTAAAAACCATTATGAGATCTTATTCTGAAAATTAGAGTCATTAGCAACAATACATTCCTTCCCAGCATCGATATTTTGGTCTGCCTTGTCATTTTAATGTAAGAAACAGTTGAAAAATTAAACCACTGCATAAAGAGTTTTAGTCCAGAAAATAATCTTTCATAGATAGAATCAATTTACACTATGTGAAAAGGTGTAGGCTGAAGTTTGCACCAGGTTTTACAGTAAGTGTAAATAGAAATAAGGCATGATAGTACATATATGGTTAAAGGAAATTAAAGGAATTAAAGACAATGGTTATATAATTCTAGTTATATAATTCTAGAGCCATTGAGGTGACATGGTGGATATATATATTTTTTAATAACATCTGCCCACAAATAAATATATTAAGGCCACCAGTTAATATACTGAGGCTACAAGTTAATCTTTCAAGGCCACAAACTAGGTATAATAATTTGTGGTCATGAGAAATTGTGCAACCTGAGCCACAACTTAATATCTTGCAGGAATGTCACACTTAATATTTGGTCTTCAGTTAATTATTGCTTGGCAAGTCTATTTACTTTGAGAATTCGCTTAAGGTGACACAGGCTAATGGTATATCCATATTAAAAAGCTAGCGACTCCAGGATGTTGTAATGTGTCATTCTAAGATTGAAGCCAGGTGTAATGTTAACAGGGCTGGAAAATACTTGTACTTGTTTACCATACTTAATTTATAGGCTGATACTTAAGTATTATACCATACTTAAGTATTATTTTGTTGGCATTTCTTCCTTACCTGGCTGGTATTGAATTTGAATTCTTGTACTCTTACTTAATTCCAAAAAAATATACTTCTGGGAAGGCTTTCCACTAGTTTCATCCCAAAGGTGTTCAGTGGAGTTGAGATCAGACCACTCGAGTCCATCCACAGCAAACCTGGTAAAATATGTCTTTAAGGACCTTGCATTGTGCACAGGAGCATTTGTCATGCTGGAACATGTTTGTGCCCCTTAGTTACAGTGAAGGGAAACTTTAATGCTACAGGCTGGCAAAGATATTCTAGGCAGTGGTGTGCTTCTGAGTTTGTGGCAAGATTTTGGGGAATGCTCACATATGGGTGTAATGGTCACGTGTCAACATACTTTTGGCCATGCAGTGTAAGTCAAATTCTAGCTAATGGCAAACATTCGTTATTCTGTGGCCACAGAAATCTAATTCAGTTGATTTTTCTGTCTCAAAACAGTTGCCATGAGTTAAGTATTTTGTCACCATGAAATAGATCTTGTGAAAGTTGTGGCCTCAGTATATTAATTAGTGGCCACACCATATTAGAAGATTACCACCATGTCACCTCAGAGGCTCCAATACTCTCATGTTCAAACATCCCTTAAAACAGTCTTTGGAAAAAAAAGAAAAGAAAAGAAAAAAGTAGAAGTGCTGTCAGAACCAGTTTCAGTGCTTTTTGTAATATATATTTTAAACAGCCTAGACCATATAAATAACTTTTCATAAAATAACGCCAATCCTGCTTTTGTCACAAATGCAATGCACTGTGAATATGATTGTGTTTATTGGAACAAATGGTACAACCGGACAGACGAAATGAGAAAGCGTGCTAAGGCATGCACAGCACTCATTATAGAAAGTTTAGAGCTTGTGTTCGAAACAACAACGGCGGATTGTACAAGCAAATAGAACAATACTTCTTTAATCTTATGTGTAACTCCTTTAAACCATGAATTGTAATCTCAAACAGTGTCTGCCCAAGTTAATCACTTAACATGGCAAGCTTAGCACATAAAGTATACTTTAAATTGTACAAACATTAGAGGATTTCACAGGAGACTTCCTTACTGACAATCCACCCAGCTCACACACACACACATGCAGGCATCTACAGGCACCAGCACTCAACTTGATAGCATCAGTGTCACTTCGTGCTTCCTAAAAAATGTAATTGAAGACTGCTCATAACCAGTGCTTCAGGCTTTGTGAATGTTGCATTTCTCTCCAGGTGCCTGGATATTGTGTTGTCTGGTTTACAGCTGCATGAAGAGTCATCAATCATCACAGAGGTCCTGAGAGTGAGGCAGAAAAAGGCTTTCCTTCGGTCGCTGCTTGCTGGATGGCAAGGGGGCACGAAGACAAGCACATGCTCTCTGGCGGAAATGCAAATAATTACATGGCTGAAAGAAAACCCTAATGGCAAACTAATTTTACACTTCTCACAGACTAATGAGGGACCTTCTACCAACAGGCCATCAGATAACAATGCAGTACTACACTACTGTGGTACTTTGACCATTTCCAATACCATAATAATCTCTGACACATTAGGACAAAGTGGCCAAGCATAACAGGTCCCACTAGTCTCCTTCTTATTTCCAGGAATCTGTGCATCAGCTCCAGGTGCTGAACTAGTATAACAGGAGGGCACAAGGAAGGCAGATGCACCAGTACTTGCTTAAAAGCCACACAGTGCTGCCAGAACTCTGTTCTGAATCCTGTCCATCTGCTGACACTTCTGTCTCTCCAAGAATACCAGCCAGGTGCTTGTACTACTGTGTCCTTATGGCACAGAGGAAACGGTCAATCTGTCTGCTTACCGCACCAATATTTATGAAATGTTATTATTTCAACACCAATTTGTAAGACCACTGATTATAATTATTAAAATAAATAAAACATTGAATGAAACAGCTTTAGTTCACAAAAGTTCAATGTTCTCTCTCGACATATCAGACGAGGAGCACGGCATTTTAAAAGCTTTTCCCTAATTTTAAAGAAAATGCAGCACCTATCTTGTGGTAATCCATCTTGAGCTAATATTAGTACTAGCTGTCTCTGGACAGAGTCACCAAGCAAATTATTTTTTAAGAAGAAATCTATTAAACCTCATAGAGTGTGACTTGAAGATAATATATTAGCAGCATTGCCTCAGGGGACAATAGTGACAATCCCTTCTGCATGACTGGGAACAACCTATGGGGTTTTAATGGTCTAGTCTCTTAACGGCCCATCAGGAAGATTTAGTAACTGCCACATTTATGCTAGTAATGAGTAAATAATGGACACTGTCAGTGCAGACTCAGACATTAGACATGTTAAAAGCAGAAGCGCTCATGCAACATCTCATCTGCAGAGCTGCTCAGTGCAAATTGTCTTTCCCAGGATCACCAGCTTTTTAATTCTTTGATATAAGCTTAATACAGAAATTCCATTAGCAGCAATAGAAGGGAACACATGTTATCAGTAAATGCGGGTGATGGGCGAGTTCAGCTCTAGTGCTTTTGCCTGGAGCTGGACAAAGGTGAGCAATGTGATGGGCATGCTGAATCAGGTCACGCCCTAGGGCACGGTGCCCGAGGGGGGTTGACACTACAGCATGGCCTGTTTGCCACCTCAGCGTGTAAACCTTCAAATCTGTCATGATGCCAAGACAGAGACGAGAAGGCATGCTGTCACCCTCAGAATCTTTTCAAGGGTACAGAGAGACACTCAGTAGTCTATGCTGCTGTTTGCACATCCATGAATCAGCCACCATTTAACCTACTATTTAGCCTAGAATTATGTTGAATTATGTTGCTTAAATAGATACAGCCAATAGATCCTCCAGTGATGGCGAGATCAATAATCCAATATCCAATATAACTGAGGGAGATGTATTTGAACAAAGCCTTCATCATTCAGCTTCCATCTGACAAATGCCAACTAACTACTGCAGTGTGCAGCAGATGAGATTGAAAAGGTCCATTTTAATCCCTTGAATCTTCGCTTTTGACGTCATTTTTACTCTGAATGTTTGATTGGTTTTCCACTACCCTTCACCTTGAAAGAGATGATTAGCTAATTGCTAATAGGTTGGTGGAGTCATGCATTTTACTCCATGAATATACAAAAAAATTGTATTTGTATTGGATTTTAAAAGTCTTGAAAATGCAAACTATATGATTCCAAAAAAATAGTTGCACTTCACTGTTGGGAGCCCAGAATAAACCAAAATGAAAAGGTGGTACTCAGTGGTCAAGCAGTAGTTTACCTTGATATATTTAAAGGTCTTTTTAGTTATTTTAAGCACCATATATTTTTGGCCTATGATACAGCTGCACAATTCTGTGTAACAGTTTCCATAAATATCTTTTTCTTTTGCCCTAATAGAAGCAGTAGAAGCCCCTGGGCATTACCGATTGCTGTTAGAGTACTTCCTGTAAAAAGGTCATGTTTCCACCTTCCACCTGGGCAATGAAGCTTCAACAAAAACACTCCCTACAATAAACATCTGAAAATGTGCTGGACTATAAATAAAGTCAAATAAAATATATGGCTCTAATTCAGTGATACCAAATCTTAACATTTTAATGCAGTGATAGTTCAGCAGTTAAGGTTCAGTGACTGGACATTAGTGACTTCAAATCCCAGAGCTGCCTGATGGTAACTGCTCAGTTCTGTGCTATTTGGATTATATTCTTTCTCACTTTAAATTTCTAACGCACTGTAAGTGTGTTATTACCTGCTGACGCTTACCTAGCTAGCTAAAAAAAATAAAATTAAATTAAAAAAAAGTTACATCAGCTACAAATTCCAACGGGCTGGCCATTTCAGTGGCTAGTTAGCAAAATAACTAACATACCAGCTCAGCGAGAAAACTACAAGTCATTCTTGTATCCTTTTAAAATCTGGCAAAAGCTTCACGTCGTCATTTTAGCTCTGGCTCTGTCACTGTTATTTGCTGTCTTTTTTTAGGCTTGAAAATAACAGTAGTCAGTGTTTGGAGCTACTCTCCATGTCTCTGGATTCACAGCATTGACACTGTGGCATAGCTGTCAGACTTTCTTTAACCTGTATAAGGTTGTTCATGTGCATATAATACATGATATTGTATGGTGTGTAAGTAAAAAAAAAAAAAAAAAACTAATCTTACTGGTGCTGAGAGTTTTGACTTAGATTTTTTCCAGAGTGGCTTGTCACAGTGCTAAAACACGTGAGAACATTTTGTTAGCAGCGTTAGTGAAGTAGGTACTGCAGCTTTAAATCTTTAACCGGAATTCAGTATTATAGAATATTCAAATATCCAAAACATTATGGTAGATAATGAGCATATTCAATAATTGCAAATACTTCATTCAGGCCTTGAATCATTGTTTTTGCACTATTTTGGCATGGTAGCACAGCAGTTAGAGTTACCGCCTCACAGCTCCAGGGTCTCTGATTCATCGTATATCAACATGTCTACATGGGTTTCCTGTGGGTTCTTAGATTTCCTCCCTAAAAACATGCTGGTAACATTGCCCATAGGTGTAAATGAGTGTGTGTATGAGTGTGTGCATGGTGTCGTGAGATGGCCTGAGTATATTTTCAGTGTTCCTGGAATAGGCTCCAGATCCACCACAACACCATGAAAGTGGCCATAACATAAGATATAGCACTAGGGACTATAGAGAAAACAAAATGTAAGAAGGGAAATAATTATATGGCTTGTGTGTGTGTGTGTGTGTGTGTGTGTTTGGTGGGCAGTAAGTCACAAGAGATAAAAGGAACCTATTTCAAAGACAAGCTGTCTGATCTGTAGCTGTCTTATTGTGTGACTATAATGAAGCAGCCTTTTTTTTTTTTCATTCAATGGATCATGAGCATACTGTAAATATAGGATCACAATGTTCTGCAGTCTTCAGCAATGTGTGTGTGTGTGGGGGGGGTGTCCCTTTGTTGGTAGCTGGTTGGAGTCATATTAGCCAAGAGTCATCTTCTGTCTGCCACAAAAAGACAGAGGATCTTATTGTGCTTTAATGCACCTTAATGGTTGCAGTTGCAGTTGAAAGAAGTGACAAAGAGAAAGTCTCAATCATTGTGATGCTGTGCAGCGGTACTGCAGCTCTGAAAGAAGAACAGGGTTCCATCAAGAACAGTAGAGAGGAGGAGTGAGCGAAAGAGGGGAGAAAGACAGAGCACATGATGTGGTGGAGAGCTGAGCGTGGCATTGCTGCGTAATGTGATCAGAAACGGTAGCTTTTATAACACCTCCCCACTTACATTTCATCAAACTACTTTCTTTTATTTGATTTGGACTTTATTACTTGGACTGCCGGGACTGTTTTGTCCTCCACTGTGGCTGGATGCAATATTTATATCTGTCGCAGGCACAAGGTGCAGGAAAGCGTGGTGAATAACACCCCAGCAGAATGCAGGCAAGAGGGCTATAGGGTCTGTCTAGTGCTGGCACACGTCGAAGTGTAATTTGTGACCCCCTCTCAATCTGCACACATCTAAATGCAGACATGCAGAAGAATGAAAGCTGGCAGACAGCAATCTCATTACTGCCCTGTGTGCTCCCTCAGACACTGCATACATACACATTGGCATCAATAATAACTGCCCAAAAGATGTACACACACACACACACACAGAGCACTGCATAGGCATGTGAGAAAGAAGCCAGCAATATAAAGTTTCTGAGAATAGTAACTAGCTTTTTAGATTTGTACACAACAATGAATAATAAATGTTTTATTGATACATCATCTTTCTGCCACTCAAGGTCACTTTATAATTAAAACCCTGACCAGCATAGAGCAGTTACTGAAGATGGCCAGTACTCTCCTCCAAGAGATGAAGTTACTTGTCCTCTAATCTCTACTGTCTAAATCTTAGTAAAATTGCACATTACAGTTTTTATTTACATGACATTTTTTCTATATCGCTGACAAGACTATGTTAAGAGCAGCAGGTAATCAAAAGACATTTCACTCGCAACATCGTGAGTACTTGAAAACCCCTTGAATGTCTATAGACTTGCCATTTGCAACCATTAGAAAATAACCTGCACACAATTACAACAGCACAACTGGCATTATGAAATAATCCTCAGCAAGTTACAATAAAATATTTCTACCAGAGTCAAAGGTACTTTATGGACACTACTGACAGGTCCTTCATATAATTTGAGCATCAGCCAAATTATCATTACCAGCAATAGTCCAGTTAAGACTGTATCAGAAGTAGAGACAGGTCACTGTGTTAAGTATGAATAATGTTTAAGCTAACAAAGCCCAGGCCAATCAAATTCTTACATTAACACAGGTGCCTGTCTCTGCAACAGTCCATGACTAAAGTTACGTGACTAAAGTTCTCATACAAGAGGTATTATTCTTTGGCTTTCTCACCATGGCAAAAATCCACAGCCAAAACTCACCACTCTTAATATATCATACCATTACCACACAGTCTAGTTTAAAGGCAGCATGCTGGCTAATATACAGGGTGTCCCAAAAGTCTCCGTACATAGGGGACTACGTATGCCAGCACCACGTCGTTTGTGCCTTCATCAGTGGATGTTCATGGACGTCCACTTCTCGGTTGGTCCACAACACTTCTTGTCCTTTTGAATTTGTTAATAAGTTTGGCAACAGTGTTGTTTGTGAGGTGCTTACCATGTTTCCTGCTAAAGCCCATCGCAACGCTTCAGAATAATGCCCTATTGGCCTTATAGTGCACTAGAAATGCTTAAAAGGCAAATATTCTTATTTTTCAAAGTTGTACATGGTCAAATCTGTGTACACAAATTCCAACAATTTCCTTATTCATCCATTTTTTCTTTGAAATTTTAATTAATTTCATCAATTTTATCTGTACTCGCAAACTCTTGTCTGGTAAGAGCATGTAATTATTTGAGTGTAGCACTTTAACATTATACAGTATAGTTTCATTAAGTAGTAGGTCCATTTACATACAAGATGCACAAACCTCTGGAGTTCAATGATGAAGAGATGAAGAGTTGATTTTATTTTATTTTAATGTTTTTGGGCTTCTGGAAGGAATATTTTTATTTGCAGCATCCTTTTATTGGTTCACTGGCATAACACCTGCATAATTAGGTCATGCTTCCTGTATATGAGATGTATATTAGAGAAAATTGTAGTGTGTCCTGTATATGACATGTAAATAAGGGACTAGTGGGCAGGAGCTTGTTTCCACGCAGCTGTGGCTTATTCATCATTTGTGTTCAAATCACTGCTCATTTTGATGTATGAAAGTTTAATGAGTCAGACACATTTTAGTACATACGCCAGTCCAGCGCTCAAATCTCTGATGGTTTCTATGCAACTCTGATGCCCCATGTAGTGCAAGTATGTTGTTTGTAAAAAGCCTCTTGGGGTTTCAGTCATTCATATCAGTTTTGAGAAAAATGAAGCAGGAACTAATTGCATTTGTCAGCCTGGATTCAAAGCTGTAAGCTCCAGCACTAAAAATCTACAAGTGCAGCTCAAGGCGAGCCTCAGCTGTGCATACTCTCAGTGTGTGCACATAACGCACAAAGCATATATTTTACCTAACATTGATCTCCACCCACAAATGGCTACTATATAGCAGCAATGTGTATGAATGCATTGGTAGATGCCAAAAATTCCTCATGATCATAGCCTAACACTATACATACAACATGACGATACACATAATCCGCACCTTTTCAACATTGTCTGTTGAAAAGGGTGCAAACGGGTTGTAGATTATGCAAATCACATGAAGTAAGATGACGAAAAGAGCCTATGGCAAACATTTAAAAAATAGTATATAACAAAAAATAAATAAAACATTCAAAAAGGGCAAAGGGGCTGGTGCTTCAGCATATGATAGATAATAATGCCAGCTATATTTCATTGGAAGTATAGTAGCTTGTTCATTTTAATTGATTCAACTTTGGAGTTTAGGTTTGACAGGGATAATGTATATTATGTAGCAGACAGTGCAAATGATCAGTAGCTAAAGCGCTGAAGGCACCTGGATAATAGCTAAAGGTAAAGGGAAGGGGGAAAACGCAGGCCCACCTAATTACTATGGTTAATGATAGCATCAGGCCACTTGCTTACAATAACCCTGTGCTTGTAATAAAAAAATGCTCACTCCATGTAATAGGCGGCCTACACCCCTGCTGTAGCCCCCCACCCACTTACACACAAAAATCGATCAGGCTGCAGGAAGACATAGGGATCTCTTAAGCGACAGTGACACAGTAATGGTGACATTGCTATGGTGACATGCTTCTCAGGTCTCCTGCAGTTTTTGCATAAAGGCTCTGATTCAACTGGACAGGTCTGTTTTTCTCCAGAAAACCTCAGACGGCATCCAACTGCAATCCCATTCCAACCACCCTGCTGACTCCAACACTCGACCTGCCAGGAGATGTCATGGCCATCGTTTTCACAAAGTTTAATGAGATTGCTTTAATATATCTCATGATCTGCAGCAAATGCTAGCCAGGATGTCACTTGAAACCCACCCAACACTTGTAATGGGTTCCAATACAATATCCTTCCTCTGGCAGTAACATAATTAAAAAAAACACACGCATTTAGACATTACAGCTCAATGTCAGTACACATTTAGCCCATACACCCACACACTCACACCTGGTATTTAAAGCACAGGAACAGCTCCTGGTGGTTTTTACTTAATAATGTCCAAAACAGGGTGAAATGTGCTATTTTAAAGAGAGCTTCTCACAGGGAGGAGAATGGAGGTGTTGTGGAAAGGATATCAACAGCAGATGATATAGTCACCAATAGTCAATGAAGCTGACTTCAAAGATCATACCCCATGCGTGTAGTCCTGTATTCACCATTCATCTTCCACCAGGGTTACAGGGATTGCCGTGAGTGATGCTTGAGATAACACTCCCAATTGAGAATAAGAGTATGGCGGCTTCATCCAGAGTTTAATCAATGCTGTATAAGGTTTCTGCCATGAGGTCAGAGGCAGAAGTGTAGGTTTAGAGGCCACTATTGTAGTGTTAATGAACAGGGCTGTTGCCAAGAGGATTGGAATGATGGAAAGAGTTAAGAGAGATAGTGGACAGAAAGAAGTGGTGTGACACAGAAGGATATGAGGATTCAAAGACACCTTATATCCAGTTCATCTTATATACAGTTCAGAGATCAGAGGTTCCACATCCAGCTTAAAACACATTTATTAATGTTATCTTCACCCAGGGGAGAAGGCTAGACACTGAAGCCATTGAATTCACCCCTTGTTAATAAATGTTTTATAAGCTTCTATGGCAGCTATCACTATAGAAGATAATCATAGCCCATATGGCATTACAGAGAAGACCAATATTACAAGCCTTGAGCTTGCATAATTTTTGAATTACTAGTGACATGACATGCAATTTTCTTCACTTTACTACAGGTAGGAAGGAGAAGGCTTTCTATTTCAGTTTACAACAGAATACTGTTTTGCAAGCTGTTTATGTAGTGCCTATTCTCTCAACAGGTACAAGATTCTGTCTTTGAACAGCTATTGTTCCTTTACAAATTGGAAAAGAAAACCTATTTCCTGCACAGTTAAAAAGGGCATCTGAACACCCTTAACCTTTCCTTATCTGGCCCTCTCCTCATCAAATATCTACTTCCTCATCTATGACCCCCTCTTTCTCTTCACACCTCCTTCCCTTGACCTTCCCTCCAGCGCAGGGCTGAGAGCCCAAAAGTACAGTTTAAGTGGTCTTCACTGTCATAAAGCAGTGCTGAACCTGAAAGGCATGGTTTTAAGAACCAGAACACAAACAGCTTCTGATTTAACCCCTGCATGCTTTATTTGTGTTATCCACAGGAATAAAGAACCAGATGCACTAGAATAAAATCCTCAGTGGAATGGTTTAGATCAAACACAAGGCCCAAATCCAGCCTGCAGTCTCGTTTCACTTGGCCTGCATGAATTTGGAAAAAATAATAGTGAAACAGCCCACAGTAGGCCTATGCTACTGTTCGACATTTTCACACTATCCAGAATTCACAGCAGATCTATAGGGTAGAGACAGCAATTGTACAGCGCATTTGAACGCCTCTCACGGTGTTTAAATAAAATCAATGAGCAGCAGACTTTTTTCTACTTTTTTTAAATATCTGAAGGGTAGCTAGTCTAGCTTATTGGTGTTAGGCGATTGAATATGTTAAATAAGCTTAAAATAAAATATTGCTGGGAGAATGCAAGTTCAAATCATGTCGATGCCACAACCATCTATGGCCAGGAGTCAAAAGAGCAAAATTAGCTGTGCTTCCTGGGTGAGAGGGATGGAATACACTCTCTTCCCTCTCAAGCACAAAGACATTAGCCAATCACGGGCATCTGTAAGATCATGTATGCAGAACAGGGCAGACAGCAATTTTCTCAGTGTGTTATGCTGCCCTGTGATGCAGCATGAGCAGCAATTCGAAAAGATGTGGAGGTTGGCTTCACATGTCTCACATGAGGAAGCATGTGTTTGCCCCACTGTCCTCGGTTGGTAGGTGTAGTGTGATAGGGGAGAGTTGGCTAGTAGGTGGGAATTGGCAATACCGTATTTGGGAGGACATGGGAGGAAAAAATTACTTCTCACCTGGAAGAAAACTTTAGTATATAGTATAAAATTACATTTATCTTATTATATATATTATATAAAAGAAGTACCTCTGACTTGCTGGCTGTCTTTTCTCCTCCTTCCCTGACAGCAATTGATAGCCAATCTCAAACACACTTCTAGTCTAAAATGTTAGAAAAACAGTACTACTGACATGTTTGGTGACCACATTTCCACATTCCTGTGCACCATTCAACAATTTAAAGACTGCTTGCAAGTCTGTGCTCATGTGCTCAAAGAGGATGATATTATAATTCAATATAGCACTGTAGCAGCAGTGTAGGAATTTAATTAGTAGGCACCTGCTAGAATTAATTTTAATCAAATAGTAGCTTACAGCAGTTTATCAAAACAAAGTAGAAATACAAGTTTCACTGGGAATTATAATGATCGTAAAATCTTATAGTATACAGTAACAGCATACCATTATCTCACATTTACTTATCATGCTATACTGTCATGACCACATGCTGACAGACTTATACTAAACATTTAATATCTGCTAACGCCCAAGTGTTGACATTAGTGCTAATTGTAGGTTTATATTAAAGCACTTGTTCTAATATATTGTTGTTTCTATAGCAACAGACCATTCACAAGGACATGGATGGTGGACGCTCCACATAATCTAAACCTAATAATAAACAGAATAAAATTTGTTGTTATTTAACAAATAATAATGTATAATCATTGATATGGTGGAGCATTTATTTAACATTTACAGAAGGAGACTTCCATGCCAGTTCTTTGTAACAGATGACCTTTGTGTTTTGTTTGTTTCCTGGTAACATGACAACTTTTGTTTTTTGTCTAACAAAAGGAGAAAGTGAGAGAATGACTTTTTATAGCTGTTATAACGTAAGTGATAAGTAAAGAATAATCCACAACGGGTCGTGCCTTTAGAGGGAAATACTCCATTCTAGCGGATTACTTTTCCTATAAAAGCATGTCCCAAAGAGTATTATTTCTTAATTACTTATCATCTATGGTATAGCAGCTAAACAGCAATTTGCAAATGAGTACAATTTTTAGTTTATTAATGAATGACATTTATAACTTATAGTTCAATTTTAACGTTACAGATAATCTGTAAGAGAAGTTTGTTTCTGTTATCACTTCCATTATAGCATCTACAAGCAGTCATTCCCTCACCAGCCTCTTTTATTTCTCTCTTGAATTTAACAGAACTTGTTTCAAGAAACCAAGCAAATTCCTCTGTCTTGAAGACATTCCTGTGGCAGAAAACGTACTGACATTACAAAGCACTGATAGCCGAGGCTCTTTCCATAAATACTAAATAAATGTCTCCTTACGGAAACCTTCACTATATCAACAATTATACACTTTCCTTTGTTAAATAATATGCATTTTAGTCCATTTATTATGCTGAGCATCCACCATATGAGTCGCTGTGAATGAGCTGTTACTAGAAAATAATAGCGTATTAGACACATTAATATACATATTAATAGATATACTATATTCATTGAATAATATTAATATACAGGATATTATATACTAATGCATATATAATATAATAAACACATTAATATAAACCTATAATTTATGTTACAGCAGAACCATAATACCAACTGTCAGAGGCGTGGTGTTGTAGAAACGTAATCAACACTTTCTGATTCGAGAATTCAACAGTCCTGAGGTATAAGAGGAAGTAATTTCCTGTTTTGCAGACATTCTGCAATAATAAATGTAAATGTAAATGAAAATATAAATGAATAAAACATACGTCATTCTTTAATTAATAAAAGAAACACTTCTGGACAAGCTGTTACCAATATGTCAACCACAGGCGATGGCTTAAAGACTACATGGGAAATTCGGCTTCTCCTAAAATTTCATTAAAATGCAGCAATGAAATGTTTACCAAAGTGCCTGTATTATTCGTCAATCTTGGTGGAATTCAAAATTTTAGCGAATCAAATGATCAAACATCTCACTGCAATATCACGCTGTTCGTTCACTTACTTCAAACTGTTCCAGTGCAGCCTGCTTTAAAAATCTCCTTTGAAGCCGCCAACACAGAATTAATAGACATTCATAAAAGTTGTGCATCTATTAGTGTCTGTAAGTCCATAATAGAAAGTTGTGCTTTTCCTATTTTAATAACCACCAGCCGCCACTGATGTTAGCTATCATCTACTAAGTTGTTATTATTGGGGTAATGACACATGGTGTTTTATTCCTTGCATACATCCTATGCAGAGTTAACAGCTTATGCCACTAGGCGAATCATCTGAGAATTTAAAGTCAAAACCTCATTAGTGCTGATTTTATGCCTTATGCTCTGGGTCAAGTACAGCTAAAACACTTGAGTTCCATTTCTTCAGCATGTTTTTTTTTTTTTTTTTTTTTTACTTTCCCTTGACAAATACTCTGTGTATCACCAAACCACTGTCCCCTTGAATTATTCCCAGAGGGCCAAAGGTTCTTAATCTTTCCCTTGACTTACCTGGATAAATGTGTAATAGATATAGGGATAATAATTTAAAAGCATATAACATATCGCTCTATAATCAAGGCTTAATTTACACTACTCAGAGTCAGAAAGGCCATCTCATTAACTCAGGCCACAGAGTAACAGTATGCCTCTGATTCCAGCAACTGCAGATGCAAATCCCTGGGAGAGTGATGGATGACACTGTTGTCTGGCAAACAGAGTGACAGAGGGTAACTTAAGAGGTGAGGAAGAGGAGTGGGAGAGATTAGAGGAAGGACAGGGTAAAGGATGAGAGAATCTGCCGAATGAATGCCTGTTGCAGCACACAGTGGTTCATATCAACACAAAACCCAGATCATCCTAGGATCATCCTCTGACATTTATGGACTTTTATTCTGGTCTCTGAGAGAGTGAGTTAGTGAGAGAAAGAGAGAGGATATAAAAGAGAGAGAAAATCTGGAAGCATGGCACTTTGGGCAGAGCAGGAGAATTAGTAGGTGAATTTGATGTGGCATGAGAATTAGAAGTAGGCAGATACCTACAGCTGAGTTAGTAAACCTCTAGCTTGTCAAATGTGGATCAATAAAATCAATATAATAGGATTTGATACAATTTCTTCATGGAACCTGCTTGGCTCCACCATGGCTGCAGGCCAGACACTAGAACTTTGGATGTGAGTGGATTGATCAAAGGCACACTTATTAATGACGCTGATATCTTCGTCATGATTCAAGACAACCCTTAATTTCGGCCACTTAAGCCTTTCACTAGGTCATAACCTTGAACCCTGCTTAGTGACTAAGATTCTAGCTGTCTCCTAAAAATCCAAGAATCCAACAATCCCAATAAGTGAGTGGGATTATAGGATTGCAATATTGCAAGCAAATAGTTTGGACTGGCAGATATTCTGTAATGCTTTCACTGACAGACTGACAGCCATCAAACCTAACAAACCAAGAATTATTACCTGAAAAAAAAGACCTATGAATCATGAATAGTAATATACGCTATATGGCCAAAAGTATATGGACATCTGGCCTTCACACCCATATGTGGGCCTTTCTCATCCTGTTGCACACATTTGTATAGGATGCCTTTGTATGCTGTAGCATTAGGATTTTCCTTCGCTGGAACTAAGAGGCCTAGCCAAACATGTTCCAGGATGACAATACCCCCACGCACAAAGTGAGGACACGGTGTGCCAAGGCTCGTGTGGAAGAAACTGAGTGGCCTGCACAGAGCCCTGACCTCGACCTCTTTGATCACTTTTGGGATGAATTGGAATGCTGACTGCGTTCCAGGTTTTCTCGCCCAGCATCCATGCTTGACTTCACTAATGCTTTTGTGGCCGAATAGGCAAATCCCCACAGCCACAATCTAGTGGAAAGACTTCCCAGATGAGTGAAGGTTATTAGAACATTAAAGGGGGACTATTTCTGGAATGGGATGTTCAAAAAGCACATATGGGTGTGATGGTGGGTTGTCCACAAACTTTTGGCCATATAGTGGATATTTATATGTGCTACAACTACCATGACTTGTAGCACTCCTCTGAAAACTGGAAAGACACTGTTCCATGAAATGATGTAATTTAGCTGGAGTAATTTAACAGAGTTAGATGCCTGAAGCCTCTAAACATGAGATTACACCATAATGGCTTTGTAGGACTTCGAAATCTCCAGTATACTCTCTCCATACTTTGTACTCCATATTATTTTTGATTTTACAACTGAAAGGGTATGAAGGGTATAGCACTGTAGAAACTGTGAGAGTAATAACTTGTAGGTAGGACACTTAGACTTCAGTAGTTTATCAAAATAGATTTTAAGGTGTCTGGGCTGCATTAGAGACCTCAGTTCTTAAATTCTCTTCTTGTACCTCGGGGGTATCCTATAATCAGTATTACCTGGGATTACATCAGAATTAAACACTTCCGTTCCAGAAAGTTGCTGGCATGAAAAGAAAGAGCCAAGACACTCATCTAAGCCGAAGTTATCACTATTCCTGAAAAAGGCTTCAGATCAATATAATGGGCAAGTACATGCTGATTTGTATTCTCTTTCAGTGCCTTGAAGAAAGAGGGAGGCCAGCCGTCTGTTTTTACAATCAGGTTCCCAGTGGAAAAAGGCAGACTGGTCAAGAACGCCTCATTCTGCCTCTCACAACAGCCTGCAAAGATCAGACCTGAAAAGTGTCATTATAGTGACAGGATCCATTGGGATGAATTTAAAAGAGCACGATTGGGGTTAAGGGGGAAATCTGGGGAATAGATGAAATTATTATTTCTGCTTTGGCTGTGCTTGGAGCAGTTGGAGAAAAAGAGAAAGAAAGAAATAAAGAAAGGGGGAGGAAGGAAGTGAGATAGATCCTCTCTGAGAGCTGGAAGCAGTCACTTTAGCCCCAGGGTGTCTGAACCTCTCCTTTCAGACAACTGAAAGCAGTGTCTGTGCTTTGGACAACTTGCAATATGGGAGGCTGTGGACACACACAGACACACACACATACAATTAGATTTGAAAAAACGAAAAGAATGATGTAAATCAATATTAAATATTACTAATGAATGCTAATGACAAAAAAGATAAATGTTCATGTGCACTTTTGTTCGTAGTGTCCTGACCTGTTTCATGGTTCTGTGGAGATGTAAAATTATTTTTGCTGTTAAGAACATTGAAAGACAGCTTTTTGGCAAGCTTTTTGGTAAAACTGCAATATACTATCCACTATAGAGCCTATAAAACTTAAGTACAAGAAGCTTTCTAGTGGGTCTTTGCTATAATGTTGGAATTCATTTCATTACTGCATTGACTGTGTGTTGTAAGGCTGTCAAAAATATTTCTCTTCCCACCACAGAGTCAGACAAATTTTCTGCAGCTTAATTTGTTAATAAATGAGGGTTTGTACAAGGGCTGAACATCTTTTTCAGGGTTTAATAAGCCTGGCAGTTATTCACATGGCTACATTTACTGCCATAGCTCTAAACCAGTAGCAATCTCTATTAGTTTCCACCCCTGTTTTGCATCAAAGATAAGTTTATTCCAAAAATATCTTCACTTATTCAATTAGCCCTGAAGATTTTTTTTTCAAAAGCCATTGGCTCCTGGTGAATGTTTGGAATCCTGGTGTTTCGTTTTAATCATTTCCGATGGTCGAGCCAAGTTCAGACTCCCAGCTCAAGCGGATAGATCTCTGTAGGAGCAGGAAGTTCTCTGCCTCTCCCTTGATGTCCAATAGAGACATTCTGTCGAGAGCTGTTTACCAACTTTCCTTCGTTGTTCATGGGAAAAAATTCTGAAAGCATCAGTTTGCCCATTTAAGCCACGCCAAATGAACCTATTTACAAGGCCAAGTTCCTCTTAGGGGCCATGAAGCACTGGCAGCAGGGCTTTAGCCAGCTGTCAGCTGCAGAATGCAGTCATATCGCTGTTTTATTATAAATGTCAGCCTCGCTGCTGGAGACACCTCCCCTATTGATTAGAAGTTGGATAATTGGATTGGAGCTATTTCTCAGCAAGCCTGCAGTTTATCTGGAGGCATTTAGGAGATGAAGACTAAGCCTCGGCATGGGAGGGGATATGAAGTCAAACCAGGGAGTTGTAACCTCACATCCCCCTCCTGTTGTGACCCAACATGCAATACAGTGATAGATAGCACACCGCGGGGAAGTAATGAGTGCTTCTGAGTGTATTTTATATATATGTTTGTAATGTAAAGGAAATAACTCACTGATTAGCTGGCACCTCACCTTCATCTCATGAATCTGAGCGATTCAACTAGACTCAAATAAAATGAAAACAAATGTATAGTAGCAATCATTGCCTCTGAAATATTTATCACAAAAGAAATTGCCTTTTTAGGTCCATTCAGTTTTCAATGTTCCAGTTATGCTTCAGAATCTCACTGTCACAGATCACATGGTTCATATTACATATCTGCATATCTGACCAGTCTGGCCTTTTAAAGTCTACATGGCTGTGTGTTTAGGGACATCTTGATAACCCTTTCTCACTGTGAACGCATGTCACTAAAATGCCAATTTTACTTCAGCTGTAATATATACTGAGCCATCAAAATGAACGACCATGGAGAACAACTGGAACGTGCAATCAGCTCTGCTTTTTTCTTTTTAAAGTAGTTGCTAACTTGCAATTCTCTGTCTCTCTCTACAGTTATTACTAAAATAATGTCTGAGCTTTTTACAGACCAAGACAATTTGTCCAGGCTTTGTAAAAACCCATTCATCGCTATCCAAACATTGCTGACTGACCCAAAACAGCGTAAGACATTATAACATCCTTTCTAAAATCAAAGAGGCCTTTTTTATTTTATTTTATAGCACACAGACCGGAAATTATATCCAAATATTCCAGGGCTGAGCTGTGACCCATAAATCTGATTAGCAAACTTGCTTGCACATGACTGCAAATATCTACGCTGTCACCTAAAGAAAGTAGAGATTTTCTCTCCCACATCCACAGTATCGCACATGAAATAAGTTCCTATGGACTACCTAAAGGAAGCAGTACGGGAGATTCTCACGAAGATTGCCTGATGCATTTTCAATCATGTCACCTGCAAACCAGTTTCATTAAAACTGACATGATTCAGTGCACCTAGTAGATGCTGCCAATAGAAAAAAGATTATTAAAAGATTATTTTAAAAGAAATGACTTATTAAGAATTATTATTTAATTAATTATTAAAAGAAGAGTCCACAGCTGTAGCAAGAAATGTTTTTTGATCAATTCTTTGATCAAGAATTTAGTTTAGTTTAATTTTAGTTAAGATGTTCTTAAAAGAGAATGCTTGGGTATTCTGTGAGTAGACACTACCAGTGTCTTATAAAGTATAGCTGATAAAGTATAGCTTATAAAGTCACTGTAAAGTATAAAGTAACTTATAAAGTATAGCTGATATATCAGAGGTATTTTCACTGGGATTGCTTAAGAATTTTCATAGATCATTCTACTTGATTGAATGATTTTGTTATTAATAGACATTTAAGATTTTTATCCTTGACGTGTTATTTCCACACTAAAAATTAGCCAGGTTTCAGAGGATTCCTTAATTCAATATTTGCTTTCATAGAATGACCTTAAGATTGTCAAACAATGGTACATTTATCAAAAAAAATAAATAAATCAATTAATTAATTGTGCCCAGTTGACTATGTTCTGTTAACTGTATTCAAGCTCTATGTATTCAGTCTCTGTATTCATGTACTTTCTCCATCTACGCTAGATTGAATTTTGTCGACCTAAAGGAAACCAGGCTTGTCAATCTACCGGCCATCCTTCACTACCATTGACCTTTTCTATAGACAAACAAAGAGCCTGCTGGCAGCTCCTTGAAAAGGACAAAACAAGGTGCATCTATGTAAAATCACAACATAATTACTGGGGTGAGTGCAAAGGAAAGCTGTCATGGCCTGTTCAGAGATCAGCCAGGGCACTGATGGGAAAATAACTTGTACCCTTTTCTCTCTCTTTCTCTCTCTCTCTCTCTCTCTCACACACACACACACACACACACACAAACACACACAAAACCATGCACACTATCTGTCAGTGTTTGTGTGTGTGTGTGTGTGTGTGTGTGTGTGGTGGTGGTGGTGGTGACAACAAGAACAAACAGTTCTTGGTATTGCCTCTTGCTTTATCTGACAATGGGACTGACACAGTCAAGACTGACGTCTACCGTTCAAGAATGTCATTTTCTACTTGTTCTAAATAACTTGGAAGAAATCAGACATATTGTACATACATTTAAACCAATATCTACAAAATTTATTTTATTCCCTTGGCTCTAGTTTCCTAAACCCAGAAACTGACAAAGTACTCTTCATAATCCCCATAATACCAATTTTTCAGAAATAATATATTTTTTATATTCAGTTGGCACTTTTCAGAAGCTTAGTTGCTCCAGACAACGTGTATGCAAAACGAAATTAAAAGAACTGTCTGTTAAATTTATCTAGAAGTTGATTAAATTAAATAAATACTCATTTTTACTGTATTTGTATTAACTGTCTGGCTCATTTGGCAGTAAAAGGTTACATGGAAAGGTGGTTATGAGGATACATCAAGACACTGAATCGGACATCTGATACAACAATGTCATATTTATAAAGCCAGACCTAAATTGTACAAAAAGAGACAAGAATTATGAATTTTTGTGAGATTCAAAGCCTGAGTAGATCCACCACAGATGGGGAGGTGTGAAGAGACTTTTGTTTAAAAAGCCAGAATAGTACCACAGCAGAAAGCTGAACAGAACAGATGTTTAAATAAATGAGGAATGTATAACAAGGCCCAGAACCAGGCATCCATGAGAAGTGCAAGCATCAGCACTCAAGCTGAACCATAACATATGTACATCTGTAATTAGGCACTTTCAAAGAGATATCTTCAAATAAATATGGAAACCATAGAGCAGGCTGACAATAAACCTTTCATGAGTGTAAGCACCTTAGATCAGGCAGTGCAGTTAGTTAATGGAGCCTTCTCCATTAGATAGCCCGGGTTAGCTACAACACAGCTTACATCACCATTCATAGTGCATACAAGACATGACTAAAAGCATTAAAGTCTCACTGCAATTACCCAGATTCTTAAAATCACTGGCTCTCTGGGATCTGAGTCTATGCGGGTCATCAGCTAGGCAAGTGAGAAAAATGATTATGTTTGGTCTCTGTTATGGTACAAAAAAGGGCAGACAAATGATTTTAAAAGTAACATTCTAATTACTTAAAATAAAATCTTTGCCTCTTTAGAAGGTACGTAGTGCACTATGTGGCCTACTAACTTACTACATACTTACTGAGTAATTAACTATTAGTACTTAATATTTTATAGGAATATGATAGCTTCTTAGTTCCTGCATAGTTACCTATGAGTTGATGAACAATATTGTAAAGTGTTACTAATTTGCCTACCTAATGCATTTATCATCTTCCTCATGGCTATTTACGGCATGTTTAACTGATTTTTCTTTGTTTAAAAGATGCAATAGCATATAAAGTTAATGTTTTTTTTTCAGGTTAAGCAGGCCTCCAAACTGATTAGCAAGATTAGATGCTTGTCTGTACTTGAAATTCTTCAATTTAGCAGTGCTCTACAAAATGAGCGCCAAACAGCCTTATATGATTTCTCCATTATATTAAAAAGGTTTGAGAAAATCGTCTTATCTTGAAGCCATTTAAAGCAATCAAATTAAGCCTTTCTTTCAGAGCAAGATGAAGGTGAGAAAATGGGAAATGCAGCTAAAGTGAAAATGAAACATACTATAATTATCCAGAGTTAGAAGAGACTAGTGCCTCTTGAAGGAGCTTAAATAGGTAGATATTTTCTGCTTGAATAATTTCAAGTATTTCATGAACTTGACAGACAATTTTGATATGCTCCTGTAAGGAACTATAGTAGGTTAGAACACTGACAACAAAAACAATACCCCCATCTTTCTAGTATAACCCTCAGTACCTTGTTAATAAACACCTGAAAAGCTCCCTATGATAAGATATCTAGAGCATTAGAGAGTCTGTATGGCATGACTAAGTGCTCCTAGTGGCTCCTAGTGGTGATGAATGCTGTTTGCCATTTATTACCTTTGTGATTACCAGTGAGATTATAGGCACTTCTTAAATCATGTTTTTGGAAAAAGAAAAAAAAAAGAAGGCCCCTCATCTGTTCTAGCAGCAGGCACAGGGAAGCAGCTAATGGTATCTGACAGCACCCGTATTCACTATCCGATAATCAATATGAGGGCTTAACTTCCACATTTTTTTTACCCACAAAAAAAGACAACTACTGCTGCCAGAGCACTGAATATAACCTAACTTTATGGTTTCATTTCTATAGTCCTCAGTGGTCTTGGCTCCAGACAATAACAATAAACTACATGCAATATCCAAAACTGTTTGCTCTACTGGAAGAGCTCCAAAAAAAATACTGGGTCATAGCCTTATATTATTAGGAGAATCAACGACCTTGCGGGAAATTTGTAAAACTTGTGAATTTGTAAAATATGTAAACTCAGCCACCAAAGGACAATAATACAATACTAGAGAGGGCTAGCATTAAAGAGTTGGTTCTAAGATAATCAAATTATCTTTGAATAAAGAGTAAATTCTGGTATCATAATGTAAAACTTCACTCTCTATGTGTACTGGCAGTTTACAAGTCATGTAGACTGGATAGCAGGAGTAGGAGTAGCCTGTGGGCCTCTGGGTAGGTACCCAGTAATTTGGGTAGTAGGAGCAATAAGAAAAGGAGGGACCAAAATATTTAGCATAGTAGAGCAACACATGAAAAACCTACTTCAAATGCTCCCAACTTTATTAGTAGTCTGGCAGGGCTAACTAGTGTAGCATAAAACCAAACCTACCTCCTCAGTACAGTATACAGCAGAAGTGAGTGCACCCCTGTGCAATATCAGGTGATTCAAAATTGTATCACCTCTCAGTAACTGCATTATTTCTAAGCTGACAAGTAGAGTATTTTCTCTTAAGAACAACCAAAAACATATACTTTAGAAATACTATATTGAAAATACAGGCCCAAAGTAGAAACTCCATGCAACAAAAGTGAATATACCTGCGATCATTGAAACAAAACTGAGTACACCTGTGATTTACAGTTAGCCTAACTGCATGAACATGGATATAAACACCAGAACCGTCTCAGTTTTGGACCTATGGGCTGTGTCTATCTGCATGTATGCACCATGGCTCCACATGGAAAAGAATTGCCAGAGGAATTGAAAAATCTGATTGTGAGACTTCACAAAGATGGAAAAGGATACAGGAAGATTGGTGACCAACCAATCTGTAGGTATAAGTAATCAGGAGGTATAGAACAAGCCATAGTACCACTAAACAGAACCACAGTCGCCATCCTCTTAAAATGATGCCACAATCTGGCTCTGAAAAACAGATGGGCAAGTGCCTCAGACTTGGCACAGGGGAACAATGGAGATCGGAATTTCTGTGACAGCTCAGACAGTGCGAAGGACATTGCATAACGTCAACCTCTAGCGACGACATTCAAAAAAAAAAAAAAACCTTGCTTGCTCTTCAGCACAAAACTGCAAGAAGCTTTTTTAAAGGACATGAAAAGAAACCTGATGAATTTTGGGAACACATTCTTAGGTCAGATGAGACCCAGATACATTTGTTCGGCTCAGATAGGATCCAGAATGTTTGGCGTGAACCTGGCCAGGACTTCCACAGTGAATGCATAGTCCTGACAGTGAAGCACGGAGGTGGGAGTGTGATGATATGGGGCTGCATGAGTGCAAAAGGTGTTGGGAAGTTGACATTTATAGATAGCACCATGAATGCCTGTGGATACCAAAATACTGGCTGACAAGATGACTCCCAGTCTCCAGAAGCTTGGCAGAAGAGGAATATTCCAGCATGATAACGATCCAAAGCACACTGCCAAAATCACATAAGAGTTTCTAAACTAGAAAAAAGTGAAAACTACGACCTGGCCAAGTATGTCGCCTGACTTGAATCCAATAGAACACCTTTGGGGTATTTTAAAGAGAAAGGTAGAGGAACTCAACCCCTCCAGCAAAGAGCAGCTGAAAAAAAAAATGTCTCTGAGGAAAGGCAAAACATCTCTCCAGAAATCTGTGTAACACTGGGATCCCCCGTACTGAGGAGGATTGAGTCTGTCATCAAAAGTAAAAGTGGACATACGAAGTATTGAAAAAAAAAAAAAAAAAAGATCTGACTTTCAGTACAAGGGCTAGAGGTGATGGACCATGGGTGTTTGGTGAACTGAGATGGTAATTTTGTAACTAGTATATTGGTATCATTTTCAATAACCATTTACATAAAAAATATAAACTTTAATTCCTACACTATGTAAATTTAAATGATTTATGTTTCCATTGCTGGCTTGGGAAGGATGGAATCCATGCTGAGTCCCCTAGAAAGATTGTTCTTGCCACTGTTGCATACTGAGGGTTAGAAAAGTGATACGGAAATGGATGTCTGCAAATCTGTTTTGAGATTGAAACCGAATAAAAATCCATTACATTCATGCGTTTAGCCAGTAAGCAGATACAAAATTAATTTGATCTACTTCCATGGATGATTGTTCTCGATGGCAGTAGAGATACAATGTACACTGCTGTAGAAACCCCTTTCATTTTCAGGATTTCAGGATTCTATCGTAACACAATGGCACTGCAACAAGAATGGTAATATTATGCAAAGAGGTGTGGGCATTAACACTCTGCTTCATGAGGCAGGCTAGAATTTCTTAAAAAGCACCAAACAGGGTTTAAGTAGTGTGGTGATCAGTGTGTAATGCAAACCAAGTGACTATAACAGGTGGCTTTGGCTATAGGTCAGTATTCAAGAGACAAAGACCTCTGGGTGGTGGAATCCACAATATAAAATTGGCCTAAAATAACACCTTAAAGATTTTCAGAATTGTCTCAGTATATTTTGTATTTCCGTGATTTGGTTAGAATAGACCAAACATGTTCTGTAAGCTGTTTTTTGTGTGAACAGGTATAAGTAACAGGCGAATATATGAACTGAAACTGCTCCCTTGTCTTGCTTTACTCAACAACTGAACATGAGTAAAAACAGTACGCTAAATGCTCTGCATTCACGATTAATGGGTTTTACAATGTTTGATCTGTTACATGCTTATACACAGTCATGAACAATGAGCTAATAACAGACTGAAATGGTGCACTGACAATTTAATATATTGTATGAAACGCAATAACACTGAACATGTGATCTCTCACAAAACAGCAAATATGTTCTTTGTATGTTGTATAACTGATAGCTTAAGACTTTATACTTTGCTGAACTGCTAGCTTGACTTTTTATATGTTGCTAACTGCTAACTTTATCTGAATTTAGCTTAATTTAAAGTAATCTAGCTAGTGATCATGGACTGGGATTAGTTTTACTAGACCAAATAACAAATGTTCAATTGGCTTAGTAATATTTATGCAATCTAGCTACAGCTAAAGGTTTTTGCCTCAATGAATTGCAGCATCGTTTTTTTCAGCTTCATAACAAGCCAACACACACATACATTCTGAACCTTGTTAACTAACCAGAGGAATTGCTAAGGAATGATACAAAGGGAAGGCAGCTAGTCTATGAAGGACTATTAACTGTGAACAGAGAAAATAACAAAAGGTTTCCATCCAGCCCTCCATTTTCCGCTTATCCTACACAGGGTTGCGGGGAGCCTGGAGCCTATCCCAGGGGACTCAGGGCACAAAACAAGGGACACCCCAGACAGGGTGCCAACCCATCACAGGGCACAATCGCACACATACACTCACACCCCCATTCACTCACTATGGACAATTTAGAGATGCCAATCAGCTTACAACATATGTCTGTGGACTGGGGAGGAAACTGGAGCACCTGGAGGAAACCCTGAAGCATGGGGAGAACATGAAAATTCCACGCACACAGGGTAGAGGTGGGAATCAAACTGCCAAACCTGGAGGTGCGAGGCAAACATGCCAACCACTAAGCCACTGTGCCCTCCACAAAAAAAATTACTTAAAATAAAAACTTTAAGAAGCAGTATCCTGGTCAGGCTCCATTCAGTACCTATCCCAGGAACACTGGGTATGAGGTGAGAATACACCCGAGACAGGATGCCAGTCTATAGCAGGGCACAATGCAGATATACATTCACATATTCACTCACACCTAGGGGCAATTAACCATAGCAAATCAACCTACTGGCATGTTTTTGAGAAAAACAGAAAATGGCATTCTGGAGGAGACAGGAGAGCCTGAGGAGAACATGCCCAGGACCCCACACAGATAGTAACGTGAGCCATTTAAACCAACAAAGTCTAAAAAAGAATAGATAAAAAAAAAAAATCACCATTTTAAAATAAATTTAAATAAACACACAGCTAAACACAAATGGTGACTGCACTGCCTGTGTCTACTTGCAAAGTATGCTCCTGATGCTCAAGGTTAACATCATGTCTTATTATGTTCCCTTGTCCGCAGAATCTGCAAAACAGTTCGATGAAGTGTGAAGTGCTCAGAAACTGAAGGATAGCACACGCATCAGTGACGTGTGTGCAAAGTGTATCCAGGCCTCTTGTACTCCACATACATATCATTCCTCAAACAAGCTATAAACATGTAAAAAAAGACATTTACAGTGTAATCAGATTGTCTATTTTCTGAACTTAATTTAAATTGTATAGACAGATGTTAAAATATCAAAATATTTGCAATTACTTGCTGTGATAAACAGGTTGTACTGACGATCATGACAGCTAAAGTTTGCCTCTCTGCATTCCGTCATTGAAGCCATATGAAGAAAAAAACAACTTTGCAGTACAAACACTGTTTATTCCGTTACTCCTCATTTCAGCTTTGACACTTTCTGCTGCACAGTTTTCAATGAACTAAATGCCTCTGTTCAGTAGTTCAGGGCCAAATCAATCAGAGGGAAGTGTATCTGGGCTAAAACCTACCTTCCTGCACTGCCTGGAAGGGGTTGTTCCCATCCACAAACTCCACTGAGAAGGTGATCTTCTCCGTCTCAAGGATCTCATTGTTGAGGTTGAGGTCGGCCACCGCCATGCGGAACACCTCATCATCCTTTTTGGCAGACTCATCAAATATGGCCCCTGAAATTTAAGTGAAATCACAAAATGAGCAATAGTAATCTTTTCGACATTCTCCTGATGTCTGGTACTGTTGGAAAATGGAAATATAAGCAAATGTCACTGTCAGGTGATATTTATGCATACTATTAGGCATGTGCAACTTTACAAACAGAATGAAATAATCCTCATTTACAGCAGAGACAGACAGAGTGTCTGCATGCTTCTGCCTATGTGCATATGTGTTCATTATTTCTGCATTTTGAAGGAAATAAGATTGAAAAAAAGGAGCCATTAGGTCAGCATAATGATTAAGGGACTCAGTCTAGGGTTTCATTTAGTGCAATCATTGGTCATCATGTGCACATTATTACAAATGTGTATTTTTACACAAAAGCAATTGATCAAAATAATAAAGTTAAGATTATGGTTAGGTGTATGCATAGCTCTACTGAGCTGCTGTAATTAGTAGTACGTATGAGTTTGAGTGTGTGCATGCATGTGCATGCATATCAGACTTCCACTAGCGAACTTCTGTCCATTGTTGTAAGGCTCTGAATGAGAGACGGTGACATGTAAACACACAGGCATGATATCTAAGGAATAAAACCTGACATGGTTCTGTTATAGGAATCAACAATGGCGTGGTGTGATGCGGCCGACCTTGAAATTGATTATTTTTTAATAAGAGCACAAAGTGTTTTATTCCTCCTATACCACATCAGTTTGTCACGTCGTACTTTTTATCCATTTATAGTTACATTTAATGTTAATGCCAAAATAAATAAGTTCCTGTTATCATTTATGTCACAGTGGATATAAACAGTCATTCCCTCATCAGCCTCACGATTTTTTATCTCTCCTGATGCTACAAAAAATGCAGCTTGTTATGTTACAGAGAAATTACAAAGCCCTCTGTCCAAAAGACTTTCCAGTTACTGCTTTACCCAGACTGTTACAAATTACTGACACTGGAGACTCCTCCGAAAAATGATAAATAGCTAAATAGACCTCTCCAGTCTATTTACAGTCAGGTCCATAAGTATTTGGACAGTGACACAATTTTCGTAATTCTGCCTCTGTACTCCACCACAATGGATTTGAAATGAAGCAATCAAGATGTGATTGAAGTGTCTTTCAGCTTCAATTCAAGGTGTCTAACAAAAATATTGCATTAATCGTTTGGGAATTACAGCCATTTTTTGCAGAATCCCTCCATTTTCACAGGCTCAAAAGTTACTGCAGTTGAATTCAGTTGCTGCTTGTTTGTGGGTCTTTCTGCCTTCAGTGAAGTCACTCTCAGAGGTTGAAAAAGCTGAAGAAACTTTCAGAAGACAATTCTCCCTCCATGCTGCCATAAAGACACATACTTTTTTTTTTTTAAATCCCCCGCAAAACATCATACAAACATCTTTTATCTGTTGCTGAGTTGCCATAGAAACACAGCTCAACATGGAGGTTTCAAAAAAAGTGCAGTGAAGCTCCAACTCACCCTTAGCAGCACTTGCGTCACCTGCGTGGTTAGAAACTAAAATAAAACAATCAGAATTTAAGTCTAAGCTGTAATTAGAAGATCCAAAGGAAAAATCTCTTCCGGTGGACTTGTTTCGTTTGTGCGCGTTTAAAATAACTGAATGTACATGGCCCTGTCAGACATCGATACTAAGTACAGCATGCAACATGTCTTTACATTGAATCTAATTGAGCTTTGAAAAATGCAATATTAGTTGATGAATAAATACTTTTCAACTGCGCCCATGTTATGTACCTTCCTGACTGTGTCCTGGTTTGGCTTGCTTCTGCTCCAGGTCCACCTTGGCCAAGCCTTTTATTCATTACAGTCACCTATACAGAACTTGATTCTCCTGGATCTTGTTCTATTGTCAGTGAATAATGGATCTGTGGTCCTCTAGCCTTGTTTTCTAGTTTCCTCAGTGTCCTCAGCCTGCCTGTGTGTCTGACTCTGAAAGATTTACCTGTGTTAATCTTGTCTGATGGTAACTGCAATGGAGAATGGCCATGATTCTTGCATAAACCATAAGAGAAAGCGTCTCCTTATACATCCTACTGCCTCTGCCTCTGGAAGCACGTGTTAGCCTTCACCCTCCCTACCCCTACCACCCTTGGTTGATAGTTGTAGTTGTTGTACTCTAATGTAGAGCTGGATAGTGGGTGGAAATTGCCAGATGACCAAATTGCGGAGAAAATGGAGAAAAGGTTTAGTATATTATACACTCCTGGCTAAAACTGTGGCTATAGGAACTAGACACTACCATTATGGTTCTCAGTAGTGCATTTGCAGCAGAAAAACATGGTGGTTTGAACCTGAGTAACCGTACATCCAAACCCTGTCTTAGTTATGCTTTCAAAGCCATCAGGAAATGGACCTAATTTGTATGTCTTCAGAAATTGTTAGTCACCAAAAGATTGGTCAGTAACGCAGATCCTAATCAGCTAATGGGTTTGAAGAGGCTCGCTACCAAATATATCACAGTGTAGATTACAATCAAGTCCTTGCCCTCATCTTTTCAATACCTGCATCAGTGCTTCCCTCTTCCTCTTTGCCCACCTCTTTTCTCTTCCCTTTTGTGTCTCCAGAGACGCACAGAAAGGTCAGATTAACCAATCTGACCTCGGCTTTCCAAAGGGCTCAGAGTCAAACAGCTGTTACCAAGGGCTACATGACAGGAAGGGTAAAAATAGGTAAGGGTAGGGGACAGCAGCAAAATAGAGAGAGTGTAAAAGGAGGAATTGCTAGACTCCAGATAAAAATCTAGCTCTTAATCAAACCCCAAATAATCTATAACCCCTATTCTTTATAAAGTCGAGTGGTTATCTGTTCCATAAAATGTTGTAAAAATATTTTCATCACGTTCGGTGTGCTTTATGGTCTCACCCCTAAGTATCTGTACCTTGAACAAGCCTGTGCCTTGAGGCCATCTAAATGATCTCTCTGGGTGATCTTCCATGGTTGTCTGCAAGGGTTATGTTATGAGTGATGAGAATATTATTCACATGGTTTATGTGAACTGGATGGTTCACATTCTTGGCACCCAAGGAAGAAGTAGGGCCCCAACCCTCTAAATCCCGACTTGAACACTTTTAGCATAATGGCTACCAAAATGTAGAATTCTCTATTGTCTATTTTATCATTCAAATCTCAACTATAAACTTATATCTTCAATCTGCATCTCTTTACCTCCTGATTAATCGCTTTCTTTTTCTTTTACTGATTGCTGACTGTGTTTTTTTTATTATTATTTGAAAAAATCATATAAAAAGAATTCCAGTAATCAAGTAATTGTAGGAGTGATGAAGTAGTAACTATATATTGAGATGTTATTGGGTATTTCACTATAGGCATGGCCAAGCTATAACAAAACTTGGAAGTAGGAAGGGTAAAGGTCAAAGACGTTTTATGACACATAATAAATACACTCAGATTAGAGTGAATATCTGGGCTTTTCCTAG
Organism: Pangasius djambal; assembly: GCA_022985145.1. Lineage (NCBI taxonomy): Eukaryota > Metazoa > Chordata > Actinopteri > Siluriformes > Pangasiidae > Pangasius > Pangasius djambal. Next base: position 13,834,586 of record CM040982.1, read on the forward strand.
AACATTACTCATATGAATTTTAGGTGATCTGTTCTGTATATGTTTGGACACTGATCAAACTAGAGTGCAACACCAAAGCATTTCTTCATGACTTGCACTGTGATAATTAATGTCAACCAGTTTCTTTTCTTCTGTAGGTGAAAAAAAAATGCTAAAATCGTATTGTTCTCCATAGTTTAATATGGCTTACTTGAGCCCATTCTATCACCTGAAGGTGGGGTTACTTCCGCGATATGACAGTGTGTGTGTGTGTGTGTGTGTGTGTGTGTGTGTGTGTGTGTGTGTGTGTGTGTGTGTGTGTGTGTGTGTAAGAGCAGCTGTGAATGCTGATTTACAAGTTGCAGTGGTCCTGCTCCAAAAAAGTTTGCGTGGCTGCAGCTCTTGGGCAATTGGATTGTGAAGGAAAAGGCCAACGTCAACACATAAATCAGAGATGAGTGTTATAGCATATCTGGGCATATCCGACATGTCAAGGGCAACCGCGCTAAAACTGTAAAGTGTCCCCCTTTAATTCAGGGTTGTAAATGTGTTCTAGAAAGTCTATGTGTAGTGAAATACTTTCTGGTACTTTTCTAGTTCATTTTACAGTTCACAGTAAGGAAAGGTGTAAGAGTGTTCAGCAACTGCCTGTACCAACTCAAAACAAAACCTAAAACTGAAAACTTGCAATGTTACATTCAGGGCCAGATGTGAGGATGCACAGTGCAAAACACGACTTGATGCAGGCGGTATGTTTGCTTGTAATGTCTCTGACATTAACATTCAATTTACGAAAGGCTGTAGCTAATCACGTAAACAGCACCTGGGACCGTCTACTAAAATCACTCTGCATGAGGCGCAGGGTTTAATTCTTTTAAATGTTCTTACGCCCATGTCAGAACAAGTAAACAATGTGAAGAGCATTGATATGACTGTCGTGCCATTAGAATCCTGAGATAAATGAAAATAGGTTGTATACAGAATAATCTCTGTCAGGTAATTAAATTGTATTCCATTTGTCACCTGTGGCATCTACAATATTTGGAAAATTATCAACGTCAAAACAGTCTTGGTGTACATGCACCACAGGAAATCGTTCAAAATCTGAGTCATGTACAATGTCACATTCTTACTATCACAGATATTCTTGCTTAAAAAGTTCCAGACACTAGATATTACACTGTTGCAGGCAGCTTCACTGGAATGAAAGCATTGTGTGGTAGGTTTTAGGTCGTCTTTCATTTATTACATATGAGTAGTAATCAGGTGACTGCTAAATCAGAACCTTTTGATAATTGTCTGTACTGGGAGTTAAAATAGTGTATACGGTATATAGCAAATTCTGTCAGCACATTTTGTCACAGCCTATGACATAGCCTATGCCTATGTCAAGCTGTCATGACACATACTAAAAATATGTGCTAATATGTTTTGTACACCTGGCCCTGAGTGTACATTTCAGATGCCACATTACATTGCAAAAAAAAAAGTGATTTGCCATTTCTTAGCCATAAAAACAGAAAACAGATCAAGATATTTGGTTTGACATGTCAGCGCATAAATGTGTAGCAGCCCAGCAGACAAATTCATTGTATTACATTAGATCCTTCACCTCTAATTCCATTGGCCATGAAATGCTTTAGAATGCATTCCTACATTTCACCAGTTCAAATGAGGCAAACACTTTCTACACCCACACCTACATGCCAGTTAGTGCAGCTAGTTACACTATACCACTAAACTACTAGATGGAATCATGAGCATTGATTAGGAGAAGCTGTCAGCAATCAATGCATCATGAAGCATCGAATATAGCAATAATCTATATTGAGTGAGGAGTCTCTGTAGCTCATTCATCTTCAGTAACTGGTTTATCTTGGTTAGGGTCATGGTGGATCCAGAGCCTATCCCAGGGACACGGGGTGCAAGACAGGAATTAACCCAGGACGGGGCAACAGTCCACCACAAGGCACCATGCACATACTCAGGCACACTCATTCACACCTAGGGGCAATTTACAGTATCTCATCAAAGAAGCATCCTGTTTTTGGAGGTAGGAGAAAACCAGAGAACCTCATACGGGCAACAACATGTAAAAAGCCACACTTCATTTTGTAAATTCCCTTAAACTCCTCCTGCTAGGTGAAGACTGCTGCTGTTCTGTCATGTATGCATGAATGCATGCGCACCGCCATATATGAGCCAAATAACAACACCCTAAAGTGTCTTTCCAGATGTCAAAATATCCTTTATTTATCAAGCTGGCAATATCAAAATTGGCAATCTCCAAAGAGCATATCAGGACACTATCTGCCACTAACGCTGTCAGTTGTGAAGTACGAGTAGCTGTGAGCTCAGACTGTGGCCCGCAGTGATGATGAAGGCGGCATGGTAATGTATTAGTTGGTGCTGGCATCAGGTTCCTGGTGAATCCAGGCCTCAGATTTACAGCCACAGGGACACATCTCTCTCAGGAGGATGTGTTGTGCACGCTGATGCCACAGAAACAGGACTGGATTAATAAGGCCGCTGGGCTGGGGCACGTAGTAATGGACTGATATAATGTGATATAAAAACAGCAACACCAGGCAGAGTTTATCATGCTGCCACTGGCCCGCAATGCTCAGTCAGCCATTAATAACTCCGTTTTTGCTTTGTAGCCACACGAAATCGTGTCTTCTCCTGCCAGCATGAAAACAACGAATGTTGCTTAGTTTTTTCCAATTCACTTCGGCTGAAGAATTGATTCAAATGTGGGATGAGTGGGATGTTCCTAAACCCAAACTGCTTGAGGGTGGTTATCTGCCGAATTTGGATAAAAATTCAATAAATAGATTAGCTAAAAGACAAGTTAAAAGCACAGCTAAAAGTACTTGGACAATTACGATACGGTTAGCTGAGCAACTTCTGAATATAAAGCTTTGAAGGAGATAAATTGAAAATGGCAGGTATGAAAGAACTGTGGGAGACAACCTGAGACTGGGCATACCAATGCAGATCTTGTCTTGAGGTCTGGGAGATGCAGAAGAAATATTTTCCAGTACTCGATGGTAGATTCCTCAGAAGGATGTGATAAATCACAGCTACTTGTCAATGATTAACATAATAACATAATCATCTTATGATTATATGACGGCTGATGCACAAGTGTAATAATTAATTGATGCATCATTGTCATTATGTAAACTACATTCTCCTGCAGCACCTTGAACTGACTTAGTAGCTAAGCAACACAATACTTAACAACAACACTTGCCTCTCTGTGCTGGTCTATTGGCATTCAGGTAGAAGACTCGCACAAATATTAAAGGGCTTAAATAGCTGCATAGCTTTGTCTCACTGACAGTGCAGAGACTTGCTGCATAATATCCACCCTGAGACTTTTTTTTTTTTATAAATCCCCAAAGACATAATCCCTGCCACAAGAATCAGCATGTGCTCCTTCGATCCATCTGGCTTCAAACACACTACTACACATTCTTACATCCTTACAATATAAATTAATTTCTGTGCATTGTTCGTGCACTGAGATACTCTGGATTCTGCTCCTATTCCACATCACAGTACTCTTCTGCAGCAATCTCTACTTCTGATATCTAATAAACCCAGATAAGACGGGCCAGATTCCTTTGACATCATTAAAAGCCAGCCACAACACCGATGCCTATCCACCAAGGGAAGAGGGAAATAAAGACCCAGAGGGTTACAGAGGGAGCATCACCTCTCCACAGGGCACAGGGATTATCAGCGCCGCTCAGCCTGGCTCCTGCCTGTTCTTAGCTCACACTGTGGTTTCGTCCTTGCCAATATTGCTTAAACTGGTTGATATAGCAAGCTTATATGGCACCATTTAAAGCTCAGGAGTCTATTGGCTGTTTTAATGTTCACACAGTAGAGCCATAACATGGCACACATTTACGAATAGGATTGTTCCTTTACCCTTATTTTCGAATGAATTCCATCACTAAGCACGAATTCTGAGTGCAGATGCAGGCTAGCAAGCTATCTGCCTAGATTTATAGTAATTTCCTCACTCCAAAGCCTTCATTTAAACATGTCGTAAATGAGTTGTGCAATGAGTGCTACTGTTTAAATCAGAACCGTAGTTCGTTTTTTCTCTGAAATCCTCTCAGATGCCATGAATGCCTTTCATTACTGTGCAATCAGGCACAAACTCTGACAATGGACAAGTAGATGCACTATTATCATTATTGCCATATCAAAGTACAGGCAACCGCCTATTAACCCGAGACCGCACAAAACCAATAAAACCACTGAGAGAGCCGAAGTAATTTCTGAAGACAGTGTTTCTGAAGACAATAGCTAGTCATCTTCCCTATCACTGAGGGTCAGTGTGCCTAAAAAGATTTTAATGGCTTATCAGCTGTCAATAGTCTCATATTTAGTACGCACATCTGACTACTGCAGTGGTTGGAAAAAGATTTAGCTCACTCGACATCGATGTATGAGAAATCTCAGCTTGGTCTTCGTAATGAAGGTTACCAGAAGACGAGAGAGGAGAGATGAGAGTAGGGGTACAGGAGTGATTGTGAAACAAGCCGAGAAAAAGGCACTGCTTAGGAAAGACATTGCTATTTTCAAGCATATTGAGCACAATATGAACAGGGCTTAAAAGAGCTCTGTAAAGAATTAGCTGGCCATGGGCTTCCACTTTAAGCCTCATGGCAAGCTTTCTGGCTCTGGGAGAGCTGATGTGTATTATCTCCAATATTTATGCCACAAAGAGGCCTGGTGATGGCAAGAACAAGTTTCGACTGAGCCAAGCCACCCAGAGCAGTTTGACCTTCCGCTGTTGGCCAATCTGTGTGTGTGTGTGTGTGTGTGTAAAGCAGAGATGTTTGGAAGTACAGCCCCAGTTGTCTGCTGGTTCATTTAAAACAGAGAGAGTCAGCACAAACGTGCCTGTTGTTTTATTCATCACTGTAACGCGTTTGGGTGGCCTGGAGGATGAGGATGGGAATAGGAAGGAAAGTGAGGAGAGGGGTGTACCAAGTAGAGATGAAAACAAGATAGACTGCCACCCCTCCTAAATAATATAAGCGTTTAACAGCAGTGTTCATTAATACTCATGTTGTAAGCACTGTGCTGTAGACGTCAGACTTCAAGTGGACAAAAAAAAGTGCTTCTGTTATACGAAGACCAAATTTAAATGATCTAACTGTGTACTGAAAATAAAGTCAGGGGTAATAAAAGCAATGTGTAGTCCAATAAAGTGAGTATAGCTCAAACAGTTCTCTCTGCAGTGACTATATTGGTTTCTGTTATGAGGCAGATGGTTATGGAAGGCCACTTAATTTAACTGCACACCCAAGTGCACATATGGTCTTAATAAAAGTTATCAATAGAGTACTGAAGACTGATGAAGTGAATGGTTTTTTTTTTCCAGAGTAGTTCCACTGGCTTTAAGTCATATAGCATCAAGTAATAACCAGGCTAACCCCTTTTTTCTTCTTTTATACTGTATTTCACAAGCAATCATAATATATGGTTAAATTGGGTTTTAACTGCCAATCTAAAAAGTAATATTTCATTGAATGAGAAACTTAGATCATAAGAAAGACTTCTCGGCGAATTCAGGTATGAAGCAGCCTTTAAACTGTTAACCTTTATAGCTTTTCTTCCAGGAGCCATGAAGCGCAAAACCAATGAACAGAACAAAAACCCTAACGCATCTGAGAACACAAATGTGAATCAAAAATATGACAGCAAATCCAGTAATACAACTGCAAATAATGAGCATGAATGAAACGTAAAAGTAATATTTACATCAAAATGCCAAACACCCTTAATCGTATGATTTTCTACAATAAACCAGGTGTTTGTTAAGAACACAGCTGTCATAGAGTGGACGCTGTTGTCTGCTGTTTAAATTAACTATAAAACAATGCATACATGTAACAGATTATTTATCGCTTTATTCATTTACCTTGTACCTTTAGATCAAAGTGAAAAATAAGTGTCATTGATGTGAAGAACCAGGTATTCTGTACAATCATTGACTGTTTTTTTTTTTTGGATGAAATAACTGAAGCCTGCCATTAGTTAAATGAAAATTCCTCTTAACAGCAACATTGTAGTGAAAGTGAAACAATTAAAAAAAATAAATAAAGTATTTGCGTTTAGAGACGAACGGCATCTCTGTATACATAATGTGACAAACTCTCCTGTGTGTAAGCAGCACTTGGATGACAAATGTGTGTGTTATATTTAAAACCAGACCTGATACGCCATATATAAATATATAGATGAATGCATTGGACCTTAGGCTGTTTGACTGACTGCTGACGATTTAAAATACGGTTGTTGTCATACAGTAAGGATGAAATGTAACTCGTGTTTTGGTGTAGGATGTGATTCGTGCCTTTGTGAGAGCAAATATATATGCATTTGTCAGATCCTGCTGGTGCAGATTTGTGTCAGTTTCCTCCCTTTCAATAATGACGCAGACACGAGCTACATAAGTAATTACTCCCCTTTGTGGAGAATCATCCGCCTGCCAAAACTGAGCAAATGAGTGCACTTAAATCAGTGCTTTCATTTCTGTTTGGCAATATCTTCTGTAGCCAAGCAAAACTGAAAGAAATTTGAACCTCTCTTATGTGCAAATCATGGTTAATCACACAGCTAGCTAGTTTCAATTGAGACCCTTTTCTCCTTGGCCAATATATTATTATTATTAGTAGTAGTATTATGTGAAAAATAATCTCACATTCTGGATAGTAAATAAAAAAAATTAGAATTGGTCAGTTTATAAAGAAAAGAACTACGGATCCACCCACTTATCTGTTGAATATTTAATTTTGTAAACATTGCTCTCCAATTATCTTCAGCCTCTGTTACTGTTTTTATTTATCTGCGCAATCATGTATAAATGTTTTATACTTTCTTAGCATGAGAGTTTGTCGTGACATTTGACAATCACAGTAAATGTTATTAAAACGAAAATATTCATACAATAAAGGCATTTGTATTTGTGCATGAAGCATTAAACACCTTTGTAAAACAATCCGTACAAAGAGTTATTAATTAAGGTGAACTCCAATATAATGTATAAGGAAAACCTGATCATCACACATACTGTATATGTGCTTGCTGAACATCCCATTCCAGATTTAGTTCCCCTTTGCTATTATAATAACCTCCACTCTTCTGCGAAGGCTTTCCACTAGATTTTGGAGTGTGACTGTGGGGATTTGCTCATTCAGCCACAAGAGCATTAGCGAGGTCAGGCACTCATGTCGTGTGAGGAGATCTGGGATGCAGTCGGCGTTCCAGTTCATCCAAAAGGTATTCAGCGGAGTTGAGGTTAGGGCTCTGTGCAGGAGTCCACTCGAGTATTTCCCCTCCAAACTTGGCGAACCATGTCTTCGTGGACCTTGCTTTGTGAACAGGGGCATTGTCATGCTGGAATATGTTTGGGCCCCGTAGTTCCAGTGAAGAGTGCTTGAGTGCTTTGGGGAATATGGGTGTGATGGTCAGGTGTCCACAAACACTTGGCCATTTAGTGTATGCAGTTTATTCAAATATGTTGGACTTCTGAAGTTCCATGCCTGTACTTTTTGGTTTCTAAACTTTGAAGAGTGTAATTCTCACAGTAGGATAGGGTTAGGGTTACAAGAGGGTACTGCTGCTCCCAAAACAGAGTGAGTTAAATTACCATTAGATGCAGGAGAAGCTATAAATGAAAAGCAAACGTTTAATTTAGAAAAGTAAAAGGTTGGTGGGAAATGCACTACTTTTGCTTTTTTTTTGTAATCGCCACAAGGTCTCTATCCTCAAAGCCCCGTCCTTTGACTGAAGGTCCATCTTTGTATTTATTCTCACCAACAAAAAATAAATAAATAAATAAATAAATACAGCACCACACAACACAGAGATAGATTCATTCTGGTGAGAGAGATTTAACAGCTTCTGCTGAAAATGATGGGGATGGAGGGGAGTGTGATTAGCATAACAAAAGTCAAGCATTTACATAAGCACACTAGGCTTCTGTGTGAATCTATTTCTGTATAAACAAGCAACAGAAATATCTTACTGTGGCTACGATGTAGCTGTGCCTACACAAAATTAATTTATCTTTTGGGGTGCTGAATATGAAAAGCATATTCCACCAGTGTAGTAAATGATAGAAATCAGAAAAATCTGAATTATGCATTATGCATTTTATAACAAGTCAGCTAGCCTGGGCTATTAGAGCAATCCCCATATCAGAAATTTGCTTAAGCCCTTATGGTTCTGCCACATGCTCTCCAAAGAAGGAGCAATCAGGACCTAGAGATAGTTTCATTAATGGCTGTATAAGGTGCATGAAATGTGTCATTCTCTCCCATTATATAGTAGGAGTTCTTTCATGCCAGATGGTAAGCCACTGTATAAAAACATTATTCACAGGAAAGAAAGCTGGGGAAAAATACCTTTTGCACAGGACGTCAGCTTCAGAGGGCCATTTGACCAAAAAAAAAAACAGTAATTGCATTGTATATGCAGAGCTTTACAAAACCTTATAGTAATATGCTCCTTGTAGTAATGAGTTTTAGTAAATGATGTGTAGGTTAACTGTCAGCAGTGAGGCTAAGGCCATATTTTATCTCACTTTTTATGTAATTATTACCAGGCTGTTTGCATATACTAGACTGATGAGTTCATGCATTTTCGCAGCCTGATCTGCTTGTTTAATTTGCCTTGATGCGTACTGAAGTGTTTTGATTGTTTCATTCTGTTAGTTTCTATGGATACCAGCAAATTGTTTTAGAGGACACAAACTTATTGTGACTTTAAATTGGGCTCATAAATTTGTGCTTTCCACACAGAAAAGTGTTGACAGTGTCGATATGCTTGCCATTCAAATACTTATAAAATACTGCTGCTAAGCAACTGGGGACTATACAGTAAATTAATAAGCTAGTATAAACTAGCTTATTTTCGGGGCAAACAATTTAGCCAGCAAGCACGTTAAGTCTTTACAAGGGCAGTGGAAATAAGACAAGATTTTCCTCAAATGTATTGGTGAATTACAAAGAAAAGAATTCAAGAAGAAGAAGAAGAAGAAGAGAACATAATTAGTTTTTGTTACACAGGGTCTTTCTCACACTCATGGATGCTAAGTAATGTTCTCTTGCTGATGGCAGCCTCTGCAATTTTCTAGCACAAGCCTTAAACCAGACGTATGTAATTAAAGCACATTAAAGTCTCTTGAACTTTGGCTATATGTCAAACTCAAGACCCATATAAAACACATAAACTGAAGGCAAAAACTCTTTTCCTGTGCAAAATTATACTTTACTTTTCTTTGTAACAGAAAACGTTTAATGTAATTTAATGCCTGTACAGGATTAATATGACTAATCCTTTACATTATCCTGCTTCTTTAAAAGCATTACAATACTGCTTAATCACAATGGCCTTTGTTTTATTACTCCTGATATACTGTATTTCACCTTTATCGCTACCGTTATTTAGAAAAATGTGCGTGACCCCTCATGCTTTTTTCTCTATGACTCTTTGGTACAGCAGATTAATAGTTTACCTCAGTTATGTGTCTCGAGATTATTGGCCACAGATGTGCTTTAGGTAAACACTGAACTTGTTCCTAAGTTGTAAGAACCACTCAAGGAGAAAGATTACAACTAAATAAATTAGAACCTTTTTTTTCATACTTAATGGTAAATTGTCGAGATATAATTCTCTTACCAATGCATGTAAGGGTTTTAATTTTTGTCCATATATTCAGGATAAATCTTCTGGAAGGATAAAATGGCATTAAATAGTATTCAAATCAGAGATATAATCTCACAATGATTTTATGTTGGAATCTAACCCTTTTCTATGTGTAACTTCTTTTATTAAGAGCATATTGCTCTTAATAACCATGTTTTCGGTGTGTCTTGCTCCTCAAAGGTCCTGTGTAGGGTGAAGAAAAATTATTTATGATCTGTGGATTCAGCTATATGAATTAATCTATATACCATGCTTACTGTTAATGTGATGTTCTTGCCTCCGGAGAAATGTGCTGATTTTTCTCCACTGATATTGTAATGTATACAGTAAATGTATTTGTTTCTTGAAAAAGGGGTTTTGAGGTCAATCAGGCTACTCATTAAAAGAGTGAACAAATAAAGAAACAATCGTGTACAATGGGGGCAGCTGGAGGTTTTTAAAATAGGTGAAGCACAACTGTTTATCATGGACAAATACATATATACACTACGTAAGTATGTGGACACCTGACCATAACACTCATAACACGTGGGCTTTCCCCAGACTGTTGCCACAAAGTTGAGATTTCCCTTTACTGGAACGGAAAGGCCCAAAATGAGGTCCATAAAGACATGGTTTGCCAAGGTTTGTGAACTCGAGTGACCTCAACCCCATGTTTGGGATGGACTGGAACACCAACTTTGCATGATGTCAGTCATGTTCGTTACCGTTTCAGTGAGAAGGATGAGATGAGGCCTTTTACGCAAAACCCCACTCGCCCACGCTCCCATTCAATCCCCGAGATGCAAGGCTTCTAGGCAGGTCTCAAAATGACGTATTAAAAGCCTGTTGTCTAATGAGCCTTAATCTGTTGTCCCATTAAAATCCACTGTACTTGAATCTGCCTTAGGATCCCAGAAAAGCACGGTGTCTCTGAGTTTCTAGGTGTTTACGATAAGCTCCATCTCACCTCAGCACACATCCACGTGCTGTTGCTCTGTTGTGTTGTTCTCATTCAGCAGTCGGTTAAATGTGGACCAGAGCTCAGCTGAGAAGCATCAACTGTTTTCCCAAACACAATTATGCATTCAAAGTACCATCTGTTTAAAAACAATTACTTTGATCGTTACTTTGTTTGTTTTTGTGTATTTTCCTGGAAAAATGAGCACCACCTTGCAAGAACTGAATTCATTAAATCTTCCGCGGGGAAGCACAAAAAAATGAGAGACATGTCAGATGAATCCCACAAAAGAACGAAAAATCTGGAGTTCCTGGCAGATAACAAATATGAGCACAAAATATTTACTGATCACTCTTTTGCCAGTGTAATATGAATTAGGTCATTTGAAAAGGTGAACAGCAGGAGTGATGCAGAGAATGAAACATAAAAGCCTGCAGTTTTCAAACCTGCACGTACAAAATAAGCTAACAGATCGGACTGGGCCTGAAGCACCTGGGGGGAATTCAGACCGCATTGAAGTGTCAGGCAGAATTTCTCAGAAAGGCCTAACACCGAATTCAGCTGCAGCAGATAACATGAAAGAGTGCTGTGTGGTAAAATTCCTTTCCACTCTACGTTTTACGCACCGTGCAGTTTCATCTCCACATGCATTCTCAGATACATGTAGATTTTCTTGACCTATTGGCTAGACATTTGTTCTTCAAACTCTTGTATCTGCAATTAATCTCAGATCTGATTCTAATCTAATTCCATGTAGCGTGCGGAACTGTTGTGGACTGAAAATACCGTGTTGATATAATGCAGCCTGATCTCACTGTGTGGGGGAAGATAAAAATAAGACTGGAGGATTTTTTTCGTGTTCCTCAGAAAGCAGAATCTACCCAAGCTGGTTTGGAGTTGAGCTCCTGGGTGTGAGAAGGTGGATGAACAAACTAAATATAAAGTCTCTTAGCTTTTTGCTGCGCCGATAGATACCATTTCAAATCTCTCTTCAAAATGGTGTCAGCCTACCATCTTTCAGCAATCACTGCTATTGGATGCTATTTTAAGCTTAACAAAGCACCTATATGATTCTCTGTGAAAAATGCCTCAGACTACCATGGGATTGCTCTGCCCCCTGTCTCTGCTGCTCTTGCTGCTGATTAAAAAAATTGATATTAGAATTACAAAGTGCAACATGGAAGGTATAGTTTAATACCCTCATGGAGCTTTTGGACTGGATGTCTTCGTTCAGGGGACAGGTGGTACAAAATGAGAAGGGAGAAATGATGGGGAATCTCATGGGTGTCTACCAATATCCAGCTTAATATCTGGCAGGAAGGATAGCATGCTCTACTGTAGCCACTTGAGAATTCTCCAGTCAAGTACAGGGTTTTTTTTTTTTTTTTGCCAGCTGAAATGCACCCAACTCAAATGACCTGTCAAGGCATAATGAGGTCCCTGTACCAATGTGACATTATAAATAATGAACTAATTCCCATCATCTGGGAGGAAAAAAAAGACTTAGACAAGAGCAAGCTGGATTTTGATGTCCCCACAGAGCTATGTCTTTGCAACATCCTGCTCACTTCTGCTACACCAAATGCCCAAGAGATGCCTTCCCGGCCTTCGCAGGCATGAGGGAGACTCTCTGGTGTTGTAACCCACTTGTTAAAACTTAATGATTTAAAGAAGGCAATTTATTTTATCCCACTGCTCCTGTGACCCAGATAGGGGAATTTAAATAGGGATTTAAAACAAAGGGGGCACATTAATTGGAACAGATGCCTCTCAATTATTAACATCTCGCACAGAGTGCTCACAAGAGTGCTAAATTTACTACGCTGTACGTCTCTTGTCCGTCTCAAAGTTCCAGTGAGGGTCTTAATCAAGTCCTGGCTTGATGACTAGGAAGGTTCGAAACTGTATCTTGCTTACCACAAGCACAAACATGGACATGAGCAAGATCTTCCAACGTGAAAACCATCACAACACCCCTACAGCATCACACTTCTAAAGAGACATCACTTTAATGAGCTGAGCTTGTGTTCAACCAGCCGATAACCAATGTGAACATATTGCCTTGTTTAGGAAGGTTTGGTAAAGTGACATGTCTACAAATCACAACAAAGGGTTATACTGGTGTTTAGAGATTTCTTTCATGAGTGCAAAAAATGCATGAACAGTACAATTTACAAACAGTACAATTTAATCTTATTATGAGGAGAAGTTAAAATGGTTAAAACAGGTTTTGGATATACATGTTAGCTAACTAAATTGGGTGGCCAGTTAAGTTTTCAGTGTTCCTTGTTTGTCATCACAATGGTATTAAAATATGCTTTGGTTCTCTTCCAGCACTTACACAGTAAAGTATTTACTTTTACTGAGCTCCAGTACTATAATTTAATGGAAATCTTAGCATGACATAATGGTGATAATAATGATGTCATACAGTTTACATAACGGTGATAATAATGATGTAATACAGTTTATATAATGATGTAATACACTGCTTTAATTGTCAAATGTACATATACAACAGGTAAATACTGTCTTTCCTGAAAAACGTATTCGCAGTATTAAAATGAAGGTATTTCTCTATAAATCAGCATGAAACTGTATTACATCATCATCATTATCACCATTATGTCACGCTATGATTCACATTATAGAACAAGTGTATACAAGTCTATAATAACTCACTATTCACATAAACCTGTTTTTTTTTTTTTTTTTTTTTTAAACAATTGAATTTCCACAATACTTATTTGAAGATTTCATTGTAATACAACTCAAGGCTTTGGTTGAAATCTCTTGAGGGACTTTCTTTTTAAAAACTACTGACGCATAATGGAGGCGAAGGCAGATGCAAGTGCAAACTTCATTTATTAAATGTGAAAACAGACACAACAAAAGATTATAAGGCAAAACAAGAAGCGACGAGGCAAGGGAACAAGATATATATAAACTGAAAAGCAGAGAGCGACGGACAACAATGACCACACAAGACAGACACTAGACCACGAGTGAGGTGCAAGATGTGACCTGCTTGTGCTTATTAACAAAAAACATGACACTGGTGAAAAACAGTCATATGACATCAGGTGCAGTGGCTGATGGGAAACGTAGTCCAGTGCCGATTTCGGCATAACCCTGACAACTACTAGTAAATTATTATTATACTTATATGTCACACATATGTTATTTAATTGAATATTACTGGCTATTTGGTTAGATATAACATGATTCAATCATTTCAATTAATCCAATCAACTTCCTGTTCTGTCATATCTACATAAACAAGAACAATATATTTAATTGACTGTTTGATTTTTAATTACGGCTTTTCCTGCACCTAATAAAACTGGTGATTAAATTTACAGCATACTTTTTTCCTTTAAGTATTAACCTCAAGCGATCAGCAAGTAATAAATTATGACTGTTTTGTTCAGCTGAGGAGGCGTCTTCATAAACCATTTTCATAAACTACTGAAGAAAATGCTCATATACATAAAAAATATTCAATCAGTGCTTTATCCCGGTCAGAGTTACTGTGGATCTAGAGCCTTTTTTTTTTGTTATATCGTCTATTATTAATATCATTATATATCACAACAACAACCTTTCACAATAAAATACTGTACTATTAAACTAATACATTTTGTATTGTCTTAATACAAATTCAGGCCATGCTCTAGGTAATAGAGTGTATTTTTTCCATTCTCTAGTGGATCTGGCTTGCAATTTGACCCATAATCATACTTTAACTGCTGATATTTGACCATGATATTTTTCTGCAGCACTTTAAATGTGTTTAAATGTGTCAGAAATGTGTTTATCAGGAGTGTTGCTTATGCGATGCCACCTGAACTCATAATTTGTATAATGGCCACACTGATTTTACTCCGTGCAGGTGCCATGAACATTTAGACAAAACGTATTTTGCGGAGGTCACAGCATTTTAACCTTTCTAGTGTCATGAATTACTGCACAAGACCTGGACAATAGGAAAAAAATACACTAGAGATCATTTTATTGAAGCAAATCATTTGGAAATTACATACAGATACAGTCATTATTGAGGTAAACTGTAGGTTATATTCTAATAATAGATTGCAGCCTGCTGTTCAAGCGATCTATGCAGTACCCTGTATTACTTGTTAAAATACATACTATTAGGGGTGTAACTGTGCACTCCAATGACAATTCGACTCAATTCATAGCACTACCTTCACGATTTTGATTTGATTAGATTCTCAGAATATTTTGAACAAAATGTGAATGAAGAAAAATATGACTTAAAAGACTCCCTTTTTATTTCTGAATCATAAACAATGTAAAACCATGTACTTTGTCTGTATAAAACCAAATAAATCAAAAATTGCTCCAAACAGAGATTTAATATCATAAAACAAAATGTACTATAGGTTCGCCATATCTTAAAATAAATACATAATTTTATAAATTCTCCCAAAAACTTTGATTGAATAAACAGCAGTCTATAGCACGCAACCGCCACTGGACGTATGAATATGCCACATAATAAGCCACCTGCAGTATCGTGCAGATTATTATGTATGTGGTAGGAGGTTGTTTTGTACATTGCTCAGTCTATTGCAGGTGGTCACATTATTATTCACCTATATCCAGTACAACACTTTTGTGCTTAGTGGAACTTGACCTCTGATCCCATGCTGCTCTGACTGCGCCAAAACTGCCACCTTCTCATGCCAGTAATTCACGAGTGCCATCTCTGCTTTTGGGCAAATTATTAACCCTCATGGGCCAGCAAGGGTACTGTCTGTATTTCAGCACCACTCTCCTACACTGAATGGCTAGGCAATAAATGTCCTTTATATCATCATTATTTAGAGGGAACCTCTGCTCACATCAGCTGCATCAGTCACAGATAAATTACTGTCAGGGATCGTATTTAATGACTTTTCCTTAGAAGTGTAATAGTAAGAGTAGTGATATGTTACAGCGATGCTATGGAGAGCACAGTAACTAAATGGTATTACATATTGTGTCCTGTGCCATGATGTTAGACAGACATTTATCACCTATCCCTAAAATGTCTACCCATAAAAATATGTGCTGCAACGCATAAGTTTCAGAACACAATGTACAAAAGAAAAAATCTAATGTTATTGTTCAAAAAGCTGCTAAGAGAGGATTCATTGCTGGCCATTCTAAATGCTCTAGATGCATTTCAATGCCCTAATAACGTCCAGTTCTGTGGAATGACAAAGGAACTAAATGCAACCTGCGGAACACTTCCATTCACAGTGGCTAGCGGCCCGAATGCAGCAGCCCTGAATGCAGTTCTATTCAGGTTACTTCAGAGAGGGCTTGTTCCGGATGTGGCAAAAAATACATTAGAAACTGGAACCAAAATGAAGAAAATCAAGAGCTGTGACCTCTTGTATTGCAGATAAAAGTGAATCATTTAATCTGAGGTTATATTAAGATAAGCAAATCAGTCGTTATAGAGCGAAAAGGAAATGCTGACAGGAAATTTCAATATGACACAAGAAACATGAAATATGGTCAAAGGCAGTACGCACATGGAAGAAGACCTGCATAAATTCAGGCTAAAATGTATTTGTGTTAGTCTTTGGGTAAAAAAAAAAACTCCTTTCCCTCAGACAGAAAGACTGAAATCTACTTAATAATAAGTATGCATTCAAAGAAAGAATGTTACATATTTAAATATACATCAGAAGTTTTACACTGTACGAATTTTAGCCCCGATTATTCTGTCACACATCGTAAAAGAATTCTCTGCTCATGAGTTGAGATTGGTGATCACAGAGCGTGCTCATCAGTGGCCGATTTAGTGCTGTGGTAACACCAACAGGCTGACAGCACAAGATTACTCAAAACTCATGGAACAGCTACAAATAAGGCAGCGGTAAAGCAAATGGCAAAATGCAAATGAAACATTATTGGACAGGAAGAAAGATCCTTTTTGTCTATAGCTAAAGTCCCATAAACAGAATGTTTCTGTTTTCTGCATGAGATTAGATAACACTGATTGATACATCTGAACATAAGAAGAGCATAGTAATTTGCTTTAATTTCAGGTCTACTTTTTTGTATAACCTGACATGGAGAACACATGTTATCACAGCGTATTATATAATTTGGCCAAGATTTTATTTGGATCTCAATCAATATGACAATAATATTAAAAGACCACTGTAATCACACTGTCTAAAACAGGCTTTAGGCCTCCCTGTTTCAAGTCCCTTAATTTCCATGTCAATTCAAGCACCTTCCCTTCCTCCCAGAACAAAAGTTGAAGAGCATTTGTCTCTAATAAAAAATTCACCAACCATTAGCGTGAAAAATATCACGTATGCATTATGTAGCTCTGTCCTACATTTAAAAAAAAAGCCTGGAGTTCTGTGCACATCAAAAGATGAACTGCATCTCTGCTTTGGAAATCTATTGGCTGCTTCCACTGGAAAACTCATCCCTGAGTGCTTTTCATTAACCTTCATACATGATGAGAAGAATGAGATCATGCCTTTCCCTTACCCAACTCAACCCTGACTGATTTAATCCTTGCCAAAATAGTCCCAACGTTAAGAACCCATTACAAATTGCCATTCCTTGTCTGTGCTCTTTAGGCCAGAGTAACTTTTGGGTTGGCAGAGGGAGTTATGGGTCATCTGGCCACATAGGAATTAGCCCAGCTTTCATTAATCCAAGGTACATTTTGGGTAAAAAATCAGTAGAAACCCTTTGAAAATAAAAGCACAAAAAGATACAGAACCAAAAAGTACTTGGAAAGTAATTTCCATGTAGGAGCACACAAACTTGAGACACACAGCGTGTGTTGAATGTGGCTGCATCACTGCTTTCTTATGAAAGTGACCCAGCTGTCCAAAACAACCCTTCTTCACTTGTCATCTGTTTACCCATTGATGCGACCCCTGTCAGAGTTCCATTTGCCCTAACAGCGAAATGAGAAAATGGAGAAAAACACAAATGGCCTTCCACTGCTGCCAAGCCGATATAAGAAATCTCCCACTGTTGATGTCACGGTATTAAATGATTTCATATTTTTTTCATTTATGAAAGCCTCTGCTGTCACTCCAACATGATGAGAAAGAGGAGATCAGATAGTATCAAATTATTTGTCTTGGAAAAGGTAATGTGAGCCAAGCTTCCTGTGACAAGCTTTTGTGATGTTAGGAAATCAGCTAATGGCAACAGTGGACCTGGGGTGGTTTTACAATGAAACTGAAGCACCCCACACACACACACACACACACACACACACACACACACACACACATATACACCCACACATACCTACAGGCAATTTAGCGTAGCCTACCTGCAATTTTGCCTAGCCTCATCAAAGAGTAGACAAAAATAATTGTGCAAAATAAGCATTAAATAAATAAGAAGTGACGCACAAGTAAAACCCTTTTGTCATCCATCACCATGGAGTTTTCACAAACGAGTTTTCACAAACAAGCCTGATGGTTGTTTACCTGTAAGTCAGGTTTTATCTACAAAAATATGTAAGCACTAAGTACCAAGATATTTTAGCCCAATCCCTGATTGCCTTTGCCAAGAGGTTAAGATTGATCTACAGATCTTTCAACAAGATAATGACACCAAACATACACTAAAACCAACAGAGGAATGATTGCAAGACACAAAATCAATGTTTTGCAATTACCAACTCAGCCTCCGGATTGGAACGCTATTCAAAAACCTGTGGTCGGAATTGAAGAGGTAGGTCCGCATGCGCAAACCTAAGAATATAAACAAACTTGAAATATTCTGCATGGAAGATAGCCCTCTACAAGTGTGTCCAACTTTGGGCAGGAGAGGCTTTTAGTCCTTTTAATTTTGAAACCAGTGTTTTAAAAAGAACAATTTAAAATGGGGGTATTTTTGTTGCACAATTTGCAAATAATTAACATGAGTTCAGCAAAAATAAAATAAATCAACAGTAAGTGATTCACAAATGTAGAGTGAAAAATAAGTCATAAATAAATATTTGGTTCCCAAATATTATTTGAAAAGCACAATCTCACTTTGTCATTTATTTGTGGAATTGGCTGATTTTATTTGTAGATGGCTCTATACGCAATGATGTGATATTTGTGGAACAAGCTGCATTTATTCATGGATTTCTGAAACATTTCTCATGTCCACTCATGCAGTTCAATCCACAAACGTGTTTGTTTTTGATTTCATTGGGTCTGCTCTAGCCAGTTAGATTAAGTGAGACATTACTTCATGCACAGCAATGTTAAACAAAACAATGAGCTCTGTTTTGCTCAAAACTTTCCACTGTCGTTGTGACTGTTGCCATGAGCTGTGTCTCAAAACTCTGCTCTTACATTCCAAAGTATTTACGAATCTAATAAATCCGGAAGACTGGTAATCAAAACAGATATTTCAGTAGATTTGAAGGCTACATGAGAGAAATTAAACACTACTGGTTAGTGTTAGTACTCAGTGATGGTCTAGAATAATAATATATATAATATATGCTAGTGCTGGGTGTCAGTATAGTGAAAAAGACTAAAAGCAAATTGGCAAACATAATGGCAAAATGTTTAAAAGGAGGTGTGAAGGACGTTCTTCATCTGTAGGACAGCTATTTCAACCCACAGCTAGAATTCAATGTTCTCTATGCCTATATATTCCCAGGCTTCCATCTTGATTCTCTTAACCTTTAGACAGCTGGAGATGCAAGCCGTGCCACACTGATTCTGCCTAAGATATGATCATAATTCTATTTCCATATGATTTGATGTAATTGAATTCTATGGGAAATTTCATGTCATGCAATTGCATAGGGAAGTATACAGGATTGTGATAAACCTTTGGAGAGTGCAAACTTTATAAAATGAAAATACATAAAATATGTGTTGAATATTCTCCCCTGACACTGTGGTATAATTGCCCTTAAATGTGTGAGGGTGATTAGGGACTATGACTGGCAAATTAAACTGCCCCAGAGATGAAACAAGATAGGCCACACTGTCATAAAGTAAACCATTTTTAGTAGATTTGTAGCACCAGGGAAATGATTGTTGCTTTACAAACTACAAAATGATTTTTGCATGGAAAACTACAAAAAAAGAACATACATACATATATATGCATACATTATATACATATATATGCATACATTATTTATATGCATACATTATATATATATATATATATATATATATATATATATATATATATATATATATATATAAATAAATCATTTTATTGAAGACATTTGAGTTTGAGATCAAATGATGAATATGAGATGACATCACAATTTCAGCTTTCATTTTCTCATATTTAAACAAATGTGTTAAACGACTAGAACAGGACACCCTTTGTTTGAACCCACCCGTTTGTTCATGTGACAATATCATATTGGAATATAGGAATATAGGAACATGTGACTGTGTTTCTTGCTGCACAGGTGTGCCCTGTTCAATAGAGTGTTTAAAGAATTAATAGATCTGAATGTCTACTCTTGGTTTGAGCTCCAGGTTTCACCTGTGAAGACTGCATTTGTTGTTAAAAAGGATAAACCAACATGAAGACCAGAGAGCTGTCTATGGGAGAAAGGCAAGCCATTTTAAAGCTGAGAAGAGAGGGAAAATCAATTAGAGACATTGCACAAGCATTGGGCATGAAAAAGAAAGAAACCACGGGTGTACTAACAACCAGACATGGAACAGGTCGGCCAAGAAGAACACCAGCAGTTGATGACAGAAACATTGTGAGAGCTGTGAAGAAAAACCCAAAAACAACAGCTAGTGACATCACCAACAACCTCCACAGAGCAGGGGTAAAGGTATCACAATCCACCATTCAAAGAAGACCAAGTGCAGAAATATAGAGGCCATACCACAAGATTCAAAACACTCATGAGCAGTAAGAATCAGAAGTCCAGATCAGTATTTACAAAGAAGTACAGAGATGAGCCACAAAGGTTTCAGAACCAAGGTTAACCTCTACCGAAGTGAAGGAAAGGCCCGCATGTGGAGAAAGAATGGATCTGCTCCATAACAGAGAAGTTCATCAGTCAAGCATGGTGGAGGTAGCGTCATGGCTTGGGCTTGCATGGCTGCTTCTGGAATGGGCTCACTAATCTTTATTGATGATGTAACTTACGATGGTAGCAGCAGAATGAATTCAGAAGTTTACAGGAACATTTTGTCTGCCAATTTACAGAGAAATGCATCCAACTTAATTGGGAGGAATTTTACCATGCAGCATGACAATGATCCAAAACACACTGCCAACACAACAAAGGACTTTATTTGGGGGGGAAAGTGGAAGGTTGTAGACTGGCTAAGTCAATCACCAGACCTTAACCCAATTGAGCATGCATTTCACCTCCTGAAGAGGAGACTGAAGGGAGAAACCCCCATGAAACAAACAACAACTGATAGAGGCTGCGGTAAAAGCCTGGAAAAGCATCACAAAAGAAGAAACCTACAATTTGGTGATGTCAATGAGTCACAGGCTCGATGCAGTTATTGCAAGCATGGATATGCAACCAAATATTAAGTGTTACTTATTTTAATTTACTTCAAGACTTATCTGTTCCTATACTTTTGCTCGCCTAAAGTGGGGTGGTCTAATGCAAAAGGTTCTATATTTTATGTTATTTAACACATCTAGATGTAAATACCAGGAAATAAAGCTAAACCCATAAACTCTCATCTCATATCCATCTTTTGATCTCAAAGCCAAATGTCTCAAATGTTCATTTGTTTGTAAAGTACAAACAAATGCATTTATAATAGAAGAAATGGCATTAACTGCAGGTGTATTACAGGTAAAACCTGTAATTATATTATAAAAGGTTTTAGTCACTTTTAGTTGTTTCAGATAAAACAGGCAACAAATTCCAATTGCAGGAAACAGTGTTTACTAGTGCAAAGGTGGTTGTTAGGAGCGAATATGAAATGATTTATATGCATCTGTGCATGCATCTGAAGTTTCAATAATGACAACATGGTGGTATTTAAGGAGTTTTCAGTAATATCAAGGTCATGCTCCAAAGTAATGCCTAGCATGGCTAGGGAAAAGTGCTGAAGGACATTGCAATGACATGCATTTTATGAAAAACCCACATTAGCATCACAAAAAGACAGCATCTGAGCCCGTTTCACTCTTATGAGAAGAATAATTCACAAATCCCAGATGCAACTGCGCTTAGTCAAAGCAGTGCCACCTACATCCAAATATGAAGCCCACACTCTCCTCTCTCAGGGCTCTGCAGTGTCATCGTATCCACTGCATAACACAAGAAATCAAAATTTCCACCATGCACAAAAACACACTGAAGAGAAACGGAGTGACAGAGAAACAAATAGAGACACGGAGATAAATCATGCAAATACTTTTTCATTAAAAGGCAATTTAGAACTAGGCTACTATATATAGTTTCAAATATGGAGACTTATTTAACTAAACAGTGTATTGACAGACACGTGATTACAAGCAACAATGTACTGATATTTACTGTATCAAGGGGTCCATTGTGTTCATGAACCCTGAACTGCTTAATGGAAACTACTAGAACACAAATGCCACTTAAAACAATACAGCATGTAGGCCATATCCTAGTTAGACTGAGGAAGCCACAGGGATCAGTGTGTAGGCTTGCGGGGTTAAAAGTAGGGAAGTGAATACAATGAGATTCTGGAGTCGCGGGGTTTATATTTAAATTGTAGAAGTAGAGAAATGGAAAAAAAGAAATGTTTACAATTTAAGCCGGCATTAAACGTATGGTCAGTTCTGAGCATCTGTTAGTCTGTTAGGGATCTATGTTAGTGTGTTTTTAGTGTTTCTGTGTGTGTGTCTGTGTGTGTGTTTAGACAAGTCTGAAGTTTATGTCTGTGTAAAAGAGTCTAGGTCAGTGGGTCAGTGAGATCCGTGGAAGTTGCGATGCACCCACCAGCAACAGTGCCTGAGGGAAGTGAAATCAGAAGGTTGTTCCCCCCTCGGAGGGGTATTTCATCCAGTTCAAAGTGGTTGGCTCACCATCACCTTCGCAAAAGAGAGAATTCAGGATCTAGGGTGATCTAGGGTCTCAAAAAAAACCAACTAATATGGTTAGATGAGTTAAATGGTCATCAAAACACGTGTCGTAAAATGGTAATCAAAACACACTTCCTAGATTCCTCAATATTTTAATTCTCTGTCTCTGATTAAGTTTATCACTTGGTGTTGCAGTTTTACTGGCTAATTCTGCAATTCTTTGGTCTCTGATTCACCATCTGTCTGGTATCAAGTTTTCCGTCGGCTCCTCGAAAAAAGGCAGGGATCACTTCTCTGCCCCAGTTGGAAACTAGCATTTCTTAAAGCGGTGGGCATAAATCGCTTTGCTCCACTTAAGAACTTGTTTTGTTCATCTTCAGCAATAAATGACAAAAATTAATAAAATGATTTCTAGTGGCAGGTTAATGGTTACCATTCCACTTGATTAAAGAAGATAAATATGAATGTAACTATTTTCCATTTTATAATTTTTACTATTTATTTACTGTGTGAATGAAATATTAATATTCAAGCATCCTATAGATTATAGGTTATTTCAGAATAATTCTGGATTTTTTTCTGTTGGGAGATATTTATTTAAGATTTACAGAAGGAGTTTCGGTGCTTTTTAAAGGTCAGTAACGACACAGGAATTAGATACTCATTATCATTACTAGTTACTGGTTATCATTTACATTATAGCAGCTATAAACAGTTGTTTCCTCACCAGCCTCTCTTTTCTCTCTCTCTTTTCTCTCTCTCTCCCTCTCTCTCTTGAGGTTAATGAGAGAGAAAAAAAAATCGCTGCTTGTATTGTTATAGAGAAACCGGAAAGCGACCTAAACACTCCACTGACCTAAACACTCGAGTCTCGCTTAGTCTAAATGTAACAATGAACAGTTTAAAAGAGTGCTGTGTCATTAATAAATTCAAAATTGTAATCATTGGCAAATCGTTGTGGTAAAGGAGGAATACTATCTCTGACATACAAACTGAAAACGTACTCAAAACACTCAGTTTTAAAGTTTAGCCTATTTCATTTGTGTGATTGTAATAATAATAAAAATAATAATAATAATAATAATAGTAATAGTAATAATAATGCCAATGTGTTGGTTAATAGAATATGCTTTCCTTTGAAAAAAACATGGCCACAGTTTGAATGATAAGCTGACCGAGCAGTTATCTGCTACAGTTACAACTCATTTTAAGTGCAGTTCAACTTTATCCATATAAAATATGTTCTTCGTAATAAGCATTGTTCCTGATTAAGGGAAAAATCCTATGCAACTGTCAGAGTCAGTAAGTGCAAGTCTGTAGCCTGTAGTAATCTGACGTTCGAATATTTTGAATATTGATGTGCGCAATTTTGGTATTAAATCCTCACTACTTACGCATAACTCCACTCTAAATGTGGCCCTATGCCAATGATCGTCCTCAGCACTGTAGCTAAATGTTTATTGTGTATATAAATCAAATGTTACACATAAAGCACACACTTCTGAACTGATACTGCAAATCCACTGCCCTTCATTCCAGTGCCAAATATTTAATCAAATGAAGCAGAGCTTGATTGGCAAAGCAGCAGCATAAATCTGTGGGTGTGTTGTAGCCCTCCTGTTAGACAGCAGCAGGCGGCTGAGAGAAGCCAAATCTCTACTGCACACATGTAAACTGAAAATCACCTGGCCCCATCTCGACTACCAGGTCTCTAGCCGCGTTGGCATGATGGGTTTCTGTACCATGTCTCCCAGGGGTTCGATGGTAGGCTCACTTTATCCCCATGTTTAAACCTGTCATTTGTGTTCTAGTTAATGCACTGGATATGTGCCCAAATCTCCAGCTAGTGCTGCTGATCAGAAATAGCACTTTTCCTCTGGTGTGGGCTATTATGTCCTTAGAAAGTTCATTTATTTGGCCAGTGCTTTGTATATGACCTTCAGTGATTTATTATAGGTTTATTAAATAGAGACCTGTCTACAATTTGGCCCTACTTTGACTTGAGCAATGAATGATTAGTACATATTATTTTCATTCTTCATTGTATTCTAGGTTTTCTTTTTTCTTTTTTTCCTCATATGCATTAAAATACATTAAACCACTTACTGTTCAATAATGTCAGCTGAAAAGTAGTGATGCATGCGATATCGTTAAAAGTGCACTAGAAACAGGAAATTGCCGTATTTCAATGCCACATTTCTCAGAAATGCAGTACTCCTGTTCGGCTGTAAACAGACCAACGCTGATAGCAAAGAGCTTCATCTCAAGAGTGTTTCTATAATATAATGTCACTTATCTGTCATCAGGTTTGTTATGCTTTCATCTGAAAGATATTTGTTTTATTCTCTTTATTTTCTGGAAAATGGAGATAACAAATGACATATGATGGAAAGGAGTCTTGCTACTTTCTATTTACTTGACAGCAAAAGGACTAGTGTTCGCAAACATCATGGACACATTTCTGGTTTTTTTCTCTTTGCAATCAGGTTGCATTGCTTTTTGACAGCTGATGTATTACATCCCAATGGATGAGTAAACATTTTGACTATAAAAAAAAATTTTTTTGACATGATATGCCAATTGTGTATCCACAGAATAATATAGACTTCAGTATGTATACGTCAATGTCTTCATGTTTTCCAACCAGTCACTAGCTGTTTCCTCTACAGGTCAACTGAGCAGCTCAACATCATCACTCTTCTTAAGGTCACGGGTGAAAAGAGCCCAGAACACTCAGCCTCTCTGCATTCTGAATGGCTACAGGGTAAAAGTACACATTTAAAGCATGATGTAGGTACATATACGAACCATGCCAAAATGATTGGCCCCTTCAAAATAATCCAGTAATAGTAATTAAATTTCCCATAACGTTTTATTTTCCGTTCAAACTATAAACGAAACTACTTATCTTTACACCAACAAAAACCGTTGTCATAAGAGCTGCTTTTTTGACAATAACAGTAATATAGTAGCAATAGTAAAATAATAGTATCATCTCTCAATGTGTGTAAAATAATAGTATTATCTCTCAATGTGAAAAAAACTAATGGTACCAACAAATTAATTTCATAGTGTCTGATTCTGTTGGGTAAAATCAGGAAGCAACAAAAAAAAAAAAAAAAACCTTGATGCTTTAGGGTTGCTGATGGAAGATTGATGGAATTCATGTTCTGGATATTTTAAACCCCAAACATTGGATAGTTTAACAAGATAATAACTCCAATCATACATCCAACTCAATACAGAAATAGTTGCTGGAGTACTAAAATCAATGTTTTGCAATGGCTCTCTCAATATCTGGATTGAAACCCTGCAGTGCAATGATTTATTGCAGTTATTGCAAGCGTCTTTATTTTGTCAGATGTGTGCATGTGGACTGTCCACTTCAATTCAGATCACAGATTCCAGTATGAATTCTATATATTCATTTTCACTCAGAAGAAAGGTGCTGATAATTCTTGAAATGTGTGTGTGTGTGTGTCCAGAGTCGATTTTTTTGGATTTATCCTGGAATTTTGGTTAATCCATACCCAGAGTCATAATAGCAGCAGAGAGTATAAACACAGAAGGATCTATAAAATAGGAAGGGTCCATGACAGGATGTGATTGAGAGCTGTATCAGATACAGAATCCCTGCTCTGAAACAGACAACCACTAACGTAAACACAGTCTGAGTCCTCAGACAATTTTTCAGGCAGCCTCGTCTAATGAAAGCTCATTAATCTGCACGCTGTTTACAGTAGCTTATTCCCTCAATTGGGGAAAATAAGCAAACTCACAAAGTCCCAAATTACTCTGCATGTGAGGCCCTGCCCACCCATTACTGCCTGCTGCTACACACACAATGGGTGATGTCATAACCAAATTAAGATCCTTATCTTTTTCTATCAGAAAAGCACTCTCTTTGTGTTTCTGTAGGGCACACTCCTATGCCAAAACCTTTGGAGCTAGCCTTCCGACATTTCTAAATTGATTCTGAAGGGGGAGGACGTGGGCAAAACGCTCAAGATGTGTTTACTCTCTACTCACCAAATGGGCTGCCATGGCCATGCTGATTAGCTTTGCTCATTGATGGAAGGGTAGAGAATTTCCTCATACTAAGGAGGCAGAATCATTGCTGCATTAGGCTAGATATGGGAAGGGTAATAAAAAAATTGATTGTGAGCTTGAGGTACATAATTTTAATAAAAGGAATTAAACCAGAATCATGCTTCATCCAGTATATCTCTGGATAGTGTAGTGCTGGTCGATTTTTAATGACATTAAAAACAATTAGCTTCAAGATCAGTGAAGGTTGCTTACAGCAATGAGTTCAGCAATAAATTTACATGGGTTTTTCCACATTCCCATACAATCCCTTCTCATTTTCAAAATGAATGGAATAATTGAATGATAATGATAATGATAATAAATACCAGAATTTAAAATAGATAGTGTCATTTGTCAGTGATATTATGTTCCCTTTTTTTTTGTTT
Source organism: Pangasius djambal (assembly GCA_022985145.1). NCBI lineage: Eukaryota > Metazoa > Chordata > Actinopteri > Siluriformes > Pangasiidae > Pangasius > Pangasius djambal. The sequence continues at coordinate 13,861,730 of CM040982.1, forward strand.
GTATGTTTTTTGTTCATATGTTATATCTGGGAAATTGAAGATCACCAGGAAAGTGAAAAACCTGTAGAGACCAGTGAGTGTTTCAATGTGTCAAAAGCAAAAGAACACATTGGTCCTACAAACCTAAATACCTTTAATATAACGTTGCAATATTTCAAGGCAGGAAATGTGACATATGAAATATGAAGTTTCACATGGTGATCAAAATCAAAGTAAGAAAATGATCCTAATTGAATTATCTCTTTGTGTTTACTTCCTCACGAGATATTACTAAAATCCCTCACAAGTAACAACAAATTGGTGTGTGTCAAGGAGGGGTAGGGGCGGATTTGGGTGGACATGAGTGTGACGGCCACTATTCTGTGTGATTTACAAATCTAATTATCCTGCATCTTGACATACGGCTTAAAGCAAGGAAACCGGGAAGATTGCTGCCATTTTTTCACAACCATCTAAAACGAGTGCTCTGAGATAAGAATGTCTTCCATAGTATTCAGTTAGAAGAATATGAATAATCCATGCAGACACTCAATCTTTTGATCTTCAAGTGTCAGAATATTCCCTGTACCCATTTCTTCTTCTTTGGTATTAGGAGGCATTCGCCATCCAGCTGCTTCTGGCCATCCAGCTTTTAACCGCCCATTCATTAAATCTTGATTGCTGACTGCATTTAAAACATCTATCAAATTCTGTTCTGATAAGGGTCTGCATTAAATTGCAGCTCTGAGTCTGTGTCCACAGAGGACGGAACCCTCAGAGCCCATTTGGCAGTTTCTGCAACAGTAGGTCCACGTTCTGGGTGAAACTTTTAACATATATTATGCCAGCATGACCTGCCCTGTACACAGAAAGACCATTAGAAAGGAAGCAGGAAAGCTGCAAATTATCCTCAAATGCTTCAAAAGGTCCCCATATTAAAGTAATTTTCTGGTATGAATATTTCATCCGCTCGCCTGGAGTGGAAATGTAATATTGAAGAGCGCTGGAATCCCATGTCGTCATGTAGAAAGCAATGTAAAGCAGAATCTGGACTTATTCCAGAATCCAATTATCAGAGGTGAGGCATTCATCTGCAGAGCACAAGAAGATTTTCTATTAATCGGAGACACAGTTCAAATAAAAAAAGGAATTCTGGGGAGGCGTGCCGCACTGGCTTACGACCTACCCTATCAGAGTCAGTGCCATTTGTGTTCAGAACACCCGGTTTCATGATCAGTACAAATGATCAGTAATCCACATTGTAACTGTTCATTCATACATTCACTTTCAGTAACTGGTTTATCCTGGTCAGGGTGGCATGGCCAAGCCGCCTGCCTACCTGCTTGTTTTTGGGAATTGTGAGAAAACTGGAGACCCTGGAAGAAACTCACATGCAAAACTCCACACACGTTGTAACCCTCTACAGTAGCTGAGGATCCAGCCAGGGGCACTGGAGCTGGGGGTTACAACACTACCCTCTGTGTCACCATGCCACACCAGCTTGCGACTATCTGGTCACTTTTTCAAACGAGTGTTGGAGGACGCAAGCCCACAACCGTGTAATAAAAGAGGAGCTGGGTGGGGGTTTTTTTTTGTGCCAAATTTTTAATAGTACCATTACCTCTAGAGTCTACAAAACATCTAGATTCTACGCAACCAGGCAGAAGCATACAGGCAGCACGCATCTGAACTGATCGGTGGAAACCACGGATAAAAACAATGAGAAAGCACATAGTTTTGCAAAGGTCAGAAATGGCTGAAAGGGACAGTGACCAGTTTGCTGCTCTTGTCTGTTACCCCTTCACCTCTCCTCCGCTCCTGTACCTTCATGTAATGCTTCAAACTGGTTAAGCCAAAGTTGCAATACCTTTCCTGTCACATCACTGAATAGCATTTGGTGTCTGATTACACATGCAAAGAATTAATGTTTTGTTATACTGATATATGTAGTAAACCTAATGTCAGATATACAGAATTGTCCCACAGAATAGCCACTTTGCCATAACATGCCAATTATCCCTCTCCTTTCTTTGCATCTGGTCATTCTAATTATAATAAGCAGTTCTGATAAATACACGGCAATCCAAAGCCAGTTATAACAAACAAATTGCAACATAGCCTTCATCTTATTTGAGGCTTTGTGGGAAGAAGGATACGAGATAACGACAAAGCCAATTTCCGTGTTAGATGACAAGAATAAGTAGTGTCTCAGAGAAAATAAGACACATGAAACAAACAGTGCAGCAAATGCCACGTTTATTTATTATGGAACTCAGGAAATTTATTAAATTAGATTATCATTGCTATACTGGACTATACTGTGCTGGAAGAGTGAGATGGACACAGTTGTGCTTGATCTTATATTACAATTTATTGTTTTTCCTGATCTCTACAAGCAAAACCCACTTAACTTAGCAGCATAATTTCTATTTTCACTTTTCCCACATTTCTCACTGGTTTAGTAAATAACTATAGTGTGCAAATGTCGGTCCTGATTAATACTAACATGCTGACAGACTAATATACCACTATAATCACAAATAAGAATAACAATAAGATTTTCACTCTTAAACACTGTAGTAGGTAAAAATCAAACAAAGGTTGAATATTAAAAACAAAGTTTCATGTCGTCTTTTCTAATTCCTCCTCTTCAATTATAATGCACCGACAAGATACCACTACTTTCCCTGCCCAAGATTATTACCCAGCAACATTTCACAAGGCAAACCTAGTTTACAAATGGTGACTTTTTGGAAATGCTGGAGAATCATTTGGCAGGTGGATGATAAACATGTTCCACTGCAAGACACAAAGCTAAAAAATATGACATCTTATATTCTGACCTGACTACTAAGCAGGCTTACTGCCTGTGAGCTATTTTTCATAAAAATTGCTTTCTGCTTAATCCCAATTTATTGTTGTTTTTCTAAGAATAAGTTGGTGGCAAAGAAGCCATTATATATGACACTCCCTGGCAAAATCTAGAAAGTAGGACTTGCAGTATGTAACCTCACAGCAGCGGCCCACAACAACACAGGCAGAATGTTAAAGGAACACCCAGTGTGATTTTAGCTCTAGACCAGTGAATGCTGAAACCAAACAGGAGGTTATGTTTCATGAAGGAAAGGCCATAGAGAGTGGACTGGGGAATATACAGTAGCTTGAGCTTAAATCTAATACAAATATAAACTCGCTGTGTAACTTTAATTATGTGACCTTTGTGGCCAGACTGCATAAAACAGCCAAACTGTTAGTGATGGTCAAGGTTGCACTAAGAGAGGAGCTCAGGAAGAGGAGCCAAGTCTATTTATAGCCAGTGAAGCTCATGCGACATTAAGGGGGAATTTTGATTAGGACCAGTCGGAAATGGATGCAACTTATTAAATAATCAGGCCAAGTGCAGTTGCAGAAAGTTTGTTGCAGTGGAGTACTAATATAAGCAGCTGAGTAATGTTAGAGTAATGGTTTCAAAACTGATCCGATACTAAAAAGGGTACTAAATTGCACCTTTCCTTGTCGCTGGGGTGGCGCATTTATCTTTTGTACCCTTAAAATGTATCTTTCACTTCTAAATGTGGATACAGTCTACCTTTAAATATGATCTAAGGTATATAAATGAACTGTAATTACCCTTTAGAGGTATACTACATGCACCTTTCTAAGTACAAGATACATACTACTGGTACAAATGGATTACCCTTGAAGGTAAAACCCCAGCAAAATGGAAGGTAGCCCTCATTTTATGAGAGTGTAAGCAGCTGGCTAAGTAATACAGTCTCGAACTATAGACTACCATGCTTCAGGAATGGAATGGTTTTGACTTAATATTAAATAAGTAGTGGCATGCTGTGGCCTCCTTTAATAAAAGCATCACCCTGCACACTTAGGGCTCTTTATTAAGGATTCCGACCTTCCTAGAAGGTTCTAAAGCTTTTATGGGTTCCCCAGGACAAATCTTTTACTACATTTAATCTTAAAAGTGCATTCACCAAGTATGAGATATTCTGATATAATCTTGCAGTGCAAGTGTTTGAGAATAAAAATGTATCTGGATAATGGGAGAAAAAGCATACATAAAAGCAAATTTGTAATTAACCTTTCACCCTTTTCAATAAAAGAAAAAAAAAATTATTTTAGCCACAACCCTGGTTTCTGAACTTATCTGGATTCTAACCTGAAAGTATACACAATTGCAAATTCGGAATTGCAAGTACAGTAATATTTTACACTTAATGGAGTTTAAATGAGAACAGCCTCCTGCAAACATCTTACACAAGTTTCAGATGATTTTTTGCTAAGAAACTATCATTTTGATGCAAGCACGTATTACTATAACAGTATAGCTGTATTGATGCAAGCCAGACTTCTAGCATTTACACTAACATGCCACATGCCCATGCACAGACTTCGGCTGTAGCCTGTTGGTGAACTCACCCCTAACTGCTTTAAACAGAAGTCTACTAACTTTTAAGGACAGGATTCTGTAAACTTTTAAAGTCTTGTTTCCCTGCTAAAAACTGGCGAGTGGAATAACACAGGGGTGCCATCCCTTGTGTAAAAGTAATCTTGCCAAAGTTCCATGCTAAGCAGTTCACATGTATTGCGTAAGAACCGCGTTCGCAACGACACTCTACCATCCATGTAGGCGTTTTCATAATTATGTAGGTTTCATACCATATAAATGTGTTTTCAATCACTTAATATTTTATTTTGCATTGATTCACATAAGATTGTAATTATATAATCTGAATTTTTAAAATAGAAAACTTTCTAAATAGAAAAAAAATCATTCCATTTTTAATAAAAGCTTAAAATGGAAGGAAACGTGACCGAAAACAACGGTCATAATGCACAAAAACAAATAACAAAACATTATTTTACATCATGACTCCCTAAATATTAGGTGCCATACTGAGCTTTTAATTATATTGCAACATTTAATGGAGTCAGTTTTCTATGCCAAAATATTAATGAAGACACATGTGCTGCCACAAGCCCTCATAATTAGTAAAAAAAAAACAAAAACAAACCAAAAAAAAAAAACTATAATTAACTACCAGAACACCATTAACTCGTGCCTTACAAAAGTATTCGCCCCCTTAAACTTTTTCACATTAACACACTAAATGGGGTCAATTGGGATTTTTACAATTCGATTTACACAATACGTTTATTTGAATTTGCAAAATATTTCCTTTTGTGACACAAAGGTTCATTTAAAAAAAGCAGAAATGTTTTGTTTGTATAAGTACTCACCCACCTGGGTCAATATTTGAAAGAGCCATCTTTGGGTGCAATTAGAGCTGCTGGGATATGTCTCTATCAGCTTTGCAAATCTGGATCCAAATTCCTCTTGGCAAAATTGCTCAGGCTCATCTAGATTGCATGGAGACCACTGGTGAACAGCAATTTTCAAGTTCTGCCACAGATTCTCCATCGGATTGAGATCTGGGCTTTGACTCAGCCATTCTAACACAACCAGGTTTTGGTTTTCAATTACTAAACAATTATATAATCAGCTCAGTATTACGTGCTATCTTTTGTAGATTCATGTCATATATTGTTACGTATTCTAGCTATATCCACAAAGAAGCATTTGTACAGTTATTTAAATGATAATGCCTGATGTTAATAGTAAATACAGTATGTATTACCTAGTTGTAGCGTTATAATTGATGGTGCCAGTGCTTGATGAATCCTATGTGTTTCTCACTCCGGGGATTTAAATACCACGCATGCATAATAGAACACCTCAGACCATTGCCCCACTGTCTGTGAAGAAAGAACATTTGTTTGAGTTGCTCAAGTGCACACTTGGTCTAGATTTGCATCTAGATGACCTTGTTAATGACTGGATTTACCTGGATTTTACAAATCTGCCAATAGTGTTAATGCTCAAACAAACATGCATCAAACTGCTTCTTTGCCTGCTGTACAATGAAACATTGCCAGACAATACTTAAATGAAAAGTAGTGTTGCCATGGCAATACTGACAATACTGGAAATGCGGAAATCAAGATCCTTAAGCAAAAAGGTGTACGAAAAATATCAGACACTCCTTGACCAATGGGTGGAGCATCTGAAGACGAGACTACACTACAGTCTACAGCTCTAGCAAGACTAGCATAAACACCAATTTGAGTACAAACTCTCAGTGCTGAGAAATGTGGTGTGACTTTGCAATCCTGACTAGGTTCCTTAAAGCTTATGTCAGCTTGCCTACTGAAACAAAGCCCTATAAATTAGTCACAGCCTTTAGCATTGTCTTTCCCAGACTATACACTAGAGCCACTGCACAGCATACAGATCTATGATAGTGTAAACAAATGTAGAAGGAGTTTCGTATTCCTTGTACACGCAATTAACTCAGAGCCATAATTTCATCTGCTCAACCCTCCATCCCGCTCTATAAAACATGTCTTTCTTTGTCCAATTAAAACCCAGCATGCAATTTTTGCTGAACTTTAGCCACGATGCTAACAGCCTGACATGGTCAGGGGTTTTTCAATTTGCAACAAATTGCTTTTAATGTAGAATATTTTATTGGTTGAGGCCAGAAGGATGATGAGATGAGGATTTACACTGACACCAAGCAGGATGTGACCTCTCATGATATCAAAGAGCAATACACAGGGTCAGAGACAATCAAAGGAATTAATGTGGACGAGACAATACCCACACGATTAAAGCTGGCTTCTTCCAAAGAGGATTTACAGCTTAATGTTTAAGATTTACCAGACTTATGCTTATGCCAGAAAATAACTGAATAAGGATTTTGCGTAAGGATTACACCATATATAATTCACTCTTATTCTATTAGTCCACTATACAGTGAATGCAGGTATAGTTTCAATCAGTGCTTCTCACTTAGATTCATGTGATATAAGACAAGACGCATAAGCAGGGAGAGTCAGAACAATGATGGTTTGTGGAATCACAAGCTCAGGATGTGGAGTGTTTCTGTAGTATTCTATAAGAATTCTCAAGCACTGAATTCTTCTATTTGCCATGTGGCATAGTAGAGCTATGGCACTGTGTATACTAGTCCATATGAAAATGAGAAAGATGAATCTTCATGGGAAATCGACATTAAGAAAGAAGTGCTTAGAGAGTGGATAAGTTATTAAAGTTCTACAAGACATCATATATTTAAAAAAAAAAAAAAAAAAAAAAAAACATGGTGTATGGTGTATGGTCAGATCACAGACTTACTTTTTTTTTTGTTTAGCGGAGGGAGGCAGATGACCATGTTGTTCAGTGTAATGACTTTCAAGCTAAGCCAAACCAGAGAATATTGTGCATATTATAGCATGCATTGCTCTCTAAGGAGTGTGAAATAACTTCCTAATGCAAAAAAATGGCACTGAACAGAGTAAGACTTCTGAAGCTTATAGCATTCATGCAGTAAAGCACACAGGAGTTGATCAGAGCTGCTAGAGAGAACTGAGAGAACGGGTAGGAGGAACGAGAGAGAGGGAGAGAAGGAAACAGGAGTCAAAGAACGGGGCCCAAGGCTCCATGTGTGAAAGACAGCGATGATCAGAGCCACCACCTCTCAAAGGGGACCTGCTTCCTTTAGAGGATTATGGTATGTTGCAAAAGCTTGTTTGTAGGGAGCTTGAAGTCTGACTCTATTTGCATGTTCTCTGTGAGATTTGCTATGCAGAGACGAACGCCTGAGTGCCAAGCCACGAAGATACATGCTTGTTGTCTCGCCTCCTGGGTGTTTCATCTATCCACGTGACACAATTAACATACAGTCCTAACATTCCTGTACAGCTACTATGGATCACAGAACAGCCGTCACTACAGCAAGATGTTTTCTTTCCAGCTCAGTGTATTGTAATTACGACACTGCATTGCTCCCCTTAACCCCTGTAGTGAGGCTTGACTGATGTGCTCACTGTAGCGCTGCTTTACAGTTCACCGGGAGCATGTTTACTCAATGCATAGGAAATAACTCAAGTTCTCTGCATCAGCAACCCAAAAATAAAACACAAGGAAATCGAGTCAAGCACAGTCAAGTGTGAAGTGTCAAATGTACATTGATCTTTGTAAGACAACGAGAGAGGAGGACATTCAAGTAGACTGATAATGATGGGAGAACTTGTTTAAAGATCAGACAACATAAAGCAGTTTGGTGCAAACACAATTACAAGCCATTGTATCTGTAATGAAAAAAAGCAGCCTTTAATCATTCATTCTCCTGCATCATAAAACCTGTTTAATAAATTCTGTTAAAACAAAACAAAAAAAAAAAAAGAGTAGGTATCTTTTGCTATCTCTGTAACAGTGTATCCACACTTTCCACACTTTTGGGGCACAGAGCTCTAGTTAATCTTATTCTCAGTCTTACAAGGATTCATTCAAATGGCTCTGATAAAAGGTTTTATTTTTACAATACTCTACTCTGGTAGAACATGAGGAGGAATTTCAGGAAATGGCTTAACAATTTGACAGGGATCATCCTGACAGACGTTCACATCCTAAATTTGCTGCACATGACTCCACTACCCTAGAGATTAGTTTGAAGTGAAGTGACACTCAAAAGGCCTCAGGTGATCCTACTACAGAATTTCTTTGTAAGAAATAGGAATGAAGAAAGAGTAAACCCAAGAGAAACGCCCGAGCTGTCACACCATTGTCGGAACGGACCTTTCAATACCTTTTCAACTAAGGAAGGCACAAGATCAGACAGTGACACTTGTAAGAGTTGTTTAATTATTCCTGCGCTCTTTCATTTTCATGCCCTTGACTCCAAGATCACTTCATATTGCAGTCCTAACACAGGGATATGTTTGTATGCACTATGCCGAACACTAAAACAAAACAGCCATGTCTGACTCACTTCACTCTATAGTCATCCAGATAAGCGTATAATCCAAGAGACAGCTTTTATGGAAATAGCGAAACTCTAAATAACACATGAAGTGACAGAGACAGCGGAAAGCTTTGTCTTTCAAGTGCCATAATGTGTGGCGAAGTGCGCTTTACCAAATGCGAGCATAAACCCTAAAAGAGCCATGTAACGTCAAAGCTTGTACAAAACCTGGTATATCACTTAGGCACAATGCAAAATCCCAGCAATATTGTTTGCTGACCTTATACTCCCGATTTAAATGCTTGCATTTGTTGCGCCTAGATCACACTGTTTAATATACAGGGTGTTCCGAAAGTCTCCATACGTAGGGGACTATGTGCGCCAGCACCACGTCAGTTGTGCCTTCATCAGTGGATGTTCGTAGACGTTCACTTCTCGCTTGGTCCGCAACACTTCGTCTTTTTTTAGTTAATACGTTTGGCAACAGTGTCGTGTGTGATGTGCTTGCCATGTTTCCTGCTAAAGTCCATCGCAACTTTGCAACAGCTTCCTGATCCAGCCATGAGAAGGATTTCAGGATGATGTTCTTTTGTCAAAGGCATTCTTAAAGGCTATCTAAAAAATGATATAATATAAACTAAGTATGAAAAATTTGGAAGACATTTTGCTAAAAAAGTGTTCATTTCCCCTATGTTTGAAGACTTTTGGGACCCGGTACTATCAAGTATCGACATTTCTTTCTTTCTGTCCCACACAAAAGAAAACAAAACTCACACTGAAACATGCTTCCATACTCTATACTACATTACTATGATGGAAAACAGATGATAGAACAACAATTTTGGAATTGAAACTTTAAGGGGACTCAGCTTCCAATAAGAATGGACTATTTCTAAACAGTAAGGAAATATAAATTTCGGAAGCTGGGAAGTTTCTCTCGACTGGAACTTTTTATTGCATAAAGAGGTCTAAAGGGAGTTTTGAAATTAGTTCATTATGATACCAACTAGTAAATGGAGTTGCCAGGTAGTTATTGTAATTAATATTTAAAGCATTATTATGGCAATATTCATTTACTGTAATGTAATATTCATTTACATTTTTTAGCATAGTGCTACAATTTTTCTTAAAAGCAATATTTATGCAAATGCAATTATATTATTTATAATATAATTGTATATATACACAATTATGATATTATTTAAAAAAAAATAAATAAATAAAACACTGTTGCAATTACAGTTTTGTATATTCTCCCCATGTCTGAAGGGGTTTCCTCCAGATTCTCTGGTTTCCTTCTACCTCCCAAAATCATGTCAGGAGGTGAATTGGCTGTGCTTAATTTCCCTAAGTGTGAATACTCATAAGTTGCCAATGAGCTCATAGGTTCCTGTTTACACACAATTGCACTTTTTGACTATAGGATGGGTTCCTGTTTGAGTCTGATTCCTCTCAAGGTTTCTTCCTCATATCATCTCAGGGAGTTTTTTCCTTGCCACTGTTGTCCTCTGGCTTGCTCTTTAGGGATAGATATATAAATACAAAATTTATATGCGGAATTTATATATTTCGCTGCTTTGTGACAATTGTTAAAAGCACTGTACAAATAATTCGATAAAATTCAACTGAATTGAATTCCTGCCTCGCACCAAGGGATCCCAGGATAGTCTTCAGATCCATCTTGACACTCACCAGAATAAAGTGGTTACTGGAGACGAATGAATGAATATATATAACATTTCTATTTGCTCCCTCTAGTAATACATGAAACATTTACCTTCGTCACTTTTTTGCTAGCTTTTGTTATCCATTGTACTATACTGTTGGAGGATCTAGAGAATTACTGTGAAATAAAACATTTCGGCCAAGTTTCTTTCAGATCGAAAATGGTAAAAACAAGGAAGTAAACTATATTTCAAATGGCATGACATCAAATACACCACTCGCTTGGCCTCTGCACCACTCACTTAACCTCTGCTGTCTCAAAATAAGACCCTGATGCTACTCATACTTAGCACTGTTTGACTGTACAGTATACAGTTCTAGAAGAGTAATGACTTATAATCTTACTGTTTGGTGTCACCTACTCTCAAGGTTTCTTCTTCATGTCATCTCAGGGAGTTGTTCCTTGCCATTGGTGCCACTGGTTTGCTCATCAGAGACTTAAATCTACATCCAGATTTCTATAAAGCTTCCTTGTGACAATGTCTAATGTTAAAAGCTCCATATAAATAAAATAAATTGAAATTAACTGAGATGTTCCCATCTCTGTTATTAGGTTGCCAGATATTTAACACTAGGATCAATATATTCATAAAACATTACATTTTCATTGCATCTGTCTGCAATGAAAGCTTTCTGCTGACTGTAGGGAATTTTTTAAAGTAGTCCGCCACCCTAGACTTCAAATTTGCAACAGTCAGCCTTATCAAAGTTGCCCACTTGGATGGCACACTAGCCAACCTGGCAACCCCACTAGTTCACACTGAGAATCAGCAAGCATTGTGGAAAGCTTTGAGCCACTAGATTCTTTGGTTCAGGTCAAACCATTAAATCGCAAAACAAAGGGGAGGATCCTTCAGAGCCCGGGGACAATTCGCAGTTTGTTTACTGCTGCACTGCTGCTTTTGTTAGATGTCATACTTACAAAATCTGGAGGATTAATCTGATTTCAGAAATAAGTAATTGAAATGAAAGACAGATGGCTGAAATGCCCCTAAATAGGGTCTAGGACCGCCTATGAGTTAAAGTGCTGAATATGAAATACTGGCATGATAGGTAGCCTGCAGGCTAACACAACACATTACCACTGTGTTCTTGTGATGGAGGCCAAGAAATATGCCCAAAAATAGATTGCTGAAATGGGACTACCCATCTGGCCCACCTGCCAGGCAATGCTGAAGATTATTATCCAAAATTCCCTTTGGCTTTGGACTGAACCATGTAACATGCCATGACAGTGCAAGAGATGGTGATGAGATTATCAGATATCAAATATACCATTCTTTTTTTTTGTTTGTTTATTGGCTCTTTAATGTTGTTTAATTTGCAATTGTGGAACTATGAATAACAAGCAGGCTGAAGAGCAACGCAAGAACAACCTGTCAGAGCAACACATCCAGAGATCATCTCTGTGGAGACTGACCATCAGAAACGAGACCAAAGTCACACATTTTATACTTTTTTTAAAAAAATTTTTATTTTAAAAATGACCAACGTTGCATATATACACTGCCCTCCAAAAGTTTGGAAACGCCTGAACAAAATAGGGTTTTTGGGCAATATCAGCATAAATCCTCTTTAGTTAGTGACCATTTTGCATTGATAATAAGGGACAACACAAACTATGAAAACATATTTTATTAAATAAAAAGTTTATGAACATAAACATGAACATAACATAGAAAAATACTCAAAT
>CM040982.1:13874048-13939406 GCA_022985145.1 Pangasius djambal
ATCCTCCAGGAGGCTTGGAGTAATATATCAAGTCAATGTTTGAATAAACTGACTGCTCGGATGCCTAGTGTTGTCCCTTATTATCAATGCAAAATGGTCACTAACTAAAGAGGATTTATGCTGATATTGCCCAAAAACCCTATTTTGTTCAGGCGTTTCCAAACTTTTGGAGGGCAGTGTATATATATATATATATAAAGACTGCACAATGCCATAGCTTGTCTGACAATACAAATGCCTGCTCTTTAGGGGTAAACTTACAAATATAAAATTTATATGCAGAATGCATATATTTCTGTAAAGCTGCTTTGTGATGATGTTCATTGTTAAAAGCGCTATACAAATAATTCAATAAAATTCAATTGAATTATTCATATCAATATTCAACATTATCAATATAATTACGACAAATATCAATATTTAACATTATCTACAGAACAACATCTATTGGAATACATTATTCCAAGCAGCTAATGCCCTGGCAGATGTGCTGTTTGAACAGTGCTGGAGGGCCTTCATCTATACAGCCTCTCAAGCTATATATATATATATATAAATATATATAAGACTGCACAATGCCATAGCTTGTCGGACATACAAATAATCAAGCTGGTCACGTACAGCCGAATAAATATTGGAGAGATCAGAGCGGCCACTAGGGGGAGCGAACTGAATCGTAAACCCTTTGGTTTCTGCGCACACGCACACACACACACACACACTCTCTCTGCCAAAGCAAACGTTTGCGAATTGCCCTTCAAGAGTCACTCTAAACTGCCTTCCCGTGAAACATGAGTCTGGAGTCTACTTAGAAGGAATGAGTGCGCACTTGGCGTTCCTGTAGGTGCATGCCAGCCAGGAGACTCGGGTAATGCCACACACATTGTGGCTTTTCAGTGACAGGAATAAACATACATGCCTGTGGCTTAGGGACTTGAGCTCATAAAAACAATGCGCCACCGAGATATGGCACATACCATCAGAAGCGCTTCAGCTCCTCAGAGATCCAGCAGTGAAACGATGAAACGTGTCATCTGTGAAGTGCCAACCTTACAGTGCCTGTGTTCACTGTCTGAAAATAAACGCACTGCCTCCCACAGAGCTACACAGCGTGTTAATAGAGCAGTGTAGCTACGTCTGCAACAGCACACCACTATCTGGGGTTGTTGTCTTTTACGACTTGGGAATTTTCTAGAAACTTTGCAGCGGGGTTCAGGGAGGGTTCCAAAGGTGAGATAACAAGAGTACAGTCCAGTGGTGTCTGGGAAATGTAATGAGGAATCTAAGAGACAGTTTTAAAGCATGTGAGACACAATAAGAATAAAGCCAGTGTGACTGACAGGAGAGTTCACTATAGACCACCTGTTTGTTGAGGATAACGGTCTGCATTGCCTTGTATATGCTATATGAGCTGAAAGTGCTTCAGTGGTAACGGTGCATACTCTCATTTATGTATTTTTTTTTTTTAACATACATTTTCTTACTAATTAACCAAAGCAAAGGAGGGACACCTGTGCGCGTGTAGACTGACGCACTAATCAGGCCTTAAGTTTGCACGTTGTATAGATGTGCACCTTGCCTGATAGTGCTCCACCCCACCACACACACACACGCACGCGCGCGCGCACGCTCGTTCACAGAGCAGGATTTTGGAGGCGTCCGCTCATGGTTTAACATCATTCTGAGCGCGTTCACTCGCGCACTGTGAATCCAACCGGGCACGCGCGCTTCCACACTTCTGTACATCTCTGTCGCACTTCTGTGGCCCCTCTCTCCATACACACACACACACACACACACACACGTACACCCGCGCGCGCGCACACACGCGCACTTAACACCGACCTTATCCCTTTAGTGATATTCAGTATTTTAGGCTATTGAAGTCACAGATATCGACGCATCGTAGATAAGCGTGTTTGGTCATGACAGAACAATCTCTTCCGGTCAAACCAAACCACCTGTTCTCGAATATAAAGGGCGCATTGATGGGAAGATTCCAGTTCATGTGCAACTGCGTCTTTCTGTAACAAAATCCAGTCACTGGGAGCCTAAACGAGTCGCCTGGTATTCAGCAGAAAAGCCGCAGAGATCTGCATTGGGTTAATTGCATAATAATGTAGCGGCGGCTTTTAACCCTGCAGAGACTAAATGCATCTCGGAATAACACTAAAGGAATCCCGAAACTGCCTGGCTTCAAACAGAGGGTTAAACTCACCGATGTGAATGATGGAATCGGCGAGCACAGGCTCCCACTCCACACTCCAAAATGCAAGCAGAAGCATCACAGGCGTCAAAACTTTCATCTCTCCAGCAGCAAATCAATTCTCCTCCTGCGGGACGACTGCTTTAAATCCCTCAGCCAGCTGAAGATCCAGTCCAGATGAACGACGACGGCGAGGAGGAGGAGGAGGATGGATAGATGGATGGATGGATGGATGGATGCGCGTCCTGCTATAAAGCCGACTCCCTCGAAGCCTCCCGGCTTGGATGCGGTCGCTTTCTGTCGAGAGCAAAGAAAAACGGAGGTATCCTTAAACAATCTCGGGAATTCTCTCTAGACCTCGTCAAAACATCCAGATGAGCAAGGCTGGAATATACTCCGTCCGGTGAGCCGGCGTCCGATCCAGGCAGACAGCAGAGAAAGTCAAGAGAAATGCGACGGTGGTGATGGCTCTGCTCGACGACTCGCGCGCCACAGCATCAAACGGCGCACAACTTCCTCTTAAGCGCACGATTCAGGCTGGATGATGCAGGTTTAGCTCTGAGCCCGTATTCCCATGAAGCGCTGCTTGGGTGAAGAGGCTGGACTTCGTCTTCTTTTTTTTTCTTTTTTTTTTTTTTCTTCCCTGCGACAAAGAATTAAGTGGGAGTTCACATGCGACTTCTGCTTAGTATGCGATGAGAGGAGACACGAAAAGATACGCAGCATCCGTTACGGATCCCGCGCTGAACAGAACTGGATTACCTCAGAGAGAGAGAGATTGAGAGAGAGAGAGAGAGAGAGAGAGAGAGAGAGAGTGGGCGGAGTCATGATCATGCAGAAGAGTAATCTGTGTGGTTATGGCTCCTCCCCTGTCCAGCTATGAAGATATTCATCAACTTCTTTCCAAAAAAGGGTTCCTCAGTGGTTCTTGGGATAGTCAAGGGTTCTCAGTTTTCTGAAAGAGTTCTACTTAGAAGCCCCTCTGAAACGAGGACCCTTTCTTAGGAACCATTTACGGTGATAGATGAAGCCTTTTTTTGTCTCACATACATTATAACAAAGTGAAATTATTTTCTTCGCATATCCCAGCATGTTAGGAAGTTGGGGTCAGAGCCCCGGAGCAGAAAGGGGCTCTGACACACACACACACACACACACACACACACACACACACACACACACACACACACACGCCTTGCTCAAGGGCTCAACAGTGGCAGCTTGGCGGTGCTGGCGCTTGAATCACCAAACTTCTGATCAGTAACCCAGAGCCTTAACCGTTGAGCCACTGCTTTAATAATGTATTTAATGATAAAATCTGCCACTGCCATAACTAGAGCTCTATTAAGTCAGTGCTGAGACATCACCAGGTCTACCATTTGAAAAAAGATGTTTTGATTCTAGCTTTCTGAAGAGGTTCTACTTAGATACCTCTCTAAGAGGACAAGCATCTGTTATATGGCTCTACATTGGACTTTTAAGGGTTCTCCTATAGAGACAAACTGAAGAACCCTTTAGATTGCTAGATGGAAATTTTTCGTTTGTAAGATTCCAGTCTTAAACGTGATTATCATACCTAAAGCTCTGTTGGCTCAGTGTTGAGCCTTCACCAAATATGCACTCTTAAAAACGGTTCCTCTAGGTTCTAGTAATGGCTATAGCTTTATAAGAGTTGTACCTAAAACCTTTTGTGTTGTACACTCTTAGAAAATGGTTTGTAGCTTTGAGTTTGTAGCTTCCAAAAGTGGTGCTATTTCTAAAGTGAAGCCTTACTGAAAAGGAAAAGCTCTTTGGTAGGGTTATTCAAAACCTCAGGGTTCCCCAGAAGGACAAACCAAAGAACGCTTTAGGGTTACAGAGTTTTGGGTTTTACACGAACCTAATAAAGTCTCTTTAATAGTCCAAAGACACAATTTCAGGTGCAAAATTAGACTTTTTTCCTGAGCATGTAATTTGTTATCAAAGCTTTCTAAGACCTTTTGAGATCTCCTGTTGTGTTTACATTGACAATGTGGATTATAGGTCAGGTAAATCAAGGGGCTGAGAGATGAGAACACACCACCCTTGTGATGCCATTCAGAGCAAAGAGAGTGGGAGTGACGGCTCATTAACCACTGTGATTGGATAAGGCACAAGTGAAAATAGTGCTGCAGCTTATCGGTGTATGCCAGGGCAAACATTACGACGGCCTTCGATAGCAGGGCATAACTACAAAATTACAAAACACATATAGGAACAAAGGTATAAACACTTCATTTCACTGCTAGCATATGGTGTACAGTGTTCCACACAATGCTATGTTTCATTACATACACTTCCCTGCTTTAAAGATGCGCAGAGATCTCGTAGTTGTCAAGGTCTTAATTCTCTGACCTCAAAAAAGTCTTATTTTCTACATGGACCTAATAAGACCCTGCGATAAAGAATATGCAGACTGATGTGCAATGTGTCGCCACAAGGACATGCCATTATTGCAGACAGGCAAGTGTCAGTGTCGAACTTTGATCAGTCAAAGATCAGATCTTTTATTCTGAAAGTCAAAATGAACACTACTCTCTCACTTTTGTACCCCCTCCAAATAGTGGCTCACAAACATAGAGCACTGCAAACCAAGAGCCACCTTCACAGTGATTTGGAAAGGGTGAATTATTTATCAGCAAACAAAAAAGAATGAAAGGAGCTCCAGCTCAGAATGTCGGTGCTTAAGTACCGATGGAGGTGTGTGGGTTGAGAGGCAAAAGCATGACTTTGGAGGACCTGTTTTGGCAAATGCAGCTGTCCTCAGAAATATTTATAGCCTCCCAACATCTAAGGATGCATTTTTAGATCTGTGGAGGAGCGAGGAGACCTCTGTCATAAATAATCCAACAACTATAAAACTGTTTTTATATATATATTACTAAGTAATGTGACTACTCTACTCAGACACTGTAGCTGGTAGAAACACCTAATCAAAAATGGTTCGTGTTAACCGGGTCAGACTATTTCTCATTCTGACTGAAAAGCAGTAGAGAAGCAAGTTCAGGAAAAGGAGGGAAAAAAAAACAGGACACTAAAATGTTTTACAGCACATACCACGGTGCATTACTTATAGGCACAATGCATTAGCATGGCAATTTGTGGTCATTGTGTATAATTTGCTGTCTTAGCATAAGAGATGTTGGATCATTTATATAGTATTTATATGCTTTCACAGTAAATAGGAATGCGTTCATCGTAACCTGTGCCTGTGCTCTGCTCCGATAACATGAAAAGTGCTCTAAGAGACATGGGAGCTGTCCACTTACGAGTCCTGAAACACAGCTGCGTCATATAACCAACACGACCTCTGCTCTTCTCTGTACATTCATTAAGTGTAGTGTTAAGTAAGGGAGCAGTTCATCTCTACAAACCAACCCATCTGTGTGTCAACTGGCTGTTATTTTGATGGATCTGAGTAGATTACCTAAAGTAAAGGTACTTGAATGAAGGAAACTTTAGCAGGATTGATGGTAACTAATACGACATATTTTAACATTCATAACACGTGAATATAATTTATATAATTCATTCATTGAAATGTAAATTTAAAGCTGATTACCGTGTTTTCAGTACTGCCGTAGGAGGTCTCTTATTAGCTAAATGGACAGTGTGAAATACATTCCTGCAAACAGCAGAGGTCTCCCTTCTATTTGAGCTGCTTAGCAATGGGCTTTAACGCAGCACTGCACTGGTTTCTTTTAATCAACATATCTATAGAAAAAAAAAAAACAGAAGTGTATTTATAAGGCTGAGTTTTTGCTCTTGTTCAGAATAAGTGGGTAACATATAGCTAAATGGCTTCATTTCATTCATTTAATACAAGACTTATAGTATATTTGTTTTTGAACAAAGATGGCTGGAATCTCCACAATATTTTCCCTTGTCATCCTGCCTTAGTGACAGTTCTAAACATTTCCGAGACATAATCTGAGACATGTCCCCATACAGACATGAGAGGAAAATACACCGTGTATGCTTTTGTTCAGAGAGTTTGGGACAGTACGATTAGGATGGTTCTGCATAAAAATGAGCTGCAGGTTATTTTCGGTTCCACTTTTGGGAATCAGACACTCAAGGAATCAATCATACTCCATCCTCGGAGACATAGAGAGAGAAACCTGGACTGCACAATGAAAACCCATGCGCGCGCGCGCACACACACACACACACACACACACACTGTTGTGCACCCTGGAGTCATGTTTTCCTTCAGCCAACACTCTATACATCATTTTAAAAGCCTTGGAACATTTCAGTCTGGTGGCTTAAATAAGCTACACTACTGCCACTATTCCTTCTCCGAGTTTTAAAACAATAACGTCCTGGGATGAAGTTTGTACTATTTTTCCAAGGGCATTGAGTCATGTAGTTAAATGCTGAGGTAGGGTGGCCTTCTGTGACAGCGCCATCCCCCGCTGGGCAGAAGGAGCAACAGATGTCTTGCATTGCCCTTCGATCCCTTATTATTATTATTATTATTTATTTTTGTTTTTTTGTATGAGTAATGGAGCACCTTGCACATGGGTGACACGGTAGTTGCTCATATTGCCTGAAGACATGCTTTGGCAGATAAGGAGGACTGACTGAACCCTCCTCTTTAGGGGAGCTGGAGTCGGAGTCTGTGGGTACAGAATAGCTCTCCACTTAGAAGAAACTGACCAGCCAAAGTAGGTTACTTTATTGTGACTTTGTGGCTAACACTAGTGGGAGACTAAAAAGATGCGTAAGACGCATTATCAGATCTCATTTCCTTTTTTATGAGAATGATGCAGTATTTTGGTATTAGTTACACAACTCGATCAATCCCTCACTGATCGTATGGCGCGACCTGGCAATGATCACTGAACAATGCTGTATTGTATACTCGGTCTCTTGATGGGGAAAAAGAATTAGTTAGCGTGTATATCATAAAACAATCATCCTCCTTAAGCCACAAATGACTACACTGAAGAGAGAGTGCAGACTACAGTTGTGGGGCACATGAAATTCAGCATTGGCAGAGTCAGGATTTGTGTGCCTAGCATGTATCACTGCCACTTTCAACACAACTCACTTTCATTCAGGTGATAAAAGAACCCTGACTAATTGGTTTTCTGGCTCACTGACCTTGAAAACACAAAGAGAAGAGACCTGAAATGAAGTGCACTGTCTGGGGGCATACGGCTTGAAAGACGGATGCCACAGCTATGATAAGAGTCTTCTGCATGGACAAAATGCCCACTGAGGTTTGGTAAGGTAGAGATCAAGAGACAGAAGCAAATAGACATTCTTAGCTCTGAGACCACAGATCCTCTCAGCCATTCAGTTATGCTAAAGAGAGAGTGAATGACAGAGAGAGAGAGAGAGAGAGAGAGAGAGAGAGGGTGAAGGAGAAACAGAAAGAGTGATTTTGTTTGCTCAGCTAATGAAGGAAAACAAGGTTAAGGGAGCTACTTGCAGGAAATGAATAGCAGCAGGATCTTAATTGAAGTAGGTAGGGAGCAAGCTGGCATGACACTGTTTCTGCAGTGCTATGCTGTCAGAGTGACATGAGCTTTAATTCAGAGTCCAGTGGTTGTCATTATCACTCAAACGCACGAGGGTTTTTGTACTGCAGTGTAACTCAGGTGTTAACACAGCCACTTCTAATGTAACACAGAGAGAATTTCTTTAACCCTTTAAAAATAGATTTTAAAAAAATAATAAATGCGTATCTCTGGAAACTAGCGCCCACTTGTGCCCAGTGATATTGGATCCACCGTGACCCTGAACAGGATAAAGTGGTTACTGAAGATGCAAGGATGAATGTTTACCAATGCTGAGATCTTAAAATTGTAAAAACAGATCCGTGATATGTTTACTGTGTTCATTGATTTATCCTCAAGGACAAATAGTAGTGAACAGTAGTATTCTGTAATGTGTAGCATAGTATTGTGTGTTTGATACAGTCTAAACTCTGACTCTGAGAAATTGTCTTTCTGTATATAGTTCTAAACCAGGAGTCTGATTTAGCAACAGATTGTACTCATTGTGCATAAATCATGCACACGCCCATTTGTACACTTGTGTACATAATGGGCGTGTACACGATTTATGCTTAACGAGTACACGTGTGTGTGAGGATGTGCGTATATTTAGACCTCCTGACCATGCAAATGCAGAAACCCCTCGTGGTAGAAAAGTATAGTCATGGGTAAACTGATTATGAGGCACTTCCATCCCACTAATTGTCAATCATGTCAGCATAATTGACAGGAATTGTTGGCCGTGGTGCTCGCAACAAGGTGCAGACAAATGACATGATATGTAAAGCAAAAACATTTCACTGGAATAGAGTATCTGACCTTGCCTTACTTGAATATTTGGCACATGCATCTTTGTGCAGGGGAAGTGTTTTTAAGGAGCGCAGGAATCTCTTTGCTGAGAGTGGCTCATGAGTCAGGTTTGCTTGCCCAGTGCGGTTTGAGTTGATTTCTGCCAGCAACTCACACATCTTTTGGAGAAACCAAAAAAGTGCAGGAACTGCATCCCCATGCACACAGAAGTCAACAGGCTAAAAACAAGAAATTGGTGTCAGGTCTGGCATTTTCCAACCACCCATGAGCCAAATAATGAAATGTCTTACGTGCATTCATATTGCTTATGCCACAGTAAGTTACATTTCCAAACACAGCAGCTGAAAATACATGAACAGTGAGGGATTTTTCTCTATTGGTTTTCCAAATGTAACTAGGGCAATTGATTGCAAACACAGCCATAAGCCTATCAAAGGGGAGTTGTTTACCATATAGGGTGATTTGGGGGCATTTCTTTATATAAATGAGCATGGCCATGCACGAGCAGAGCAATTTAGCATGTTTGGGATTTATCAAAATTAAAATTAGAACTTGTTCTATGCATGCTTTGATAAATGAGACCCCTGCGTTCTGCAGACACCACAATCTGCATTAATCAACAGAAAGATGTTTTGTATATTTGGTTTAGGTGGATAAAATATGTATGCTATGGTGTATAACTAAATAATAAGCAAGTGCCAACACGAAATCTGGTGATATAAATAATAAACTAGGCAGTGCAAAAAGACAAATCGACAACATAATTAAAATAAAAAGATAGATGTTAGGGCTTTTTCTAGGAGCTGACATTTCCCTGTCAAAATGGAAGAAGTTGGATTGCAGAAAGAACACTGACTGTCACTGAGGACTGAGTGAATGTGAAAGCATTTGGTCGAATTGATATGGGCAGTGAAGTGTTGGCACTGCACACTGCCTGGCAAGCCTTTATCAGCCAACATCTATTACAGGTCCATCAACCTGCCCAAGGGCCTGCAGATTTCTGTAACAAGGTACTATAGCTTTCCAGGTGTTACGGATGTTTCCACCTTATTGTCCCTGCCCTGCTGCAGCTACCGGTTTTACAAGTACTTGATGTGACTAATATCTAGACAGCTTTGTGGCTAAAAGACCCCATTGCCACTCTCTAATAAAAGATGTAAATGAATCGATTTCTGTTGGCGGACATAGTGAGGCTTTACTGTTATGCAAAACAGGAATCTTTGAGTAAGAATGTGCTTGAAAATGACAACATCCTGGAACATTTAAACTGAGAAACAGGAGGCCAGTGTGTGAGGATGTGGGAGAGTGAGAGACAGTGTGACAGAGTGTAAATAAAAGAAAGAGATGACAATCACCCTTTCTTACTGTTAATCATCATTAAGTGTAAAGTGTCTTAGGTGACAGATCAGAGATGGATGTGCTGCTGCTGCTAGTCTGGTGGCCTTTTATATTCCGTTTCTGTTTCATTTTGGAGAAAAATGCTATCAAAGCCTGCTAATAATGTACATCAGGACTTCATCAGACATTTGTGTTAGGGGAAGAAAATAATAAAGTCCCTTGGTTTCTCTCCTACTATCGTGAGAAGAATAACAACCAACCATATTTGCCATTGAAGGCTTCCTGCGTTTGTTTTGCTGGTGCAGAGGGCTGCTGAATGTGAAGCAGCGGTATAAGGATATTACAGCTCTGAAGGCACCAGAAGCCTTAAGCTGTCTGGGATACAGCTTCTGAGGAAACAGACAGACAGATATGCTCAGCTGATGAGCAAGTATGGATATATCTTCCAATAAAAGCTCCACAAATATAGACTAATAAGTTCAGGTACGCTGGCCACTGTTAATGTTGCTTCGTAAATCAATGTATATTGCAGATTAGCTGGAGTTTTATTAGAATGAGTCTCAGTAAGGAATACACAATCACAATGATGTGATTACATAGGGATAGATGGAATATTCCTGCTACTCACTTTGTCACTCATCTTACCCTTCATGAACAGGATGCTGTGGTCAATCACATCTGATTAAAAAAAAAAGAGAGAGAGAGAAGACAAACCTTCAAACAAGAAAACTCTACATGTAAAAGTAAACATTGGAATGTTAATCCTCATTTCTCTTACAAGAAATATACTGAGAAATAGTGCAACGGAAAGTGCAAGAAAAAACATAAGTATGCAGTACATAACACAATGTAATAATAATAATAATAAGAAGAAGAAGACATATAATTTTCTTCATATTCATTTTCTTGGAATTTAAACATTTGTGTAAAAAAAAACTCTAACATGCTCCAATATAGTCAGTTACACCCACTGGTTAATTACTGTTTAGGGTAATAAAAATGAATGGTCCACATTTGAATGCTATAACATGATAGGCTTATGTGTTTCTGGTGCACTTACACCTGTCACATATTCTATACTGACTCAGAACCTCCAGGGATACATTCAGCTTTTCCTTCTTTCTTTCTTATTTAAAGTGCCAAATTTGCTGTACTGACAATTTGCACACTTTGACCAATCTGCCCCCTCAAATGGATTCCCCTGAAAGAATTTAAGGGTTATAAGGGGGGGTGGTTTAGGAGGTCAAGTTTAGCGTGAAAAAATATACTTTATAACCTTTATGTAAAATTCATGACCTTCTCCTCACTTTTCCTATACTTGCTTTTATAAAATAAAATGTAGTAATACTGTCATTTGAAAAAAAAATGCATTATCTATGCCATAATGATCATATTTTTTATAGAGAAGCCACACATGATCCATTTTGTTTTGAATCTAAGAATAGTAGGGCCCTGGAAGTCTAATTAAATTGTCTGCCATCATCAAATCATTTAAGAATTGAAAAGCAAGCCTTAGACACAATATTTTACAATAAGTGTCAGAGGATATTATTGGTTATGCTGCCTGTCATTTCAGGTTCAGAACATATTGGACAGGCGTTGTCAAAGACACCTAGCATCTGACTTTGAACTCAAGTTTTCAAAGTAAATAGTTTTACACATAACATGTTCACACATTTCCTTGGGTCACATAATATGACATGCAAACTTAAGCTAAAGATTCTATGTTATAAAAATGTCAAATGATATGATAGCTGTGAGAGACTCACTGACCTTGACAAATAATCCGTGATGCTCTTCAAGCTTCTTCTTTCCAATATATTTCCTGTCACTGTTTTTTTTTTTTTTTTAATATGACAATAAAATGTCTCTTTTGCCCTGTGTCAGAACAGTGCCATACTCCCTATGCCCTACAAACTGAAAAGTGCATTATGGGAGATTCCATAAGCTACATTATTTAGACATGAACCTGCTGCAATGCATTGTGGGACTTTGAGTGCACTAGATACAAGACGCCATAAAAAGTGCACCATAGTGAATACAATGTGTTTTAATCGTATGGATTCGACGAAGACCTTAATAATATCTTGAAATAAAATTGCTTTACCAGCCTTACTCTTTAAAATACTCTAAT
This sequence comes from Pangasius djambal, assembly GCA_022985145.1. Taxonomy (NCBI): domain Eukaryota; kingdom Metazoa; phylum Chordata; class Actinopteri; order Siluriformes; family Pangasiidae; genus Pangasius; species Pangasius djambal. The sequence goes on from CM040982.1 coordinate 13,886,062, forward strand.
TTATTATAATTTGGTGTCTAATTTTCTATTCATCATGGCATAAGATAATCAGCATTTTAATAACACTCATTTGTTTTATGTGTTACCAAGAAAACTCTGCTGTCTTGAAGACTTTCCCGTGTCAAAATTTTTTTTACCTCTGACTGTTACAAAGCTCTGACACTGGAGACTCCTTCCATAAATGCTAAATAAACACCTCCTTACAGGAAACTTATGGACCATATGGACTACTACACACGTTTTTTAGTCCGTTTATCTGAAGTGTTATTATTGAATTATATATTAGTATGAAGCTGCTGTTACAGAAAATTAATCAGCGGTGCTGTGGTATAAATTATTCTTAAACATATATGGATTGATTTATGTTTTGAAATAGAGAATAAATTATTGTTGTTTTTTTCCCACTCTAATGAACAAGCCATAAACAAAGCCATGCAGAAGACACTGAGAAGCTTAGTGTCAGAGCTCTGGATATTTATGGATTTGAGATTTTTCAGGTGAATCGATGTTTTTATTTCAGTCTCTGCATTGTGATAATGTGCGATTCTGTACTGATTGTTCTGCATAAACTTTGTGAATGAGAAAGTGCAGCGAATCTTTATCGAGCCGACTCTGAAGGCAGAGCAGGTACACACATTTACCTTTCACCTTACACAGCAAAGCTGAACTACATTAAAAAAAACATTATAAGATTATTGTTTTATATTCTCTTTTTTTTTTCCCCCCCTATATCCAGGAGGGGCTCAAGTGGACTCCTATTGATTACTTTAACAACAAAGTAGTGTGTGATCTCAATTTAAATAAATTGGTAAGCTCATAGAATATACAGCTGGACGCATATTTATCACAATCCTAATTAAATATGTGATAATTTATGCATGCTTTTAATGAGGCATGATAGAGACAATTTACAAAGAAGAACGATGCCAAAAAGATGCCACAAAATAGTATTGTGTGTGTGTGTGTGTGTGTGTGTGTGTGTGTGTTAACTGTTCATGAAAGCTGTGATAAGTCCAGGTCTCAAGGAAAATTGAATCTGAAACACATATCTGCGTTATTTCTCTTTACGTACAGTGTGTAAGAAATAAAACACGACCAGACATGCTGTTATAGGAAAACATGTGTCAACCACATGAAGCGGAGTTACTGTTACCACATTGAAGTTGATTATTTTCCTAAAAAAAAAGCTCATCCTGAAGTGTTTTATTCCTCTTAAACCACAGCAATTTGACAATTACAATTTTTTTTTATGTACTAAAGAAAAAGACGTACTTTTTTATCCATTTATAGTTACATTTAATGTTGAACATCTGTGAAACAAGTTAGTTTCTGTCCTAACTTATGTTATAGCAGCTATAAACAGTTATTCCCTACCAGCCTCTTGTTTGTCCTCTCTGTTTTTTTATTTTGCTCATGTCGTGTCTGAATTCGTCCCCTCTCTACCAAATTACCTGGGGTGCAGCCAGTTCATAGTCTTGTCCAAATTCTAAGTGGACAAAATATATTTCTGGCAATTCTCTATACAGGGTGTCCAAAACATCAGAAACCAATTAGAGTAAAACTACATATACATAATTTTCTATTCATTATTCACATTATGCTCTTTGCATTTTCTCAGCTGCTGTATCATGTTTTTCAGGATTTTGCTCAAATATTCTCATCGGCTCCTGACATTTCATACACCTATAGTCCACCGCAAATCCAAAAATCCAAACATTATTGGTTTGGATGTTATTTCAGTACTACAATGCATCTATGAATGTAAATAATAATAGAAACATAAAATGTGGTGTTAAACAAGTGCTAAAACCAGCAGGCATTTGTATGTGTAATTTAAAAATTGCTTTTTATACTACTCTATTTTTGTACTATTTTTTGTGATTTTAGTTTCTCAGTAATTTATAACATTGTCTTTAGTAAACCAAATCAATATGATCATTCCCCCTTTGCTTGATTTCTTGCCATCTTCTTGTGACAGAACAAATACAACTCAAACATTCGCAGAAAATATAGCGCCCTACATAGTGCAGATATTTGGATTGCAGCTGAGTGTACAATGTTTTAGATGACTTTTTTTCTTTACCCGCTCCCCAAATAAATCTATAAATAATGTGAATTGGAAAATGAAAAATATCTCTTTAAAAGATGTGTTCAAGTAATTACACGTTAATTTATTAATGTTCTGATGGTTAATTGAAGCAGACACGAAAAAAAATACCACGATGTCAAGTTCATCTTTACTTATTGTTAACTTCTGTCCAATTAAACCACATTCATGTGCCCAATAATTAACCTATATAATTAACCTAACATGCAATGAAGTATTAAAAAAGCGAAGCTGAAAGTTTAATGCATTTTGGCTAATCAAAGACATAATGCATGAGCTCATTATAAGGCTGATTCAGTGAGATTTGAAATTAAAAAAATTAAAAAAATGAAATTCTACACAATTGGTAATGAGACTTTAAATCTTTTCCTGCATGTAGTTGCCACATGCATTCCAGCAATATTATTCAACTAATGCTTAAAATGTGAATTATGTATTACTTAACCCTCAATGTTTTGCAACACTGAGCATATACAGTCAGGTCCGGAAGTATTTGGACAATGACAGAGTTTTTGTGATTTTGCCTTTATACACCACCACAATGGATTTGAAATAAAACAATCAAGATGTGATGGAAGTGTAGACTTTCAGCTTTATTTTAAGAGGTTCCACAAAAATATGGCATTTACCATTTAGGAATTATAGCCATTTTCAGCAAAGTACCTCCATTTTCAGGGGCTCAAAGGTATTTGGACAATTGACTGACAAGAAGTTAATGGATCAGGTGCGGTCCATTCCCTCTTTACTTCAAGACAAATGAAGCAGATAAAAGGTCTGGAGTTGATATCAGGTATTGAGTTGGCATTTGGCAGCTGTTCGACTGGAGCTACCAATATGAAGTCTGAGGAGATCTCAATGCAAGTGAAGGAGGCCATCATTAGGCTGAAAATACAACATAAATCTAGAAGAGAGATAGCAAAAACCTTAGGTGTGGCCAAATCAACAGTTGGGTACATTCTTAAAAAGAAAGAAAGCACTGGTGAGCTCAACAACATCGAAAGGCCTGGAAGACCACGGAAGACAACTAAAGTGGATGATCACAGAATCCTTTCCTTGGTGAAGAAAAATCCCTTCACAACATCAACAGAAGTCAAGAATACTCTGGAGAAGGCAGGCGCATCATTGTCAAAATCTACAATCAAGAGACGCCTTCATGAATGTAAATACAGAGGGTTTACAACAAGGTGCAGACCACTGGTAACATTCAAGAACAGGAATTTCATTCAGGTTTGTCGACGGTGGAGTGGCTGGCTACCTTATGTCCCAAGGTGCCCTCGTGTCCGTGTTAGCTTCTGGCTCTCTCTTTTAGTTATGCTGTCATAGCTAGTCTTGCCAGAGTCCCTGCTTGCACTCTGCACGCAAAGAACATTGTCCTTAACCATTAGAGGACAAAGCTTACCTAACAATCTCTCCCTCTCTCCCTCACTCTCTGTTGAGCTACACGTGCTACTTCTGAGATGCCAGTGATCCTGACCCCTTCTGCTCCCTAGACCTGCCTGACCCAGGCAGTGCGCTGCTGCTGGGGGTAGCCCCATATGGACGGCCTGAAGAACCATTTGGATTGCTGGGGATGGTGCCACCTGGGGCTGTGGAGATGGTTTGGGGATCACATATGGGTAGCTGTACTGTAATGGCTTGGGACTGCGATTGCTGTAGTGGCTTTGGGGCTGCGGTTGCCACGAGCAGCTTCGTACTCAGGACTCCATCAGTGGATGGTGGATAAATTTTAACCAACTGGACTTCTTGCGAAAACTGTGATGAATTTACTGGTTGCACAATTGCACTGTTTGTCCATATAGAACACAATAATAGAAGGTATTTATTTATAATTGCACTATCTGTTGCACCAAGATGAGGATAGGTTCCCTTTTGAGCCTGGTTCCTCTCAAGGTTTCTTCCTCATATTGTCTCGGAGTTTTTCCTTGCCACCGTTGCCTCTGGTTTGCTCATTAGGGATAAATTCACATATTTATAATTTTTTTTTAATCCATTTATTTCTCTAAAGCTGTTTTGTAACAATGTCCATTGTTAAGAGCGCTATACAAATAAAATTGAATGAATGAATGAATTAGATTAGACTTTGCCAGAAAACATCTAAAAAAGCCTCACATGTTCTGGAATAAGATTCTTTGGACTGATGAAACCAAGATTAACTTGTACCAGAATGATGGGAAGAGAAAAGTATGGTGAAAGAAAGGAACAGCTCATGATTCAAAGTATACCACATCATGTGTCAAACATGGAGGAGGCAGTGTTATGGCATGGGCATGTGTGGCTGCCAATGGAACGGGCTCACTGGTGTTTATTGATGATGTGACTGCTGACAGAAGTAGCAAGATGAATTCTGAGGTGTATAGGGCTATACTCTCTGCTCGCATTCAGCCAAATGCTACAAAACTGATAGGATGCCGCTTCACAGTGCAGGTGGATAATGACCCTAAACATATTGCAAAAGCAACTCAAGACTTTTTGAAGGCAAAGAAATGGAATATTCATCAATGGCCAAGTCAGTCGCCTGATCTCAACCCAATAGAGCTGCTTTTCACTTACTGAAGACAAGACTGAAGGCAGAAAGACCCACAAACAAGCAGCAACTGAAGGTGGCTGCAGTGAAGGCCTGGCAAAGCATCTGAGTTTTGAGTTTTGAGAACATGGGCTCCAGACTTCAGGCAGTCATTGACTGTAGAGGATTTTCAGCCAAGTATTAAAATTATGGTTATATTTACAATTATGTCACTTTGTCCAAATACCTTTGAGCCCCTGAAAATGGAGGTACTTTGCTGAAAATGGCTGTAATTCCTAAATGGTAAATGCCATATTTTTGTGGAACCTCTTAAAATAAAGCTGAAAGTCTACACTTCGAACACATCTTGATTGTTTTATTTCAAATCCATTGCGGTGGAGTATAAAGGCATCACAAATCACAAAAACTCTATATTTATATATATATATATATACATACATATACTTACATATACATACGCAGTGCTTGAGTGCATGTTTTATTATAATGGTACTTTGATTTTTAGTTTAATTAATTCACAGTACAGTTCATTTTCTTGATCACTGCTTTTACTCAAGCGAATTATGACAGTAGCAGTACTTTTACTCAAGTCAATATGTTAAGCACTCTTTCCACCACTTTCAACAAGCCACCATTTGTTCTGCTCACCTGTGTTACTCACTAATTTTTCTACTCACCATTCGCAACTCCAACACCCACCAGCCTCTGAAATCACTTTCCTGCATGGCCTACGTCTATCACACGAACCCCCTCACAGAAGAATGCTTTTGGATCCTTGCCAGATAATCTGTCATGCAACCCTGGTTGTGTCTGGCTGTTCTGTGTATTATTTTAGACGGAGGAAGTTTGCTTGACTTGGAAAAAAAATAAGAGTAAAAGAGATAACAGTAATAAAGCACAAGGTCAGTAGGGGACAATGTTGGGAATAAAGATCATGGCTGCTGTAGAATGGTATTTGAATGGTCATAGTAAGTATTACATAACCATTACATAACCATATACAAACCACAGCGCTGTTGAATTCTCAATTTTATGATTGGTCAGATGGTGATGATCTATCAGTTTTATATAACAGCAGTTCTGACAGTAGTGCTGGCTGTAATTCAAATCACAGGTTTATATTAATGCACAGATTCTAATACATTGTTTCTACAGCAACTCATTCACAGGGACTTGACATGGTGAAGCTTTCTGTTAGGAGACTTTTTTTTATTTTTTTTTATCATTTATGGAAGGAGACTCGAGTGTCAGCACTTCGTAATGGTCAGTAAGTTGGGAGTAATCAGAACAGAGGAGTTCTGGTTTCTCGGTAACATGCTGTGTTTTTTTTATCCTATTAACTAAAAAAGAAAAATACTTCAAGGTGGTAAGAGCAACGTCCTTATTTATTTTCTTATAACAGCATGCCCTGAAGTGTTTATTCCCTACTTATTCATTTTGTGTGTTTACGTATTGTAAAGTCTAAAGGTTATACACTACGTGCCAATGATTTCTAATTGGCAAGTAGTATACAATTATACACTATATGGCCAAAAGTGTGTCGACACCCGACCATCAAATCATACGTGCTTTTTGAACATCCCATTCCAGATTTAGTCCCCCCTTTGCTGCTGTAATAACCTCCAATCTTCTGGGAAGGCTTTGGCTGTGGGGCAGTGTGGATTTGCCCATTCAGCCACAAGAGCATTAGCGAAGTCAGGCGCTGATGCTGGGTGAGGAGGTCTGGGGTTGAGTCAGCGTTCCAATTCATTCAAAAGGTGTTCAGTGGGGTTGAAGTTAGCGCTCTGTGCAGGCCACTAAAGTCCTTCCATACCAACCTTGGCAAACCATGTCTTCCACAAAACATGTTTGTGTTCTGTGGAGTTAATTTTGTGCTGAAAGTTCATTCATTCATTCATTTTCAGTAACTGCTTTATCCTGGTCAGAGTCACGTTGGCTCTGGAGTCTATCCCAGGAACACATGGCGCAAGGAGGGAGTACACCCTGGATGGGACACCAGTCTATCGCAGTTTGTTTATTCACTGATCAGTTAATTATTGAGCGGCAGGAACACTCCTCCATACAGTTAGACTTGGCATCAGTGATAAATCCTCCTAGCTTTCAAAACCCTATGCCTTCATTACCAGTGCAGATTCTGAACCGTCTCCTTTCCCTGCAGAGCGCCACCACAGCGATTTCCTCTCTACAGCTCCCTCAAAGCCGCCTCTGGCCTCCTTTTAGTCTGCGAACTCGTTAATAGGATGAATAAGAGAGAAGAGTTGTGAGCCATGAAAGCAGGCTAGTTCAATTTGGGCCAAGGAGGCTGAACACGAACTGCTGAAGGGCGGAAGAATGGATTCTAAGAGGGAAAGATGTCGCTCTGAGCCATAAAGTCTAACGCAATAAATTATCAGCAACGCAATAAGCGATTTCCAGGAGACATTTTAAAAAAAGCTAACAACCATCTTTCCCTGCACCAGGGAAAAATGGCAAAAGCAAGCTGGCAGAAGGATCCCATTTAAACAGGTTCAAGCTATCGAGTGAAATGTCATATTTTTCCTGTGGTTCTTATAATGTTTACTTGCAAGGAAGACGAGTCAGAGTAATCGTTAGCAAACAGCTGCTGGCAAAGCAGGCCGAACATCCATGGACTGTATTTCTACACTTCTACACAGAATTCTATAAAAATGGGCTCAGTGATCACTTCTTGTGATATTCAGCATCGACCTCCTGACATTCTGCCAGGGGGTCAATAATATATCTGATCAAAAACTCTGATATTTGTTGCACCACTGATTCTGTGAGGAAGAAAACAGATTATGTGGTCCATTACCAGCCAGTCAGTCAGCACAAGCAAGCATTTTCTCTTGCCTGTCAAATGTTACCAGTCATTTCAGAAAGTTCACGCTCCCAAGAATCTAGCATTCAGACCTCCTAGCCTAGGCAGTGTGAACTGAAGTTCTTGTGCATGAAGTGGAACTGGAGGTATTTGTTTGGATTCTGAATTTAAAAATTGGTAGTTTCGGCTAGCTTGTGCTAAATCCGATAGCTCTAACAGATACATTACTTTTGCACTGGCACAGTGGGATACATTGCTGCCTCACAGCTCCTGTGTCCAACGTTCAGCTCCAATCCTGAGCTCAGGTTACTGTTGGTACAGAGATTCATATGCTCTCCTTGTGTCCATTTGGGTTTCTTCCGAGTTTTCTGGTTTCCTCCCAAAAACGCACCAGTAAGTGGCTTTGCTGCTGGTGCATGGGGCCTTGTGACTGACAATCCATTCGAGTTGTATTCCCATCTCATGCCCAGTGTTCCTGGGATAGGTTCTGGATTCACCATGACCCTAACCAGGATAAAGCAGCTACTGAAGATGATGAACTTTTCCACTGGATCTGCTAATAGTTGAAGGCTATTAGCATTAAAGGATTATGATTTAGCTTAATGCAAACTGCATGTAGAAATTATTACACATTTGCCTAAAAAAACATTCAAACAGTGTTGGAAGCAAATAAGCAATTAAATCATTTTAATTAAAAAAAAAAAAAAAAGACGACATCTAATATATCGAAGAGTCAAATTTTCCTAATATTTCCTACTATAAGATAACCAAATACAAGCTTATTAAACCTATTTTAAACATTCTACTAATTTCAAGTTTGAAATAGTCTTATTTCTTTCTTAGTTCTATTAATTGTAAGCATTTATTTCAAGAAAGAAGCAAAATGATTTGCCAATAGACAACTAGAAATAGGTTTAATAATTTTATATTTGGTTTATTTGTAATCTCATAATAGGTAATACTAGATCAATTTGACTATATTCAAGATATTTCAACTTGATGTCATTTCTTGCAGTGAGTCATGTTGTTTATTTGCTTATTAACACTGTACGTCTTTTTAATCTATTAAAATGAACAGATTTAAAAAATAATTTTGTAAAAGTCATTTTGAACTAAGAATGCCTTAATTTTTTCCCCAACACTGTCTGACGCAAGTGTGTGATGATTCTGGCACGAAGTCTGCAGGCTGCCAATTAGTGGCAATAAGCTTCCCTTACATTCATCTCCAATGAGAACAAAAGAAGGAAAGTTTTAAAACCAAACAAATCGTGGCCTTATGAATGTACAAGGACACATGAAAATATGGGACCTTGAGAAGAAATTACCTAGCGACATTCCGAGGCAATCCACAAACAGATTATTTTAAGTATCAGTGAATCCGAACAGTGAATTTGGTTGATTTGATTATTCAAACGGTGCAAATAATAAATTGTTCAGAAATTTTTATTTACCCTTAATGATTTTATATATATATATATATATATATATATATATATATATATATATATATATATATATATATATATATATATATATATAAATTACATTCAGTGTAAATCATAACATTATTGTGAAAATCACTGTTGAGAGAAAAAGTACAGGAAAGTATTCAATTAACTTCTCAGCATGATCATGGTTTAAAATCACTTCTTCAAAGTGCTGTTATTAAATGAACCCTGTACATCTTGGAAAATACATCATTTACAGATAGTTTTTCTCAGCATGATAATAAATCATAATAAATCGAGAGCATCCTTTATGAGGATGCCAGTTTTCAAAGTTCCACGTACAAAATAAGACCTTCGAGTGATAGCACAACAATGCACATAATAAATAAGGCGCAAAATAAATAGCTAATCTAGTTGACTTAAAGTGTCAGTTCAGAGGATGTGTTTCATACGTACAGTCTCATGAATGATTTTTCCATCAACGTTCAATCAAGTGCCATTTATTCTGCTCATCTCACTCGTACTCACTAATTAATTACCCGTGCTTTTGCCATCATGGCATTTAACTTGAATGGTTTTATGCCAATTAACAGCTGAAGGGAAAATGGTTGAGTAACACATAGATGAACGCTGCTTGTCTCTTTAAACATGCATTTTGAGTTCGAGCTCCGCCATAACAGTATCAGCAAAAGCAACCGTTCAAGGGAAGTGCAGTCTCCATTCTTGCAAGGTCATTCTTAAATCACGTAAGAAGCATGTTCCAGTTTCACAGAGGGATGATATTGAGATCGCAGCAAGGTGATGGTGAGAGCATGCGAAATCTCTTTCTCTCTCTCTCTCTCAGAGCTGTACAAGTAGGGCTGAGAGAGAGAACGCTGCCGCTCCCAGCAGATTGCTGTAAGTGGAGCAGCGGACCTCCGGGAGCAGACCTGCTGGATAGATAGAAGTGAGTTTCTTCAGGGTTTCCTTCCCCTCTGAATGCCCTTCGATGCTCATTGGTCCGAAGTGCAAAGCTGTCCCAACATTGGACGAAAAATATATATATAACCAAGCTCCTTGTACGGAGTGTACAGATATATATTTTTTTTTTATCCAAGTCACCACAGAATGTGAATCCGTTTTTTTAACAAATAACTTAAACGTAGCTCTTATGCACCATTTGGGAAGTGACGTTTAGTGTGCTTTATCTATTATAAATAGGAGGATTGCTGGATTGGGAGTTGACCGTTATCACATGTAGGGCAAGAACAGTTGTGTCTGAGAGTCATGTGAGTCGAGAGCAAAAAGAACTCACCAGGTGTCTTTTTATAGACGAGGCAGTGGTGATCATAAGAAGCTGCCACTGCTTCCTATTAAAATACTGTAAGAGCTATTTCTAAGCCACTGTACAAAAAGGCTCGGTTTTGATTTCTGTTTACGCTAGGTGAAAAAAAAAAAAAAAAAGTAGTAAAGTAGCATGCAATTAGTAAAGGTTAATGAGTGTTAGAATAATTCCCAGCTAGCAGCAAGAGCTTAAAATCCCTCAGCGGATACGAGTTGGCAACATGTGCATGGGCCACATTCGTTGGTGCAAAAAGATGCTGGTGGGTAAATTACAGATGTGTACATTCCGTACACACAGATCTCTAACACAATAGACATTAAGCACAGCTGGATTTGATTTAAGACACGAGTGCTCGTCTTTCAGTTCTACCAAATCTGGTATGTTCTCATAAACGCTCACCGTTATGTTTTCTCGTTTCTTTGTCCATCAGCGGAGGTAAGTGGAGATGCTAAGCTTAAATACACACAGATAGACTTTTTCACTGGTACCACTACTACACAGATTTTTTTAAAAAAAACAAAAAAAAAAAAAACCAAAACATAGTCACACATTTGAAAAAAGTAATGCCGAATTATCTCCCATGTCAGTCTTTCAGTAGCGAGCAGTGGGTCAGTTAACTGGCATCAGATCTACTACTGGCCTTGTCACACAGCTGCGAAATGAACTCTACCTGTGCAGGTCAAGCAGGGTCAACAGAAGATTGATGGCATTTTTAAAATAGCTGCAGAAGCTAGATTGGGGCTCTGTCCAAAGCGTACAGAGGTCAAACATCTGCTGAGGCAGAGGGATTGATGATTAGTGCAGAAGTCTAATTTAAAGTGTGTGTTTGTAGGCGTGTGTGAGATTTCAAGCATCCTGCTGGCCGAGTGCCTGCAATTCGGTCGTGTAGAGCGAGTGCTGGAGGAAGACGTTCTTGCGGCTGTACATGTGCAGAGAGAGTGGCCCGCGTGGTGGCTGGCCCAGACGCCCGCTGAATGACGAGTGTGGCTTTGGCATGGCGAGTCTCTCGCTGTCTGAGGAGAGGCTGCAAGAGCTGCCACTCACCACGGCACGAGGGATCTGAGAGGGACCCGGATGATCTAGCTTGCGCGGTGTAGTCGCCTCAGATGATGAGGAGTATGTTTGTTCAGATCGCCTCTGGACTGCAGGGGGATCTCGAGTACCCATTCCCCCACTATGACGCTCTTCTCCCCAACTGGATAATCTGGCTGACCTTCGCTCTCTTGGAAGACTGCTGCTGCTATTGCCTATGGTTCGACTTGGATGGACAGCCTGTTGGCAGAAAGGGAGAAACAAATCAGGAAAAATGGTCTTGACTAAGAGTACATTAGAAAATTTATTTCCCGTTGTATCAGCATCCAAAAAGTAAAGGAATAAACTACAGTGACAGTACATTTGGCTGCGAGATGCTAATTTAAGGGCAAAGAAGCTGGCAAAACATGATGCTTCCTAACTAATGTGAAAAGGGTGTTAAAGGTGTTAATTGAAAGCAGTTTTGGTCATGGTTTGATTTGAATGAATGGCCCAATGAAACAGGGGGAAGGAAAAAAAAAAAAAACCTAACTGAGACTTTGACCAAGAGCAAATTAGACCACTTAATTCAGCGGCATCTTGATCAAACTCACTCGGGCTCCTGGAACCTCTTTAACTGTTTTCTGACCAACTGGAGCCTCTTTAAGAGCTAGCTAGTGCGGATGCCAGGAATGTAGCACAGTAAAATGATAATGTCACAGCAGAGATGAAGCCACCTGTTCATTTTTTTTTCCAAAAAAGCACAGCGTCACTTACACACAGCCCATTACTTATGATGCTAATGAGCATAGCACCTATAAACGAAGCCATTAGCTAAAGGCTTCAATGTTTTGACTAAGCACCACTCACAGCTCAGCATGTAATCCCAGCTGAGTTTACAGCTAGAACGCAATGAAATAAACTGCAATGAGTGTAAATTTGACTGTTCCCCTGGGTTGAGAGAGAGTGTTGATTAAACGTGATGTTGCTTAACTAATGCGAAAATCAGAAAGTTGTGAAGTGGAACTGAAAGCAAGACAAGGGTAAAAATCAAAAGAAAGTACATATCTACAGTTTGGTAGAAACTGTACAGCTTTTATGCACACCAAGAAAAGAAGACGCAGGCCAGGACATACGTTTTGTAAAATATCAGAAGGAAAGGCAGAGATCAACAGAGTGGCGTGGATGTGGACTGAGTTTCAAGTTTACTCCTTTTCAACTCCTCCTCAAGTATTATGCCTCCACAAGCATTCGGTCTCTCAAAAGCAGGGACATAAAAGCATCTGTGATAGTGACAGAACAGTTTGGTGCTTTGGAAGTAGGCCAGAAACCTGCACACACACCCACCCACACACACACACCTCACCACACCTGCAGAGTCATAATGTTGAAAACAGGAGCCTGGAGTAAATCACTGTGATTTAACAGCCTAATCCATTTGTGTCTTTATTAGGGTGTAATAAAAACCAGTCTGGTGATAATTGTACGCTTCTGCTAAAAGCCCCTCAGACTGATTACACCCACTGGGCAGTGAGAAGTACCATAGTTGTTCACCACACTATAAAGTACACACAAACCAACACTTAGAACAGCGAATAGAAAACAGTAAATTGTTTCCTGGCAAATGAGTGATTGTCAACCTCTGTTGTAAACTGGGCTTAATACATGATCAGTAGCTGGACACTGGATATCAAGCCTTCGTGTTTATTCCAATAAATATTATATAAGAAGAAGAAAGCCTTTATTTGTCACATCTACATCGCCGTGAAATTCTGCGCTTCGCATATCAGAGCGCAGGGCCAGCCATGATACAGCATCCTTGGAGGTTAAAAACCTTGCTCAGGGGGCCCAGCGGTAGGAGCTTGACGGTGCTGGGGCTTGAACCCTCGACCTTCTGAGCAGTAATGCAGAGGTTATCCACTGAACCAGCACTTCCGTTAAGAGGCTGTGGAAGCAGGAATAATATTCAAAGTCAGAGAAGTGATCTCAAATAAAAGCATCAAAAGACCTCCCACTGTCAGATTTAGGCGATGACACTTCTAACACAGAGTGTGCTATTTTCCAGGCCTCCTGAATAAAGTAGTGCTTTAAATGATAAATGCTCTTTCATCAGTGTTTTCACTGAGACAAGTAGGAAATAAAGCCATTAGCTCCTGTTTGGAGCACAGTAGCCACCTATCTTTTATCACTGTCTCCCAAATGTCAGAGGCAGAGTAGACGTGTGCTCAGGCAGCGTGGAGAGAAGAGACACAGTCCGCCTGCGGCTGCTGCAGAGCTACACGTCTAATGCTGTGAAGCGGCCGCGTCTTCACATGATAGAAGAGCTGACACAGAGAAGGAGAGAATATGGAAAACTCCCACAGGCTACATTGTGCACTCAAAGACCTTACAATCATATGCTCAGGCCAAAGGCCGCTTTTAAACCTGCCACTGCACGCAAGGACAAACAGACTGTGTCTGCCACAGGGACAATGAGTCTGTATAAGTCAAGATTTCAGTTCCTATTTATGATTCTCTTTGCTTTAAACTAGTGTCAACAACTGTTCCTTTTATTTAACACACCCACACACGTTTGTTCTACTATCCTCGTCAGCTGATTAATGCTATGTCTACACCTAAACCTAAAGGAAATCAGCCAAATGTACCCACAAGATTAAAACCATCAGATATTGCTTTTCAGCTCACCACAGTTGTAACGAGTAGTTATTTGCGTTACCGTAGCCTTCTTGTCAGCTTGAACTAATCTGGCCATTCTCCTCTTACCTCTCTCATCAGCAAGGCATTCTGCCCACAGGACTGCCACTCACTGGATGTTTGTGTTTTCGCACATTATGGGTAAATTCTACAAACTGTTGTAGATGAACATCCCAGGAGATCAACAGTTTCTAAAATACTCAAACCAACCATGCCACAGTCAAAGTCACGGAGTTCACGTTTTTTTTCCCCCCATTCCGATGCTTGATGTCAACCGATGTCAGCATGTACTTAGTAACAGTCTGATCACATCTAGTTCATTCATTTATCCATGTTCAACAACCACTTTATCCTGGTCAGGATCCCAGTTGCCTGTCCAGAGAAAAATGAGAGTGAAGTGGGAATACAGCTGTGTATACATCCTGGACAGGACACCGATCCATCATAGGGCATCACACACTTTCACACAGTCACACCTAGGGACAATTTAGCACAGGCAATCCACCTACCGGCATGTTTTTTTGTGAGGTGGCAGGAAACCAGAAGAAACACACACGGACACGAGAGAAAAGAAAAAAACAATACACACGTTACCTCGAGGACAGGATTGAAGCAGGGATACTGGAGCTAGGAGGCAGCAATGCTATCTGCTCCATCAGCATGGCAACTAGAAGAACAGTTGCTCTGTTGCTTTTTCCTTGCATATCTCACTAATGCAACACAGTCACCGAATGAGTGTATCAGACCACAATTTCCAACCCTATTTACTGTCTTTCCTATGTATCTAAATGCAGATTTAGTTACTGCTCCATTGAAATACTAGGCGGTTCAGCAGTCTTGGGGTCTGAAGCCCCTGCCATCCACTCCCCAATAATAAACCCTCTTTCACAGTCCATTAAATCCTTTCATTCTGCTATTTTAATCCAAAATCAAGATATGTGTGAGTATGTGTGTTGAGATAAACAGTCAGATTACCTGATAGCACCTTGGAAAGAGCCAGTTATTTTTGTGCCCTTTGATATTAGACCTCTGCTTTGTGATATTTTAAATTACGACACCTGAAAGCAATATAAATATTCTTGTTTTATTATGAAAGGACATGCAGCGATAGCTCAAATCAGCCTAACCTTTTCATTGAGGCCCTGCATAAATAGTCGCCTTTATTAGTCATACCTAGAATTATATCTCATTTCAACACCAGGGTCACTGCAGGTCTCCACCAATGCAATTTTCACTCTTTCTGGAGTACCTAAATGTCTCCCACCAGGTATCTGAGCAGGTCATTTATCAGAGGTGCGTGCTTCTTTCGTTCACAGGAGAGGAATGCTCATGAGCCTTCTGTGAAATTCAGCAGTGCATCTGAAAATGAACCACATCCCGACACATTACGACACAGTACTACAGCACAGGAAAGTACAAAGAGATGTGAGGGTGGGAAGCAAGCTAAATGGCAGAGAGATCAAAGAGATATTTGAGTGTAAAAACTGAGAGGAACATAAAAGTAAAGTAGTGTGAGAATAACAAAGGAACGACAACTCTGCGTGTATGTGTGTGTCAGGGGTGTTACACCTGTCACAATATGTAGCATAGTGTATGCATATATGCACGTTTAGGAAAAACGGGTTCTTCAGGGGTTCTTCGATGGTTTATTTGATAATTAAAGGTTCTTATTTTTCTAAGAAGTATTACACTAGGAACACCTCACTTGCCAAACTTTCTGTTAGGGTTACACATCGAAACGTTCACTTCAGGCCACACTTCCACAAACCTCAGCTTTGTGGAGTGTCCAGGCTATGGTTGTCCTGTGAACACCTTCTCTTGTCTGAGCTGTGGATCACTCCAGCTCATTCAGAGTTGGCCTGCAGGTTGCTTCTCTGACTAATGCCCTCCTTACCTGGTCACTCGGTAGAAGCTAGGCATGGTTGTGCCAAATTCTTTCCATGTTATAATAATGCATTGAATTTTTTTTTGCACATAGATTTACAAACAAAATCCCCCCCCTGGGGAAAAGTGCAAGGGGGGTGAATATGGCACTATATAAGGATGGAATGACAAAAATGGATTTCAGCCAGGCCTGTTGTTCCCGGAGACATGATGGCGCTTTGATTTGAAAATGCAGTGTAGAAGAGTGAACATCAAAGCCCTTCCTCCTACTACTGCCTCCATCAAATAGCCATCAGCTTTGTGGGAAGATAAGGTGCTTTACAGGGCTTGTCTTGTTCTCTCTGACAGGACAGGCACTGGATAGACAATAGGGGATATGCATTTCAAAAAGAAAAAGAGGAGAGATGCAGATAAAAGCAGCATAAATTGAGTTTCATCACACATTGTGGCACATGTCTTCTCAGGCTGATGAAGCCTGTTTTAAGGACCGTCAGCTCCACTATGGTGACGGAAGCGTCATCTAAGGATCATGTCACAAAAAGGAACCGCACATTCTTGCCAAATATGAGATTTTACAAGAAAAATTACAAAGCAGTAGAAGAAACGCAGCTGGGTGCCACAGCATCCTCAGCAAACAATTGCAGTTTTTCTTATACCGGCAGGCAGAGCTATTGCAGGTAGCTCTCTCTCTCACTAAAAAGTGCAGCAAAACCAAATAAGCCAAACTGCTGGATAACATTCAGAGATGCACATCCCATCAGCAACCTGGCAAACTGCATAATTTGCAGGCAGAGGTAGAACATGAAACAAGAGCCAAATGCTTGAGTGCCCTCAGGCTGTGATGTTTGTGTAGCTCTGCTCGGCTCACTTCCATTTGCTTGGGTGCTAGTGTACGGAGTGCAGAGCAGTCACCCTCTCGCAGCTGTTATTACTGCGCTCGGCTGAAATAAGTGTGACAGCCGAGGCTACAGACATTTACGTCAGGTGTGAAAACAACACAAGGGTACGAGGCTTACCAGACTGCGGCTCTTTCTCTGTGACCCGCTGTGTGGCTTCAGATGCCCTCCCAACCTAGGCCTAATGTCAACAACTGCAGCAGCACTCGTTTACTGAGTCAACACTATGAAGGAGGCAATGCATTTTTGAGAGCGAGCCTGGCACTAGCTGCTGCATTCCAAAGAAGAAAGGTTTGCAGAAGAAATTTCAGCAATGAATTTTTAATAAGGCAATTAGTGTTTGAATTATTAAAGTTTTCACAGACACAAAACATCAACTGTTCATAGCCTTACATTTATTAATTCCTTACATTTGTTAAGTTCGGAGTGATACAGTGATACAGTGGGTACCGCTGCTACCTCACAGCTCCAGAGTCTCTGGTTCGATCCTGAGCTCGGGTTACTGTCTATGTAGACTTTCATGTGTTCTCCTTGTGGCTACTACTAAATTGTCCCCTGCGTGTGAATGAGAGTACGAATGTGTGTGCACAGTGCCCTGAACAGGACTGGCATTCCCCTGCAGCATGTATTCCTGCTTCGCACCCAGTGTTCCCAGCTGTGTGTCTGTCCTTAGCTTTGCATCAGTGGATGGCCAAGTCATTGGAGAGGCTCTGCTGTCAGAAGCTCAGCCAGGTCTCTCTCTCTCTTTTTTTTTTTTTTTTTTTTTTTTTAAAAAGAGCACTGGAGGGCTTGCCTAGTTTATCGCAACTCAGTGCATCCTCTCGAGAGAGTTCCTTTCTTTAGTACTTGCTACCGGGGCATTTAGGCCAGTATAATAACTGTAGTGATAATGCATTTCTCAATCCGTCGCCCTTTACTTTGTCCGAGGATAGATCAAACGTCTTAGTTTTAGTATGTTGGCTCATGCCTGAGCATTTCTTTAATGAGGTGTCACCACTGGTTTACTTCTACCTTTGGTCAGAATAACATGAATATTCGACACTCTGATACAACAAGTTTCTGGAGGTATTCTCATTCTCCACTTGTTGAACATGAAATAAAGTATATGGAAATACAAAGAGAGGATGAGGGGAACAGTATGTCCTTCACAGGGCCCATGAGTGTAGCTGTTACACGTAATGTGGCTCTGAACAATGGAGTGAGCGACAGAAAGGTCGGCTGTACCGATGGCTGGCACCCCACCTCAGGGAATTTCCAGCCAGGGTCTGCCTCTGATACACACGTGAATCGCTGTCCACACAAGCCCATATTAATTGCAATTGCTATAGATAGTGACAGCCCATAGAGAAGCAGGGGAAAAGTGAAGGCAAGAAAAAAAAGAAGGCAGCAAGAGACGGCTTGCCCATAATCCGGTGATGGGCGATGATATGGGACACTTTACCTGCCAGATGAAGGCAATGTCACAATAAATATTAACCATTTAAAGTAAACTATGCAACCAAAGCAACAACATTCTAACACTGCTTCCTAGTCTGAAATAAAACTACAAATTCCTTTTCAACTGATTAATTGTAAAATACTGAGCATATCAATATTTCTCACCAATAGAGCCTGAACAATTGCGTCATATAACAGCACGAATGATTAGCATGGCTAGAGACGGCACTCCAACTCTAAAGCTTTCCGGAGTTTCCTGGCTTAAAATGTTCAACTCCCAGCTTAGTGTCTAGCTGGTAAAAACTGCCACAATACTACAAGGCCTTCATATTTTATAGCCTAGAAACAGAACTAAAAACAAAAAGTTACTCTGAAGCCAAACCATCCCTACAAAAGTCAAACCATCCTTATAACAACAATTTAAATCTCATTTTTAAAACAACATTCGTCCGTATTTAAATTAATCTAGTACATTTCCAAAGTAAAGTAGGGAATAACACTGAGCAGTAATATGATAGATTAGAATACATAGCAAATTAGAGGAATAGAGGGGGAAAAAAAAATCCAACTCAGTGATTGTGGATATCAATAGATAAGCAAAAGAATGAAGATTCTAAAATAGATTTCTTTCATGTTGACGGTAATCAACAACTACATATTGCAATGTAAATACATTATAGGAATACATTTGACCTTTGGGTGGGTGTGTATTGGCGCCAGCAAGCCTCTTGCCATGCCTGAATTTGTCTCTGATGCACATCATATGAAACCTTTGGGGGTGGTCTTCCCCATCTTGAAAATCTATAGAACATTTGTGCTTATCAGTTTTGTTGTGGCAAAATATTCCTACTATATGCCTCAATGCTATTCAGAATGCGCAGACTTGACAGGAAGATTTAATTAATATTCATGTTGTTGCCTTTTTGTACCATTTATGCTGAGGTAAACTGTGTTAGATCAGAATCACAGGGCCAGGGGTCCTCTCAGCACACAAGAGATGATAGAAGCAAAAGTGCACGGCAAAAGGAAAAGAAGAAGCCAATTTACTGGCATACCATTCATCTCAAACTGAAAGCAAGCATGCATAGAAGGTCCAAAAAAATTCTTAAATTTCACACACATGCTGCTGCTGCTGCTGCTACCTCAGTAAGTTCGGAACCAGAGAAGGGAGGAGGATGCTCAGACTGCATCTGTCCTATTTTATTTTGACTAATGATCTCAAAATGTCCTGAATCTGTCCACTAGTGGGTGAGGAGGGCAGCGGTAAACAGGAGCAAGTCCCTTGGCTGGCACTGCCCGCGTGCCACTAAACAGTGATGGATACGCAACCTCATCCTTAGCAACCTTAGCAGGTGCACTGAGACATGCTGAAATCAACATATACCCATACTCACACAAACGGTTAAACGTATTAATTTAACGTATTTATGTAACAACGGTATGTACTTTGAGTTATCACGACAAAGAAATAAAGTTTTAAAATCCATTTTAGAATCTGTTCTTTTGCTGATTTCTTGAGATACCTGCTCACAATCGCTGTGCACAGCAAATGAGTTGTCGGATTCGGTACGTTTTCTAATCCTTTGTTGGATATTCTAATGTTTAATGTTTAATCATACTCCCTAATTTACTTTTGAAACCTGCTTGATTTAGTTTTAGCACTCATATTTACTTTATCGCTAAAAATCAGATTGCCTAAAGGCAAATTACATTAATGCCTGTTGGACAATTTACAAGCAAACTCTATTTTTAGCATGCTTTTTTAAAAGCAGGAAAAAAAAACCTCAAACCCTTAATGGTTCTTTTGTTGTTCATCTGTAGGAGTGCTTAAAGGTTTTATGTCAAACCCTATAACAAAGTGTTTCTCTATCAGAAAGGGTTTCAAGCTAGAACTCTTCTAGGAATCTAAGAATCCTTTGAAAATATGATGCCAACAGTCCACACCCACCTACCCATTCAGCTTAGGGTTTATATTAAATGTTAATTTTATTCTAATAAATGTGAATAATGACACTGATACAGGATATCTGCTTTAAGGGATATACTGTCCAAACACTGTCCTAGCTGTCAGTGTTCTGCAGAGGCCTCATAACTCCCCTTTAAATGTCCAGTAAGTCAAGATGAATGTAACAGTAACATTTTGCCACCCGTCCGTTTTATTTAACGATGCATGATTGAAGTTGCTAAGGCGAGTAAAAATAGTTTAATATACCTTGTACAGCCAAGTCCACTAGCATATTAATCATTTTAGCTTCTCCTGAAAAGTTCTATATCTGAATCAGTACACTGATAATATATGGGATTACACACCCACATACTGCTGTCTTACATATATAATGCGTTATATTTTCATTTGATATTACTGGGAAGAAGAACTGGCTGACTGTGAGTCACTGGAAGATGATTTTTCCGAATGTAGCAACTCTGAACTGGCCCTGTCAAGAAAAAAAGAGGGGTCTAAGAGAGCTGTGATCCCTGTCACACCCCTCTGTGCCCCAAGCCTGTCTCTTTCTCTCTCTCACAAACACACACACGCACGCACGCACATCCACCCTTATGCAGCACTCCTCTTCCCCTATCATACTCGTGCTGCAATCTGCAGTCCAGAGGATAATGGAGCTCTAATTAATTTCTAAATCCAGCCTATTCTCAAAGATGAACAACGCTCAGATCTCTCTTTTGATGAATATGCTGATTGCGGCGGTATTCAATTAAGATGTCCCAAAAAACCATCAATGCGTTCCAGTCAGTAAATCATCATATAAGTACTGCAGATCAGTGTTGATCAGTGTCGTTCAAGATTCCTTTTTCCCCTTATGTCAGTCAGACCTAATGAATTCTTGATTTGTTTGATGCTATAAATACCTTGGTGCAATCAAAGAGTTAAGAAGCAAAGAAATCCAATTACTTTCTGCAGTTGTTGCTATGGACAAAATAAACCAGGAAATAACACGCAGCCCTTAATGGAGGCAATATAAATTGATTGTGCCGGGTTTCAGGTGCAGCCATAGCTGTAAGTAAAAGGAATCTCTGACACAAGGGCCCTTTCAGTACACTGGATAAAATGGACTTCACTGCAGCCAGCCTGAACAGGGAAAGACAACTACATTTATCTCAATCAAAACAAAGACCAGCCTCTATGGAAGGCAAGCTTTCAACTCTTCAACAGTGCACCCTGCCTGTGCCTTTTCTAGCCTTCTCTCCAAACCTAACTGTCCCCTACAACACAGACTGATCAAAATATATACTGGTGCAGACGGAGTAAGTGTGTCTTTGTGACAACTGTCTCGTAAATGACAGGGCTCACAGCATTCTGGCAAACAGAACAGTATGGAGGGAGTGGCGAGTGTGTTCTATAAATGACTGCCAGTTTGAATTGCAAATTAGGAGCCACACTTTCTTACCAATCCTCACAAAAAAATGGCTTCTAAACACTGTAGACAAAAATAATGAAAGAATAATAAAGGAATTAGATTGACAATTCAAAGCTGCATGGACTAACTCACAATCCTGTTTAATCACTGGGGTAAGTGGTGATGTAAGCAGGTCACAGCTCACTGTACTATAGTTAAGTAAAAAGGGAATCGGGGCAGATCGTTGAGTGTGACTGTCGAACTGGTGCAGAGAGTGTGAGATATGGGTCTGAGATCTCAGCATGGTGAGCTTGATCATGGCTGTGGGGTTTAAACCAGTATCCAGCACAGGCATTCACTCAGATCTCACGCTGTTTGCAGCATCACTGAGCACAGTTTCTGTGTCAGCACTGGCAAGTAAGAGACAGGAGGTTTCATTTGGGCTAAAAGCAAATGAAGTCAGGGTTATGAGTGTTAGGCTTTACCTTAAACTGTAACTGAAGTGAACAGAGTCCCCACGCTGCAGTATGATGTTTGAGCGGCTCTTAGTTCAGATGAACTGATCGCAACAAATGTGTAAAAAGCAACTGCTGAAATTGAAAGTGCCATAGTTTCCTTACTAAAACTTGTTTGCTGCCCCCGCAATGTGTCCCATCTAGGGTGCATTTCTGCTTTGGGCACAGTGCTCCTGGGATAAGATACGGATCCTCAACGACCTCGACCTATCACATATGAAACAATACCTATGAAAGAAGGACGTGCTTAGACCACAGGTGTCAAACTCTAGAGAAATACAGCCTGGTGTCTCTCTATAATCCGGCCTGCACAATTTTGCGAAAAGAAATACTGAAACAGTCTGTAGTCCCCACTACTCAGACCATCCAGACCTGTAATGCAGTCCCCACCCGTGTTCTGGACGTGTACAGCACGCACGGGCTCAAAGGGCTGAAAAGCCAGTTAAAAATCGATGCCTATCTGCTGCATTTAAATGTACGTCAGACCAGCATCTACAAAGAATTCGGAAACCTGCTCTGTGTTGGCCTTTAGTGTGATTCAGTGGCCGACTCCAAATCCCGAAATGCACCGCCCAGTGTAGGGACATAGAAATAGGTTGAAAAAAGAAAAGTCAATATAGTGCAAAGACAAGAGATATGGGAGAATAAGAACATGCTCTCAGCAGACATAAGCCCACGTGAGTTGTTCTTAAATAGTTTCTATTAGTCGTTCTTTTTCCTAGAAAGCTTCTATGGACCTTTTTCACAACATCCGTGTCGTGATATCCGGTAATGAATAGCAGCATTTCGGTTGCCACTTTGGACATTGTTTAGTTAATGCATTCGTTACAGTGAATCCGAACTAATAACGGTGTATTCAGGATTAAAGTAAGCAGTAAATATCTACATTTTTCACACTTTTCACACTGCTGCCTAGTTTGTTTAAGTCATTCAACTGGCACAGTAGCTAATGAACACTGCACCAATAAACTAATTAGCTAGCAATCAGGGCATGTGTAGGGTGTGTAGGGTGTAAAAATTGTCATTTTATAGTATTTGTATTATATATACACTATATGGTCAAAAGTATGTGGATACCTGACCGGCACACCCATATGTGGGCCTTCCCCAAGCTGCTGAAAGCACACAATTGTCTAGAATGTCTCTGTGCGCTGTTTCCTTTTACTGGAACTTAGGGGACCAAACATATTCCAGCATGATGTTTACATTTACGGCATTTGGCAGATGGCCTTATCCAGAACAACTTACAATTACACAACTGAGCAGTTGACAATTAAGGGCGCAGCAGTGGCAGCTTGGCAGTGCTGGGATTTGAATTCATGACCAGGAGTCCAATGTCTTTTCCACTGCCCCTATAACACCACCCCGGTGCACAAAGCAAGCTCCATAAAGACTTGGTGTGCCAAGGATGAAGTGGAAAAACTCGAGTGTCCTGTCCTCAACCCCACTGAACACCTCTGAGATGAACTGGAACGCCAACTGAGCCCCGCGCTTTCTCACACGACCTCAGATGTTTGATCTGCTCATTCAAATTGAGAGGGTATAGTCCCATGCTTTTGACATTTAGAGCCAGTGGTTTTTGAGTAGCCAGATTCTTGGAAATGCCGGCTACAGACATCTGTGCTGCTCATCCTTATCCCAGTGAACAGCTCCGAGCCATTTCTTTCTCACAAGCACATCGGTGGGAAATGAGTGAAATTATTTGTGCATTTCGGCCGTGCAATGATTGCGAGCTGTATTTGCTGCCTCACTGGACGTTCTGAAACACTACTACTGACACTTTCGCATTCATAAACAGGGACGAGTGAAAAAGGTCCACTTGTGTTAATTGATCCAATAGCTAACGTTAAATATGAATATCCTCACATTGTGGCCCTTCAAGGGCTCACAAAAATGCTGATGTGGCATTTTTTACGGTAAGAAAAAAACAAACAAAAAACTTTAATATAAACAATATTTAATAAAAAGAACTGACGCAGATTATTAAAGAAAGATGCCAGCCCTGCTAGAATACAAAGAGAGACATTACACAGTGCTGAAAGACCATCTGTACACTTCAGCTGAGATATTGATCTTATAAAGCTTTGGATTATATCAAAGCACAGTATTGCTTTAATGTCTGCAAAAGAGCAGCATGCAGACGTTTAGAAACTTGAAGCACTACAGAAAAAGTGGTTTATTAATCATTACAATAAAACTTTCTACATCTATTATTAATTAGTGCTTGCAGCACATGATTTCCAACAGATCTGATTAAATGCTGCAAATTAGGCATAATTACTAAATGACCCTTTATTCCATAATGACAGTGAAAATAATGAGAATTATTAATTATTTTAATGCAAGTAACTTTACGCTGTACAAATCATAGGCATTTTCACACTGAGGCCAAACATTGATATCAATCATTTAATGAATCTACTCAGGACAAAATAGTGGTTTCAGTTCAACTGCTACAGTGGCAGAGTCTATATTGCTGGTTCTTTCAGGTAGCTAAGCAGGTAAAAGAGGCCGCAAGTGAGAAGGAAAAAGAAAGGGATTTTCAAGAAAGGGATTGCCCTGCACACAGAGGGCAGCATATCTGATTAAGTTTCTCTAAAACAAACTATATGAAACCAATTATTTATATATTATATATTATATGGCAGTGAGTGCTGAAATATTTATATGGGTACTTTTTTTCCTGTTGTGGAATAAACCACAATATCTTATCCCACGAAAAAAGTACACATCCTCTCTGGCTGAGTGCTGACTGTTACAAGCTTGAACTAACAACTCCAATAATAGACAGTGGCCTGGAGGCTGCTTAATAATACATCAATCTCTCTGTCTCTTCCCAAGATTTAATCCATCAACCAGACACATTCTTCTTTTCCACCTGTAGCCAACCACAGATACTGAAACATCTGATATAGGCTCAAAGAAGGGCATGTGCCAAAGAGACTGCAAGTTAATCAGTCTTGTTTAACCAATAACAATATAACAAAAATGTTTCTAATGTCGTTTGCATCACCCATCTTGTCAATCCTAAAGTAACTAAATTAGTGTTTACTAAACCTGATGTCGAACTGAATCATGCTGAAGAACAATGGTCATAAAACAGAAACAATAATGCATGTAAGTGATGTTAATGTGATCCTATAACATTGTACTCCTATTTTACATTCTGAAGGATCTAAAATAATCAATACATATGTGAAATTATTAAATAAAAAAATAAAAAAAAATTTAAAAAAAAAACATTTGAGTTAGTACAGGTATTCATAGTTTCCTGTGAAATGCAATCAGGGTAATATTTAAAGTTGAAATTTAGTAGAAATTTAACTTGTACGAGTGGCTCTGTTGTCTATTGTCAACTCACACATCAGTAAATTCCACGTCATATGAGAATATGACAAATATTTAGAAAGTTGGAGCCGGTTGGTTCATTCGCATTGTTTGAAGTACCCAAATCTTGCCAGCAACGACCTGTGAGTGCACAGGCTTTCTGATGTCAATAACATACTTCCACTATATGTGCCCTTGAGCTTTGTAAGTGTGAGTAAGTCCAGAGATCATAAACTAGTCTCTGCAGTGCACTTTTGTACAGTACATGCAATGGATCAACAGAGTCTGAATCTTGGCACCGCTCTATAAAGTACACACCTGCAAGGCTCTCTAACCTCTTTCTGAATTAATGAAACAGATGTTGGTCTGTAGCTTTTGGTACATAAACATGGATTACCTTGCATGCCTTTCCAACTTTAAAATAAAAAAAAAAAAAAAAACACAACAGGCTAAATGCAAACCACACGGGAAAAGGATTCACAGGACACCACAATTCACTAAACACAATCCGCCACTATTTACCTCAATCTACTGGAGATACAGAATGTTAACAAACGACAGACTTTCACACTACCACCCAAAATCTAACACACAGCTATGGCACGGAGAAAGGCAGAGCAGCAGGACTTCAAGTTTTACTCACATTAAAACACCTACTCTGCACCCACTGAGCTAATGGGGGGTGACTGGTGTGATTTGCATCCCATCTACATTTTTTTTTTTTTAACTTTCTACTGGGTTGCTTCCCTGTGTCTGTGTGTCGTTTTCAAATTCTTCCACATTACTCACAAAGTGGGAATTCAAATAACTCTCTGAACGTATTCTTATAGAGCCGCTTCCCTTTCTCCTCACTGTTACCGTTTACTGTCCTGTTCAGTACATGTCTTGATTTGTGTTTGTGTAATAAGTGTTAAAGATCTACATGAAACCTGGAGGCAAAAAGCATTAAGGCAGTGTCAAATGGGAACAAACATTAACAAAAAGATGACAATTTCAGAGGGAAAAAGGCTGTGGATTTGGTAAGCATTGATGAAGAGACACCACGTAATCAACGTGCCCCCAATTAAGATTACTGATAAGATCACAGCCCAATAATCACTCTAATTTCATAAGGAGCACCGCAGCAATTAAGCGATTATACTATTCGATGACGCAATTTCAAAAGCTCTGTTGTTTCCCTTGATTAACCAGGGTGAAGATTGGAGGAGAAGAGTGACCTGCTTTTGATTAGAGTCAGACAGGGCTGCTTCATATAGAGATACCTCCTACCTGCGTTCTGCCTCCATCACAGGCATCGTGTTGCTCACTGCGCCCACAGCGAAGGATCACGGAGGGACAAGAGAACACAACAATAAACAGACAGATGAACATGATGCATGCAAAAGACAAATAAAAACTGAATATAAAATGAAGTGAAAGAAGAACAAAGGAATACTAGGTGAGACGAGGTGCGGAATGGTGTGTCGTTATGCAGATATAATGACGCCTTAGAATTCAAACAGTGCATCAAAGGAAGATCAGGACGGTTAAGAAAAAATACTTTCTACAAAGCACATAGAAATAAAGCTGTATTTATGTATTAATTGTGCTTACAATAATCCATATTACTACTGTGGCTATTCATCATCATAACATGTGGCTTGTGTATTCTTTCTTATAGAATTCTTTACAAGTATTAAAATGTGCTTTATATTCATGAGCAGATCATTAGCAGTCAGAAGAGAACTGCAATATGGCACATGACTTGAAGATGAATTTGGTCTAACGTCACCAAAGATTCAATTACGGTGTTTGGTTGAAGCTTGATCACCAAGGCATTGTTAAATTGTTACCAAATTAGACTCAATTATAAACGCTCTTAATTATTTACAAATACATATTAATGTGAATCAGTGCTATGTTAACAGGCAAAATTACATTGCACCACAGCACAGACTCAACAAATGGAATCAACGTGGAACACAAAATGTGTTATTTGAAGAAATTTGCAAGAGGAAACTCTGAACAGTGTTTCTGATCTCTAGGGGGGGTGTACCTGCAGATGTTTAAGGAAGCAGTAGGTGGGAGAGTGACTCACACTGCAACATGTATTTAGAGTTACTGAGTGAAAAGATGTCACAGGGGGAAAATGCCACTGTCATTTTCCCCCCTGCCAAAGGGGACTTGAAACAACTGAAAAATGGTCATCTGTAGCATTTGTCAAAACTGGGTAATTATTTCGCTCGGTGTCTGATGAAAAATCCACTCAAGCAAATGGATGTTTTCACTGACATTTAGTGTACGCAGAGTGACATTACAACACTGTCAGAAGTCAGTGACCGAGTCTCAATCTGGTCTTACAACAGCCTTCAGAGATATTCATAGGGAGGAAAATAAGAGACTAAACTAAAAAAAAAATTAAAATGTTCAGTAATGGGTGCTCTCGAGTGGGAAAAGCATTTGCTCTGTTGTTGCAAGTTTGAATCCCGATGATGCCACAGCCATCCACGACTGGAAGCCAATAGAGCAAAATTGGCCATTCTCTCTGGGTGGGAGGGACTGCATGCTCTTTCTCCCCTGTCAATCACAGTGACACTAGCCAATTGCGGGCATCTGGGAGCTCATGTATGCAGAAGAGTTTGATATGCTGCCCTGTGACGCAGCATGAGCAGCAGTTCAAAACAAAGTAATCGCTGGCTTCATGTGTGTTGGAGCAGAGAACGTGTTAGCCTTCACCCTCCACGGTGAGGTATTTGTTTAACAGGGAAATGGAGAACAAAAAAAAGGTAAATGCCCAGTAATATCAACTGTAGATCTCTCATTAGTTAGGCTTAAACATTGATAAATCTAAGCGTTTCTAAAGCAAATGTCTGTGCAACATGTAGATTAAAAGACAAGGAGCATAACGTTTCTGTTGATACTGTGCATATAAAACATGTACGGCAACCTACCAAAAAAAAAAAAAAAAAAAAAAAAAAAGACTTGAGGCCACAACCAAGAACAAACTCTAGGATTGGTGTCATTGATGATATAATTCTTTATTAAATTCTCGCCACAATGTTCTTGCCTTTCCCAGCCATCTGTCCCCGGTGAGGTGGCGCCTGTGCATTCTGTCGCACATTGGCCCTTGAGGGGGAAGAATTGAGGGATGAGAGAGAGAGAGAGAGAGCGCCAGAGTGTGTGCGGCACACATCAACTAGCACGCACCTTCCACTAATATCTAAATACCCCACAGACAGCCTGCAGCCAGCCTGGTGTACCAGAACTTAATATTTCTGTTGCTCATTTTGGGCCGCAGTCATTACCCTGACAAAGTTATTAAAGTTAAGCCAGGCTACAGCGTGAGCATAACAATACAAGAGATATTGCATGATTACACAAAAGATGACATTTTCAAATATGACAGCATATATTAGGGGCTAGGAAAAATGCACTTAACATTCATCCCTGAAGAACTACTTAATCAACAGTCATGCCACTTCATTAAAAAAAAAAAAAAAAATCCAAGTGTTCTCCGACCTGCCTGCTGCTTAATATTTTCACACAAGCACCCACACGCGTTTGGCGTCACACCTGATGATGCCTTAGCACTAAGCCCAGATGGAATACTGTGTTAATGACAGGCTTCTTAAGTTAAAAAAGGACATCCGCACAGCCTAACACTTCAGCGACTTGTAGAAAGACCACATCATTATAACACACGCTCGCACCCCTTCTTCAAGTCCCTTTCTGATGCTTTCATGTGTATCCATCTCACTATTAAGTCCATACGCACTTAAAAATACACATCACGTTTGTAATGGCCTCTCATCATCAAGTGTTTTCTCTCTCCCCCACTCCAAGCTGCTTCTTCCAAGAGACTCACCTTCCCACTCTCCTGCCTGAGGAAAAAAATGTGAAGGAAAGTAAAGGACAACACTAAGAAAAAGACAGAGGCTGACAGATCTACTCCAGCTGATGGCATGTTGGATGAGACAAGATGGATACAGCCATAGGGCCAAAGCTATGGGACCTAAGGAACAGCAGCGGCTGCTGGGAGCCCACGCACCTTCCTGAGGGATGCTGTCTCATTAGCTGCTACCGCCTGCCTGCTTTCTGGCCATACTCCAATGCTTTATCCAAATCATAGTGGCGCAGATCAGCACTTCATTACTGCATGAGACACACTTGAAAACGTTAACTCACTTGCCAACAGCCGCATGCAGAACTCCCAAGAATGGAGAGCACAAAAATAAAAAGAAAATAGAAAAGCAATTCTGTGATATGGTAAAATTGCAAATCAATTCTGCGAATTTGAAATGTAATATTGTACTTTCTGAAAGGAACAATGCGCCGCCTGTAATTCCTACCATGCAAGTAAGTAGATTAGGTACCAAATTAGTGCTCTACTAAACTATGCTATGAAGCTTGAAGGAAAATGGGGGGGAGGGGGGAGGACAATTTCAAGGAGCACAATGAGACACCTTCCATTTTAGCTAATCTGCACTAAATTACCCATGACCCGCATTTACGGGAACTATACCACAGGGGCATATCCCAGTTAATGCAAAAAAAAAAACAATAAATAAATAAATAAATTTACATTTATTTCAGAGTTAGAAACAAATTCTACTCATTGTTTGCAGTTTCGGTTTCATTCGGTGTATACTACATGTTCATAAGTTTTGCGTATATCAGTAAAAATAATTAAATAAAAATAGTCAAAAGTGGATCAAAGCATATGTGGCCTTCTGCCTTCCTGCAGCCAGCTCCTCCTCCTGAATAAACATGCCGCTTTCATCTTCCCAATTCAGCCGCTTTGGGCAGAGAGTTGCCATTCTCATGCTTCAGTCTGCGTGGATTATCACTCAATATACTTACGCGCACACAAGGGCAGTATATGTATGCGTTTCTCTGAGTTTTCCCTTCATCTCTGAAGCAGTACTTCTGGGGGATTAAATCCAAAATAAACGTGAGGCTAGCTTTAGGCATTTAAACTGGAGATGACTGCTCTGTGAGGGACAGATCAAGATCTCCATCTAATGTCGGGAGATACGGCATAAAAAGGCCACACTTGAAGCTGTAATTTCTTAAGTACCATTAGTGCATATAAAAGCCCAGACTATACACTTACATACAAGAGCAGCAGGATGGGAGATATATATAGAGAAAGACAGTTACAGATAAAGCTTGGCAGGCAGGAATTGGATTGGCTGAGCGAAAACGACAAGCTGTAGAGGTTTCAAAAAAAGCAGGCAAGAATCCAGAAGCATCAGTGAGGGAGTAACAGTGTCCAGCTCTCTGAGCCATGGTTGTATGCCATGCTTTGTATGAAGCACCACATGGCTGTGGGAAGAATTTGCACGGCTGCCTGCGAGACAAGGCAGGAGCAGGAGCACTGGGGCTGGCACAAGCTTGGCCCTGGAAGTGAAGGCACACACACGACGTATCTTTTGAGCAGGATTGGGAAACAGCCTATTCACACATCCACAATATGGTCAGCATGGTCAGGGGACAGCACAGGTGAATTCCTTAAACCCACTAAACAAAGCCAAAAGGATTTTCTGTCTGAACTTAATGAGGAAACTTTGAGTAAAACAGAAGTGTGTCTTAGTTATGCACGATTCTTTCCTTGGACTTAAGCTCATTTTTCTTGTGCCATACTGAATCTGAAGTATTAAGTCCAGCACCCTGGTCTGACAGTTTGATATAACTACAATATGGCTATGACTAAAAGCATGATAAAATGGCCTACGTTCTGTGAACTTATGATTTTATAACCTAAATTTAGTATGCCGTGGCTTCATTAAGCTGCGTGCACAATTAAAATAAAAATGCTAAATAAAAGGATGATCAAGTGCTATTTTATAAATTACATATAAATGTATAAGATACATATAAATTACAAATAGAACTACTGATGCACCAATATATTGGCAATAGATTAGACTAAGATTTTTATACTGCTTAAAATCTTCTGATTCATATTATATTACAATATTAATCATTTTTATTTTACATTTTTAAACTGCTTTCATGTTACCTCGTATTAGACATTAAAAAAAGAAAACATTTATGTCTTCAGTCTGCATGTTCTATCCATATTCTTGGGCTTAACCGCAAGTGCTTGTGTTTATGGGAGGTGCTCTAGATGCTTTTGAAAGAAAACTTTTTTCCCCCAGACAAAACTGACAACCTCAGAGGCATGAACTACACACAGGTCATTTGCATAAGCTGAATGGCGCACCCAAAAAAAAAAAAAAAAATCGACTTAAGTAGGTGTGTAGCACATCTCTTAGTCTTAAAAAGTATTTTTAGGTTACAACAATACATATTTTAATATTATGTCTGTTGATCATTTCTTTTTGACATTTCTGCATGCTCATATCCATGGTTTCACATTATCATAGTGCAATTTCCAGCACAGTCAATAATTATGCCCTATTAAAGTTAGGCTAGCTCTAGCCACACACACTTTCATCATGGCTCACTAAGCTACACTATACTGCCAAAAGTTTAGGGACACCCCTCCAAATCATTGAATTCAGGTGTTCCAATCACTTCCATGGCCACAGGTGTATAAAATCAAGCACCTAGGCATGCAGACTGCTTCTACAAACATTTGTGAAAGAATGGGTCGCTCTCAGGAGCTCGGTGAATTCAAGCGTGGTACCGTGATAGGTTGCTACCTGTGCAATAAGTCCATTCAGGAAATTTCCTCACTACTAAATATTCCATGGTCAGTGGTATTATAACAAAGTGGAAGCAACTGGGAACAACAGCAACTCAGCCACGAAGTGGTAGGCCAGGTAAAATCACAGAGCGGGGTCAGAGCATGCTGAGGCGCACAGTGCGCAGAAGTCGCCAACTTTCTGCAGAGTCAATAGCTACAGACCTCCAAACTTCGTGTGGCCTTCAGACTAGCTCAAGAATAGTGTGTAGAGAGCTTCATGGAATGGGTTTCCATGGCCGAGCAGCTGCATCCAAGCCTTACATCCCCAAGTGCAATGCAAAGCGTCGGATGCAGTGGTGTAAAGCACGCCGCCTCTGGACTCTAGAGCAGTGGAGACGCGTTCTCTGGAGTGATGAATCATGCTTCTCTGTCTGACAATCCGATGGACGAGTCTGGGTTTGGTGGTAGCCAGGAGAACGGTACCTGCCTGACTGCATTGTGCCGAGTGTAAAGTTTGGTGGAGGGGGATTATGGTGTGGGGTTGTTTTTCAGGGGCTGGGCTTGGCCCCTTAGTTCCAGTGAAAGGAACTCTTAATGCTTCAGCATACCATGACTTTTTGCACAATTTCATGCTCCCAACTTTGTGGGAACAGTTTGGAGCGGGCCCTTTCCTCTTCCAACATGACTGCGCACCAGTGCACAAAGCAAGGTCCATAAAGACATGGATGACAGAGTCTGGTGTGGATGAACTTGACTGGCCTGCACAGAGTCCTGACCTGAACCCGACAGAACACCTTTGGGATGAATTAGAGCGGAGACTGCGAGCCAGGCCTTCTCGACCAACATCAGTGCCTGACCTCACAAATGCGCTTCTAGAAGAATGGTCAAAGATTCCCCTAAACACACTCCTAAACCTTGTAGAAAGCCTTCCCAGAAGAGTTGAAGCTGTTATAGCTGCAAAGGGTGGGCCAATTCCATATTAAACCCTACAGATTAAGAATGGGATGTCATTAAAGTTCATGTGCATGTAAAGGCAGACGTCCCAAAACTTTTGGCAATATAGTGTATGTGTAATGAAGGCCAATGGAAGACATCCTGACATCTTATCTAAAAACTGGGCTCAACTTTATATTCCCTGTATATTTAAGTATGGGTTGCTTGTGCTACTCATAATCATAGCCTATGTCAGCTCCAGGTCCAGATCACCATTTATGACCACTAACAATCCCCTCAAACCCACTGCATCAACTATACCCTGTACTGCTGAACACTTGCCAAGCATTTCTTGAGCTTTTTTAAGGATAAATTTAACAATATTCCACCAAAATTTCCCCTCTACTGTCTTATGGCAATTTGGTCACCAGCTCCTGTGCTGTAGATTCCATCACTGTCTCAGAAGTCTGTACTAAATCTTGCTCTTCTTTCTGTGAGCTCGACTCCTACCTTCAATCTTAAAGCTTCTGCTTCGGTCCTCTCGACTCCTGCTGTTCAAATGATAAGTGTATGGGTGTTGTTACACCTGTCCTGAAAAAAAAAACCTGGCCTTGACACAACTTCTCTTGCCAATTGTGAGTGATGGAAAAAGTGCTCCTAATGTCTGTTGATGCTGGTCCACTGAACATTCTTCTTCTTCTCCTTGATCTCACTGTGGCTTTTTACACTATAAATACCTTTTGAACCGAACACAGTTCATTACTTTAGGAAAACATAAATCATCTACTTCGCCTCTCAATCAAGGGGTGCCTCAAGGCTCAGCCCTCAGTCCCCTCCTTTTTATTATATATAGTACATGCTACCAAGACAAAAGCTTTCATTGTTATGCTGATGACATGTAAATGCAGATTCAGCCACATACCTCAACTATATGTTGCCCCATTCATTCCAGCAATACAGTTATGCATGCATTTCTGACCGAAAACTGTGGACGAATGAAAATTATCTTAAACACAAAAAAAAACAGAAGTTGCACGTAGGCTCGAATGTCTGTCTGCTGACGTTAATGGTGCATCTTAAATCTGCACAGGTTGTCAGGAATGTTGGTGTTCTTCTTGATTCCTCTTTCACTTGAGCCTCACATTACATTTCTCACTAAATCTGCTCTCTCTTATAAATCAATGATGCTAAACATTTGGTCATTAGCTCTTGTATTGATTATTGTAATGCACTGGTTTCTTGGTATATCAGCTAAAACTCTGAACAAACTTCAACATGTTCAACTGCTCGAGTACTAACACACACCTGGCGATCTGCTCGTATTACACCCGTGCTGTATCAGTTACATCGGTTACCCTTATCTTCACGTATTCAATACAACCTACTTTTTATTACTTTCAAAGCCCTTCACAGTCTTGCTCCTGCCTCTCTTTCTTTTACATCCCATCTTACTCCCTCAAGTCCTCTGGCAGCAGACTGCAGTTTCACACACCAGGCTTTCATCAGTGGGTGGAAGGTCATTTAGTGCCATGGCTTACCCTAATCACTCTGTGACTGCACTTCTATTGCTTCTTTCAAATCTCAGCTGAAAACGTTTCTCTTCACACAATATTATCTTCTTTTTCTCTGTCATAAACTATTTTTTTAGGTTACTTTGTGTTACATGCTTTGTAAAGCACCCCTGAGTATAAGAAAGGTGCTATATAAACTTAACAGATGAATAATTTTAAAAAAGCCCTCACAAAATATGCTTTTATCATGTGTTCACCTCTCCTGCACTGCCAGTCCTGTTAATCCAAAAAAATGTCCACTTTACTTTACTGCACCCTATGAGATACTTCATGTAGAGGCACTTAAACTCCAAAAGGTTCACAATAGTGTCACAACAAACAATTACAAAGCCCCTATTTTCTTGTGAGCAATAATAATCACTGTTCCACATGTGAATACGAGCATGCAGATTGGCACAGCTGGAGGACAGTGAAGATGCCAGGGATCAGACAGGTGGCACTAGCGTGGGTCTTTGCCACCACCATTCTGCACCAGTCTGAGGCATGAAATCATATAAAATGGTGATTTAAGAGCTGCTAGGTGGACTGCAAAATCGCTCATTCACCTAAGCATGCCCCATAAAGGGTGTCTGCAGAGATAGGACAAAAGCGCCTACATGCAGAGGATAAAAAAAAAAAAAACTATGCCTCTAATTGAAATTCTGTACATACAAGATTTGATACAAAGTAAAGCTTCCTGTGCTTAAACAGCACTCTAAGCATAATCTCTGTGAGTGCTGTTCAAAGGATCAGATAGGCCTCAGCTTCAGTCTCGAAGTGTAAAGAGCTCCTCAGTGCCCACGGTAAAAAAAAATGAAAAGCTTTAAAAATACTCAAGAGACAGTGCGGCAGGTCAAAACAAAACACGAAGAAAAGTTTCTCAGCAGGATGGATAAAAGGTCTCAAACACGGCATAGCTGATCATGCCCACTGCTGTTCCATCAACAGGTTTCTTGAAGCAACAGTGATGATCATCGATCGATTTCCTCCCACCTCCTCCAGCTAGTATAGATTGAACTGTCGAGGCCATAATCAGAACAATTCATTTTGGCTGAAGGGGGCGTTTCATATGGGATAAATATTCAAACATCTAACGAGCTGTCACTTCTCTAAATAAGATTTATGGTTAGGAGGGGAGTTTTGTGAAAAATCTTAAGTAAAAATGACCACGAGCAAAGAAGAATGGAAGCAGCAGGTGGAGTTTTCCATTTAGGTTTACTAAGCATCTCTCAGCATGACCAATTCTACATTTCCTCTTACTGAAAATATGTTTCCCTGTCTTACTGACCATTTCTAGATACAGCCAAATGCTTTGCCCATTCTTCTTCCCAGTTAAGTGAAGTGAAGTGTGGCCAAGTATGGTGACCCATACTCTGCATTTAACCCATCCAAGTGCACACACACAGTAGTGAACACACACACCCGGAGCAGTGAGCAGCCTTTTTTGCTGCAGCGCCTGGGGAGCAGTTGGGGGTTCGCCTTGCTCAAGGGTCTCACCTCCGTTGTGGTATTGAGGGTGGAGGAGAGCACTGGTCATTCACTCCCCCCACCTACAATCCCTGCCGGACCTGAGACTCGAACCCACGACCTTCAGGTTCACCTTTGGGTTACAAGTCCGACTCTCTAACCATTAGGCCACGACTGCCCTAAGGCAAAGAAATCACTAACTCTAATTAAATATTAACACAAAGTCAAAGTCGGCTAAAGCAAAGGGAATAAGTCTATTCTACATTGTTTGTGCATTTTTCTCTGAACATTTTGGTGGGTTTGCACACCAAAATGAATCATAATTCATGTTTACATTTTTCAACCCCCCTTAATCCCTTAGAATTAAAAGGACTGACTTTGTTACCATGCCTTTAAGAATTGATATGGAGATGGAGGACAAATCCAAGTAAAAGCTCTGCTGAACACTTCTACCTTGATGAGAGTGGTCTTTTTTTCAAGACGACGATGTCACCTTCCAGTTCTCACTGAACGGTTTGATGAGTATGATGTAAATGGGTCCAATGAATCACACTTTCCTTCACAATTTCGCAAACCCCATCCTGTACTCAGTCAGGTTTAAAAAGCAGTCATATGTGCTCAGCAAGCTCTTTGTGATTGTTCCTGTTCTTTAAAATTATATTCAGTTGCGAGGGTATTTGTGGGTGTGGGGCATTTAGCTGTGAAAGGTTTTCTTCATGCCAGCCAGAAAGTGCAGCAAGTTTCACTACTTCACCCCACATCTTTCACTTAAATAAACTGCCCTAGCTAGCTAGCTGCCTGGAATAGCAGCATTGCTAATCATGTCAGTGAGAATGGGTGGGTAAAACTGCTGTGTGTGCTGGATAGATAATCAGTATCACTTGTCTTTTCAGCATAGTGCTCATGAATAGACTGCATGGACTGTGTAGGTGCATGAACAATGCTTAAAAAAAAAAAAAAAAAAGCAAGGATAATTCAGATCATCATGCTATCCCATTAAAGAATGGATTCCTCAACATCTCAGATTTAACATAACACGAACAGAGAGTTTGTTCAAGACGCATCCACAGTCAGTGTTAGAATTTCAGTCCAGGAGCCAATTCAGGATCAGTTCTTGTCTAAGGGGAAATCTTATGAAGAGCAGTGTCATGCTTTACAAGTGACACGGAAGATTATATTGATCTGCAAACTGTGGACAAGATGGAAATGGACAAGCTGGCATGAGTGACTCGGCCTGGAGCTTGTGCATCTGGTCAGTAATCTTTCGCAAATTGAGAAGACTTCTCCGTTCTGAGTGTGGCTGATGCCTACAAATGTGACCGGACCATTCTCTTTGCTGCTCTGTGGCACAAGTAAGGACATGAAACCCTTGCTTCATTCCTGCTTCAGCTAATTAGCTCAGTAGGAAAGAGGCGGGGTGCTCCAGAAAAAAAAAATAGAGAACTAAGGATAAAGAGGAAAAATAGTCATGACCTCCTCAAGTCAAAGCAGCCTTTAGAAATAGCTGACCTACTTGTAGACACAGTTTCTGATGTCTGTGTGTCCTCAATGAAGTAACCTATATAGCGGTGCAGTCTACATAGTGTGGAGTACGGAAGTGCAGCTCCTCTCTTGCTAAGCATTAGAAGTGATGAGGGTGTGGATAGCAGATAGGTTGCGTGAGGGTCTTGTGTGTGTGAGTTGTATGGTTAATTTCTGCTCCTCGACCCACCTCTGGTTCATCTGAGACAAGCAGAAGATGATCCACATTTTTATCCGCCCACACTACTTCCATATTCCTTCTTGACACCGAAGCGAAAAAAGGTGTTAGCTCACAGATTTAAAAAAAAAAAAAAAAAAAAAAAATGCTGTTTATCTATTGCATAACTCTGCACTTCTTATAATATCTCATCATCCTCTGGCTCTTTTATAGATGATATGAGAGATAAAAGCCTGATGACTTGGTGAGCCATTTCTGTTGTGTTAACAGTGTGGATTGTAAACCAATTAAGAAAAAAAAAAAGTCATTTGCATTCACATCAGAGAAGCTCATTATCTATAATACAAAGTTACAAAGTCTAGAGAGGTTGGAAATATTTGGGAGAAAGGAGCGGGGGGTGACGTGCGTCTCCACAGGAGCATGTCTAAAAGGGATTCTGAATGACGGGAGCACAGCCAAAAGAAAAAGAAAAAAAAAAAAACCCATGATAATATTGCGAGTCCTTTTCGTTCTGGAGGTAAAATGTGAGATGAATACAAAAGGAAGAAATAAGAAAACTAGTAGAACTCGCTGCTTGTGATAATGCACTTCACGTTTTCGAAACGAGAGATATGGAAACTCCCAGAGACGTTTAAAAAGTGGATGGACAGCACTCAAATGTTTAATTCAAAACAGAACACACATACTAATATACCTTTTTAAAAAAATGTGTTCTGGGTGCCTGGTGCTAAGTGACTGAGGTTGCACACTGAGGTTCTACAGTACATTGATCACAGGCTACTTGAAAAGAAGGTAAAAGTTCGTCTGATATTCTAATATCTGTAAATTATACAGCTTTGTACTTCACTGAATGCTGCATGACGACTTTGCGAAAACGCAAAGAAAGAACAGAAAGAGCATCTCAGGAAAAGCTGTGTCAGAGCTTTATGATTTAAATGACTTGAAGCTTTCTGCTGAGAAAGTGTTCGATTCGGCAGCGCTATCTGAACCTGAACATGCACTGCCTGGATTACAGTCTTATTGCTTCGCTCCACCATGGCCAAATAAAAAAATAAATAAATAAAACAGGACAAGCCGACCTGAATTCAATTAAAAAAAAACTGACAGTGTTCAATGAAGCCAAGACTTTAAAGGAGCCATTAAAAGTTCTATTATGGTCGGGTAATGGGTACTCACCTCTGGGGCTGGAGGATCTGTCTGGGTTGTTTTGTCAGTTTTTTGGCAAAGGGGTTTCTGCGCAGAACGGGCAGCTTCCTATAAAACATGCGCACACACAATACAAAATTACAGTTCCATTAGCAGTCATATTAGTTCTGTTTTACATGTGATGTCTAATTGCTTGTTTAAATTTGGAAATATTAAAAGGCTTAATTTCAAATCTCTTAGCCAAATGCACGAATAACAGCTTGCTAAAAATAATAAAATGTGGAGCAGAAAACAAAATTGCTAATGGCCTTAAAAAGACATTATAAAAAATTATCCTGACAAGTCTGCACAATAGGCTGCCAGGCTGAACATGGTGTGTTCATAGTGTGGTCTAGAAAGATCTCCAGGCTACAGAATTACTTTCTTAAAAAAAAAAATTAAAAAAAAAAAAGAAAGAAATACAGCAATATTCCAAGTGATACTCCAAGTGACATACTGATCACAGTCAATAAACACAGTTAGGTAAGGACAGTGGTCAGAAACATTAAAGCATAGGCTTTATGCAGCCAATAGGTTTTTAAATAAACTCAGTGGTGGTTTGTCTTGAGGGATTTTAGAGACTGGGTTGTTCTTGTTTGAGATGTGCAAACAGACCTGGCATAGTACTACGCTTGCACAGACACTTGTTTGCATGAGAAAAGAGAAGGTGACCTTTCAAGACAGAAGATAAATGTAAAAATGCATCAATAAAACATAAGCATCTTCTGAACATAGTGCCTACGATGGAAAATGAACTATACGAAAACTCTGCAGCCGGAACCCCACTGACTACGCAAAGTTCTTCTACTCTAACAGCATGACGCTAGCCTAACAAAACTTGCACGAAAACATGGAAATAATCTGGTTTGCAACGCGCAAGTAAGCAATCAATCTAACGGCAATACTACAGTGACAGCGTAATAAAGATTTCGCACTGTGATTCAACCAACCATCCTTCACTTCGCGCCATCAAAAGGACAAGAACAATGGCATTTAAAATTTGATGTGCTTTTAAGGGTT
Source organism: Pangasius djambal (assembly GCA_022985145.1). Lineage (NCBI taxonomy): Eukaryota > Metazoa > Chordata > Actinopteri > Siluriformes > Pangasiidae > Pangasius > Pangasius djambal. The sequence goes on from CM040982.1 coordinate 13,925,885, forward strand.
CTTTTCAATCACCTCCACAAATCAATCTGACAAATATCAATTTAGCAGGTAGAAAAACCATTATGACGGCCTTTCACATTATGGATGAAGTATTATTCTTCATTTGTCCTCTTGCATTTATAGCCTCTTGACTGCCCTCTACAGTTTTATTCAAGCCCCCTTTCTTTCGCTAGCACATCTTTTCACTTCCCCTCCACCCTGCTAGCCCATAAATTTGAGCAGGCGCTGTCATTTCTCTCCTTCCAGCATCTATCCTCTTGCGGTTAGGAAACAGAACAGTGTGTTCGCCATAGTGAGTGGAAGTGAGCATATGGTGCCTGGTTCCCGACGAAGTGAGTGAACCCATGTTAAAATATTTTCCAGTGCAAACCGGAGTGCTCGCAAGCATCTGCAGAACTTATAACTGCAGTTTCGGGGAAAGAAAAGGAGACACCAGCTAGACATCCACGCCGTCCATTATTTATAGCCTTAGTGCCACCTAATTACGTAGCGCCAACAAAAAGGAATTAAGCAAAGCAGGCATGAAGCTGTAGCATGTTAATCTTGGTTGCCTGTGAGAACACTATAGGCATCTTGGCTGAGAAAATGGAGGTGATGTGTATGAGGGTTTGACTTATCTCACCAGCTCAGTCTGCAGAAGAAGGATCAACTCATCCCTCTCTTTCAGCTGCTGCTGCAGGGAGTGGCTCTCTTCTCGCCCTGGATCCTACACACACACACATACACACACACACAACTTAAAAAGAGCTACTTTATTCAGGCCATCTCTTCTGGTTGGAAACTAGCTCTTCAAGTGAGAGAAGAAGTGAAGAGGACGTGCAGTTTTTACACTGAAGTTGGGTTTGATGTGAACTTGCTCACAATTTCCAGCGAGTCTGGTCAACATCCATTATATGTTTATGGAGGAACCATCAGCTTCAAAGGCACTAGGGCTAGACCACCGAAAGCCTCAAAAGCAGGACACAAATTAAAGAATGGCAATGCCATCCATCTCTAAATTTCCTAGTCGACATTATATACATATACATACATTATATATATATATATATATATATATATATATATATATATATATATACACATATACACACACACACGCATATATATAGCATAGCTTTGACAACTAATGCACGGGTAATAAAGAGCCCTAGATACACCACAGCTGCTTTCCAGACAGGGTTTAATTTAACATAGCAAAGGGATTAGTCACACTGGGGAAATACAGTAAGGTAACATGAAAGTCTTGCGATATTTAGGTGCATAATGTTGGGATAATCATACTAATGATGCTACTATGAAAGCCTATAATATGCCTGAGGCTGTATATTGGGAAACTACAAAAAGCAGAAAAAAAAAAAAAAGAAAAAAAAACATGAGCGTTTAAAGATGGAAATATTTTCCCCAAATCCCTAAAAGAAAATTGAAGTGCTGCTTCCTTAGATTTTTGGAGCACAGCCAAGAGCTAAATTTAGGCAGAGGGGCACAGAGGAGTGGAGACCCCATCACCTTTGGATGAAGTGAATAAAACAGAGCTGAACGTTGATACTACAATTTGATGGATATGTTTATATAAAAAAAATAATAATAATAATAACCGGAAAAATAAAACTATATTACTGATAATGACAATATCATGCTTCTTCACTGCTGACATGGTTTCATTTCGAAATTGTTACATGTTTGATTGTTAAAGCAAAAATGTGTTCATTTTGCTAGTTTAAATGCTTTGCGTCATATGTTTACCAGGAAATATTCCAATTATCCCAAAACAGAAACATGGAATACTGAAAGTCCATGGTCCTGCCACTCAACTGTTGTTAAAACATTGGCTCCTAATACAGGAATAAATATCCCTGATTTTTGAACATTCCATTCCAGATTTAGCCTCCATCTTTGCTATTAATAATAACCTCCACTCTTCTGGGAAGGCTTTCCACTAGATTTTGGAGCATCGCTGTGGGGATTTGCTCATTCAGCCACAAGAGCGTTATTTAGGTCAGACACTGATGCCAGGTAAGAAGGTCTGGCATACAGGTTTGGGTGCCTTAGTTCCAGTGAAGGAAATTGTAATGCTACAGCATATGAAGACATTGTATACAGCTGTGTGATTCCAACTTTGTGCCAAGAATTTGGAGAAGACCCACATATGGGTTTGATGGTCAAGTGTCCACAGTATATAGAGTGTATACCGATCAGTGCTGTTCCCACATTGTTGACATCCATGTAAAAAGTATAAAATATACCGTAAAACTTCATACAAGCACTGTTTTTATCTTAGAGCTGTTTGTTTCCCAATATGGAAAATCATCACTCAATCCTGGGCCTTATCATTCTTTCACTGATTGTGTTATTGTTGTATATATGATTGCTGACTTTAGCCAATACTCCTCAATGCAATGCAAGGGTTGGGCTTAATCCTGTTATGTATTATGGAGTCCTTCATGAGAGCTCAGTCAAAAGGATTATGTGCTTCAATGTCACATGCTAAACTATCTCTGGAAAACGCTCCATTGTGGAAACAAGGATCTCGAGAGGAGCCAATGTACCCCTGATGGAGCTCACAAAAAAACGAAATCGATATCTTTCGTCTTGATATCAAATTTCAAATTAGTGAATTTTTTTTTTTTTTAAATCCACATCCGCCCTGCGCATGAAAAGGTCACATCCAAATCCAGGCCTGTGGGAACATTTAATTATACCATAATTATAGACCCCAGATTTACCAAGAGGCATTTCATCTCTGCAGAGGCATGGTGGACCTCCAGAGAGCAGTTTGGCCACAGTTACACTGACACACAAACACTGACACACAAACACACACACACACTCGCACAAGTACATAGACAAGCAGACGAATGCCTTTAGCATAACAAGACTGTGTGCAGTGTCTTTGGCACCATGCTGTAAAGCACCACTCGAGTAGTTTTTCAGTTTAGTTGGCCTAGTTAGATACTTCAGCAGTGGGAAAGGGTCAGGCTCAACAAATGAGAACACTTCACTGTTATAGAAAACACAAACGCAGAAATATTTTGAAAGTTCAGCTCTTCAGACACATAAATAAAGCGCAAAAAAAAAAAAAAAGTCAACTTCTATTTTCAACTATTATAAAGGAAAAACTATTTATTAATACATATTTTCCTTCCATTCCTGTAATTAATTCTGTACACACTGTAAAGGCTTTTTTGGAATTGGCACCAAATAGAGAGTCTGGAGTCTTCGTTATGACATTCAGGGGAGATCCATAATCTTACTTAACAGGATTTATTGTACCAGTGGGACCTCAGGTATGCTGACGGTCACTGCTGTAGCCATGGGCATGCCAGTGTGTTTTGGTATAAAACTTCATAAGGAAAAAAAAACCCCAATATTTGCGTATTTCTGGTGACAGAAGAACGGTCAGCAATCTATGAAGGTTTCCTAACATCTCTCCGTTTGGAAATTAAAGAGAATGGTTTAACCAGGGAATATTTCTTTACTTGGATCTAGTTCCCGATGAAGTTTCAGCTGTCTAACTGGACAATATTTTGACATGAGACACTATGTCCTCGAATAATCTTTATGTGCGCTCGTTAGCTTATAAGAATATAGAAGCTTAAAAGAATGAATTTATCGATATAGGTTAAATCCAAGATAGGGCACATCACCTGTTCAAAACAAGTATGCTAACTGGGAGAGTAAACTATTTATCATTTCCTGTTTCTGAAACTTTGAATTATGAGAAAATAATCTCATTTTCAAGATAAAAATTCCTGCCGTATGGCTGTCCTAAAGAGGCATGTAGCCAATCTTTCCATTTAGACCTAATTACCATACTTCAGTGATTTGCTGCGCTCTGCATAATTTGTTTTTCCGGGTGTTAGCAGTAATTTTAAACATACTTTTATACTGTTTTCTTGAGTCAGAGCGTGTGCCAGTAAAGTCAGGAACCAATGAGAGTAAAACTACATGTACTTAAATTTGTATTTATTATTTACAGCATATGTACGCATTTTCTCAGCCACTGTATCACGTTTTTTTGGGATTCTGCTCATAACATATTCGGATCAACACATGTGCTCAACATATTCCCACTTGTTCCTGACTTTCCGGGCATTCTGTACAGTATCTTGTCACATTTCATTGTAGGGTTGTTGGCGTTGCTGTAATTTAAAAAAACAAAAAAAACAAAATCAAATAGTGCTTACTGCATTACCATGTAAATGTAGTCTAGGACCTAGGTTACTTTGTGCTTCGCAGTTATGGATTGTTTGAAAACAAGTTGATTCTTTGAGCCAGCTCTTTAATGTAGACAAGAATCTTCTTGAGATTCCACTTTAATGAAAGTTACAACAATACTGCTGCTGATACAGCAGGCACAATGACGTTAATGTCAGAAAAAGAGCAGCGTGCTGCTGGTTTTACATTTATTGAGGATTTTATTGAAAAATTCAGGTAAAGCTGAGGTGAAAAAAAAAAAAAGCCTTCAGTTGTGCCACCCATTCCCACCCACCAGTCAGCTCTCCCCTGTCAACTGCTGCTCATGCGGTGTCACAGGGCACGGTAACCCAATGGAGGAAAGCACAATCCGCCCACTTCGGCATGCATGAGCTCACAGATGCCCACGATTGGCTAGTGTAGCCGTGATTGATAGGAGAGATAGAGTGTGCCTCTGCTCCCACCCAGACATCACAGGCAATTTTTTTTTTTGTTGTGCTTTTCTGTTGCACCATTCGTTTTCAGTAATCTCTTTATCCTGGTCAGGGTCGTGGTGGATTTGGAACCTATCCCAGGAACGCTGGAAGTGAGGTGGGGACACACCTTGAATGGGATACCAGTCGCAAGGCAAAAAAAAAAAACACGCGCACACACATTCACACACTCATTCATACCTAGGGGCAATTTAGCCTAGCCAATCCACCTACCAGCATGGTTTTGGGAGGTAGGAGGGAACCGAAGGACCTGGAGAAAACACACATGAACGCAGGGACCTGTGAGGCAGCAATGCTACTCACTTTGCTGCCATAAGGCCTGTTTATTAATTGCCATACAAATAATTTCTAACATAATTATAATGCCCTTTATCGCAACTACATTGCACTTACCCTGATTAACAAAAACATTGTTTCAGCTAGTTAATTAATGAAGGAGGACTCTACATTTTTAAATGTTTATGTGCAATGTGTGATCACAAAGCCATGTTTCCACTGAAGCATTTAATGCTCATTATTGAATTATAAGAGGATGGAAAATCCGGCAAAATTTACATGATAAAGTTTTTCACTCACTTGACCTTTTTTTTCCTTAATTTCATTACTGACTGTGTGGAAAATGGAAAAATATGTTTGTCATAAATAAATTTTCCAGTGTTTGACACTGCGTGGGACACTTATTTAGCCATTAGAGAGGCTTACTGGTGCCTCTGCATCACTAAGAAATATAGTCTCATAAGAACTAAAACAACAGATCCTACGCATTAGCCTGAAACTGGAACTTTGTATTATTTACCTGAAACCAATTTACTGAAACACACTTAAGCCAGGTTCTGCCTGTTGCACTATAAATATATAATAGAGCTTAATGACTGTGATGGCGGTCACATAAATAATAATCAGGGAATAGCTGCGACAAACCTAACTCTATTTTTACTGCAAGTTTCTCGTTCTTGCCACACGAGAGCGCTTTCCTCAGGCCCCAATTATAAAAGAGACAGGGATAACAATGTTCGATACACAAAGTTTTCTGCTCAAAGTAGGACAAAAAGTGACACGGTTCCGTCTCAGGTGGGATTGTGGGTTTTATTTTTAAAAACGGGGAAGTTTTATATTTTCTAGAACAAGGCAGGACAAGTCCCACCCTCCTCCTGTCATCTGAACGCAGTGTGAGAATTCATGGCGTCCTATTCTAAGCTTTCCTCTTGCTGGCTACGGACAAGCTGCGACATCACATGGCCCATTGGTGTGACTGCTGCTCCTGCATGTGCTCCATGTAGGTCAGGAAGGAGGACAGAGAGAGACCTCGTTTCCAACTTTGCTCAGCTCGACGGGATTTCCGACTCAAAAAAAAAAAAAAAATCCTGATGAAAAACAAAATCCGCTTCCCTCCCCAGAAAAAGCTCCACGGGCAAAAGTATAAACCTTTCTCTTGTGACAGCCATGGCCCAGCTCCAAAGGATTACCGAACATAATAAAATAATCTCATCAACATAGTTCACTTTTTTTTTTTATTGATGGTTGAGAAAAATAATTCAGATTGAGTTCTCTTCTATACCGAAGCTGAATTGAAAGTAGAGAGAGCATTTTAAAAATTTTTTTTAAAAAAAACATTCATTCTCAGGAGTTTAGAAATGCTGACATCTCTTTTGAGATAAGGTTAATCTGTACATTTTAACACACCACAAAAACATTAACACTGACTACACTTAGTGATTACTAGAAAAAAATGTGCACACAAACTTTACCTTCTGAAAGGCTGAAATATATCTCATAATGTAGGCAATTACCTTGAAAGCTGGTGACTTCTCACTGCAAGGGCTTATGGGTAAAGAGTGAAGGCTACTGGCAGGGCTGGGCTCAGTGCTCTAAAAGGGGGAAAAACAACAAAGGCCATCAGTTTCAATTCAGGCAGATTTTTTTTTTTAATTACTTACCCTGAATATACCACAGATTCCAATACACCGATCAGTTCACTTCCAAAAAAAAGGAAGTATATTAGCATTTTGAAAATGTATTAAATATCAAAAACTGACTTCTCTTTTAGCTAGATCCTTAGATCCTTGGCTAAGGCACTTCAAACTGATCTCAGGTGCATCATGTTTGTTTTTGATTATTTTGAGATGCCTCTAGAACCTGACTAGAGTCCACTGTTCCAAATTCAATTGATTGGACATGATTTGACCAGAAACCAAGCCATGAACTCTCCATAGACTTCCACAATCAAACTGTAGAGAGACATAAACCTGGGCAAGGGTATAAAACCATTTCTAAAGCTTTGAATGCTACCAGAAGCACAGTGGGCACCATTGTTGTGAAATGGAAGAAGTTTTGAACCACCGGGACTCTTTTTAGAGTACAATAACCAGGCTAGAAAGCCCTTGGTCAGGAAGGTGACCAAGAACCCAACAGAGCTTAAATAGCAGAAAAATAACAGAGCTTCAGAAGTCCTCTGCAGACATGGGTGAACCTGCTGGAAAGACAGCAATCTCAGAAATACTGCATCAATCAGGCCTTTATGGTAGCGTGGCTAGTGAGTACAGAGAAGTAAGTAAAAGGCACATGGCAGGCATTTAAAAGACTCTGAAAGCATGAGGAAAAAGATTCTCTGGTCTGATGAGACATAAATTGAAAACTTTGGGCTCAACTCTAAGCATAATGTCTGGCAAAAACCAGCTGGCTAATACCATTCCTGCAGTGAAGCATGGTGGTGAGAGCATCATGCTATGGTGGGCATCATGCTATGCTTCTCAGGGGCAGGGGCAGGGAGACTGGTCAGAACTGAGGGAAGGATGAATACAGAGAGGTCCTACTCCAGAGTGCACACAACGTTAAAGCAGGGAAAAGGTTCACCTTTCGGCATGACATCAACACAAAGCATACAGCCAAGACAGCACTGGAGTGGCTTCAGGACGAATGTCTCCGAGTGGCCCAGCCGAAGCCCAGACTTGAACCCCCTAGAACGTCTGTGGAGAGACACTATAGATGGCAGTTTACAGACCCTCCGCACCTAACCGTACATATATTATACTGTATTACTTCTGCAACAACGAAATCCTGTATACACGTAGCTCTTACATCGATTCTGAATGTACCCATCGCGCTGCACATATATACATATATTCTAAGCTGCTTTTCATTGTACTAATACTTGTACTCTGTGCCATGACAATAAAGTTGAATCCACCCTAATAACCCTAAGTAGGGAACAGATGTGATGAGAAGTAAGACCAAGGACTTGTACCATACTGTACTGTGAATATGGCTGATGTCAAAGCGCCACACCTATTTTCAAATAAAGTTTCTACCTTGACACTTTTTTTGGAGCCATTCTAGAATAGATTCAGGTAGAGCTTTTCAGCAGGTCTAAATGTTTGTACATGATAAATGGTTGTCTTCCTGGTATTTTCAGCAGCACACTAAGATGTAATGCCCTAATGGAACCTGAGAGCTTAATGGTCCACTGAGTGTTTCACTGAAAGCATATTTAGTGAGGTGTGATATAATTTGGTAACATACTTACGCTAACTCAGCTAACCTGTATGACAAAAATCATCGAGTATTCTCAATAAGGAAGACACCATCTTTAGCATGTCTATGATAAATTGTTATTGTTATATGCCAGGTTAGCTGCAGTTGTCCAACTAGTATGGTGATAAGATGCATCATGTGATGCTGAAGTGATAAGCCATTTACTAAGTGAATAATAAGCTGACAGAGTGAGCTCCAAAATTATTGGCACCTGTGGGAAAGATTGGTGGAAAAAGTTATGGAAAGGCTTAGAGACATCTAGTCTTTACTCTAAGAAAGAAAAAAAAAAAACACCCTTATAAATTAAAAAAAAAAAAGACTGATGAGACGGCAGAATACAGAGCAAGGAATCTGAGACCACTCCTCAATACAGAATCTCTCCATATCCTCCAGTATTCTAGGTCATCTCTTGTAGACTCCATTCTTCTGCTCATCCACAGGTTTTCAATGGGGTTTAGATCAGGGGACTGGGATAGCCATGTACAAAGTTTGATTCTGTTGACACTGAACCATTTTTGTGTGCGTTTGTACGTATCATTATTCTACTAGAAGATCGACTGGAAGATTTTCATTTAAAATCGTCTGGTACTTCATGGAGTCCCTGAAAAAAAACCTAACAAGATCCACTACCATACTCAGCACTGAGTATTCGGTTCTTTTCTGTGTAACCATCCTTCTTTTTATGCTAAACCCACCCTGAGAGTTTGTTGCCACAAAAAAAAATAAAAAAAAAAAATAAAAAAAAATAAAAAAAATACACTTGTGGTTAGAATGAAGAGGCTTTGTTCTGACCTTCCAAATAGTTTGTTAGCATGGAAGTCTAATTTCAGATTTGGAGACATTTTTAACCCCCAGAATGATGGTTATCTTCTGCAAATCTCCAACTGTGATCCTTAGGAGAAATTTTTGTCTCTGCAACCATCCTCCTCAGTGTGCGTGGGGGTAAAATAGATTTGTGTCTTCTTCCAGGCAGGTTTATTACAGCTCTGGCTACTTTCTTAGATTCATAATTATTGTTCTAACAGTGTTTTTTTTTTGTAGTCTTTACCTTATTTATGAAGGTCAACACAGCTGTCTCAATTCATTTGTGCATTTATGAATTTTTCCCCCATGTTGATGAATAACTAAGGAAATCTGGCCTTTGTCACTTCATAATCCAGTCATGGATGACTGTTTAAGAATCCCTAAATACTCAAAGAAACTTCAAGGAAAATATAAACGGGAGCATGCTGATATGTTCTTTATGTCCTTTATCTTTATCTTTATGTCGCTTTGCTAATGCTGCCAATAATTCTGAAACTGGCTGGATATAATAAGAAACCAGTGAGGAAAATTAGAAAACGTCTTCATCTGTGCTCAATATCACAGGGTCATACAAACATAAACACAGCAGAAAAGCACAAGTCACTGCAATTCTTGTTGGTGAGCAGTTTACATATGGAGATGGAAGATGGCACATTTGCAAGTTAATGAGAGGACAGTGTCGGCGAGGAGGGCAAACAATTTCCTCTTTAATATTCATGTTTTTTCTGCTATGTGCACTTCCCTGGACCTTCTTTTGTCTTATAATTGTTATTTCTGTTTTGATGCCTTAGAAAATAGTTTTTAATGCTGCTACTGTGTAGAGTAATGTGAAGAAGCAGTCTGGAGAGTGTCACAGGTACACTGGTTTATAGGGATAGTCAATAAAGAAATCTGAAATAACTTGATTCAACAAGGAGCAAAGGGACTTGAAAACAAACGAGCTTGCGTTTATAGTCAAAAAAAAAAAAAAAAAAAAAAAAAAGAAGAGAATGACTACAGTTTTGCCAAATAATAAATAAAAACGTTTGCAGGCTGAACCTTTTGTACTAGCCAAATAGAGCTGTGCTCAAAGTCACGATGACAATGTTTTTCAGGAAAAGATGACGTTCCTAGGCCACAAGCAAAGCTAATGTACAGTCCCTACAGCTGAAATTCTGATCCATCACCCCATATTCATCTTTTGATCTCAAACCCAAATGTTTTCAGTGCATAGCAAAAACAATAGAATTGGCCTTTCTGTTCCAATACGTTTGGAGAGAACTGTAGCTATACTCCAGGTAGGCTGCACTACGAGCTGTGCTGCAGGAAAACTTTACAAAGATGCATGCTAGGTAAGTTTATGAGGCTCTACCCCATGCAAGCTTAGAAATCTGTGCTTAGAAATCAAGCTGTGCTCCAGGGAAGTTTATCAAGCTGTGCTTCAGGTAACTTTATCAAGCTGTGCTTCAGGTAACTTTATCAAGCTGTGCTCCAGGTAACTTTATCAAGCTGTGCTTCAGGTAACTTTATCAAGCTGTGCTTCAGGTAACTTTATCAAGCTGTGCTCCAGGGAAGTTTATCAAGCTGTGCTTCAGGTAACTTTATCAAGCTGTGCTTCAGGTAGGTTTATCAAGCTGTGCTCCAGGTAGGTTTATCAAGCTGTGCTTCAGGTAGGTTTATCAAGCTGTGCTCCAGGTAAGTTTATGAAGCTCTGCTCAATCTAAGTTCATAAAACTGTGTTCTAGATAAGTTCATAAAACTGTGCTCTAGGTAGGTTTATGAAGCTGTGCTCCAGGTAGAAGTTGGCACAGCAATGCTGCATATAAGCTTACAAACTTGCTCCAGATTAAAGCAAAATGTGTGTGCTTAAGGCAAAACTGTCATAGCTGTGTTCCAAGTAAATTTAATGAAGATTTCCTAACAGGTAGGAACCTTAAAGCTCTGTTTATACCTCTGATGATAAAAACAGCAGTTCCAGAATTCAGCTGCCATCATGAAGCCTTACCTCCTGCAGAACCCTGCGAAGACGCAGCAGGAGCGTTTTCATGGCCGTGCAGTCCTGCTGCATCAGCCTAAAGGGCAATGTCTCCAGCCCGGAGAACAGCTCATCATCACGGGACACACAGAGAGACAATGGCCGAGGCTCCCTGAGAAAGCAAGCGATGAAACAACAGGTTAGTGTAGTTCTAGCAGGTGTCTAGCACTAAACAATCTAACTGAATCCATTATCTACAAAACACTTTGCAAATCAACATTATATATATACATATAGATGAAGCATGGTATAAGCTGAAATTGTTTAAGAATGCTTATCAAAATCTAATCAGATTTTTTTGGGATGTTTGTTTTACTGGAACACAATGTCCACTTGGCAAATATCTATGCTATATTCTGTAGGAATAAATATGTTCTTGGTCAAGAGGTCATTTAACTGTATGGTCTGATAGAAATCTCTATTGATGAATATATTGGGTGATATTTATTCATGAACCCTAGGATGTGCATGGTTCATTTACTTCAACGTTTTGCAAGGAAAAATAGAGCAGACTTGAGATTAAGAAAGGTGTAACTGGAATACAATACTTTTAGACCAGAACCATAAACAGATTAATTAAAAGGGAAACAGAGATCACCAGGTAATGTAGGGGGAAAAAGAGAAAATGAGGCGAAAAAAAAAAAAACAAAAAAAAACTATACACTGCAGATATAGAGGACAGTTATGAAAAAGGAGAAAATTCATCTCTGTATAATACGTAGCTACGTGTTTATCTTAAGTGAAACAACTCATGTAATTCAAGATAAATCTAAAGATTGTTTCAGGAAACCTGAGTAAGGATTCTTAACTTCCACAGTAAAATGGGTCCTACAACTACCAAAAAATATTTTGTGTGGCCTGCAATAAAAAGACAACACTAACAATTTTCACTTGATATCCATGTGTCACGCGGTATAAGATATAAAAGCGGATTTTTGTTTCACTTTGGTGATGTGCCTGTTTTATCCTGGCACGAAAACCTACGAACCAGGACGTTTCTTTAGAATTATTTTGTCTTTGGAAATCAGAACAAGTACTGCGGTAATGATTATGATGATGCACTGACCACTCACAAACCATCCACATGATCCTCTCTCAAAGGATGCGCCTGAGGCAGGTAAGACTGCTTCCAGAAAAAAAATAATAAAAATACAATCTAAACATTCTCAAGCAGTACAGATATCATATATTCACCAGTGAGCATGGACAATGTTAAATGTCTGTAGCTCGGCTAAACATGTTCTGCAGCGCGATCGCTACGTCTGTCATAGGGACATTATTTACATCACGGATTAGAGAGAAGTGAGTGTGTCATTATTCAGATTCTGAAGACGCCATCAAAGATTTTCATCTTCCTTGGCTTTTACTCTGATATCTTCTACAGAGAGAACACGGCATCTAAGGGCTTTTTATTCAGTCAAAAAAAAAAAAAAAAGGATGGTGAGGATAAAAGCGACGACATCTTAGCATAATAGCCACAGCGCTAAGAAAATGGCAGACTGGCAGAGTTAGCTTAGTCTGGGAACATTGATGATAACAGGAATGGGTTTTTTTTTCCCTGATTCTTTGTAATTTTCCTTACTAAAGCACTTTTTCAGCCTCCGCTGGCACAAGCTGGATTTCTGTCCCTTCAAACACTATAAATCCTAAATATGCTTCACATTAGTGCCTCTATCTTTCCCTCACTGTAATATGGCCTTGTGTAGAACATCTAAAAGTGGTGGCCATTAGCTTTGACAACATTCCAGTCACCTCTAATATCCCATTACAATATCATTATAGCCATCACAGCTTCCCCCAGGACTCTCTGGGTTCATGCCTTCCCTGTGCAATGCGAATACTAATAATGTCATCCAGTTAGGGCGTTTTTATGAAGGCATGTCTCTTTGCTTAGCCTCTTCTTTGATGGCCCCCTCCATGCGCTCACCTGGATTCCTCATGTTGGAGGACACGGGGAGCCAGTGTCCCTTTGCTCTCAACGAGCATCTGTCACACGCAATGGACTGCCCCAGCTGGACTGCTTTATAGCTCATATTCCGTGTTTGGGTTATTAGTGCAGTATTCCCATCAGGGCCTTCAGCATCATGCCATGCAGTGCCTTTGATTTCTAATTACACATTAATTTCACGCTAGAGAAGCAGTGCTGCATCTGGGCACCGTGAAGCCATTCATGCTGGTGTATTCATTACAGAGTTGTAGGGGAAAATTTTGGATCTTTGCTTGAATGGCTCCTAAAATACAGTCTGATCTTGGTCTAGGTCAGAATAAAAACACAGACAGTCTTAATAAGCTATGTCCTTGCTCAATGAAGATGTGGAAATATTATGTGTCGAGCAAAACAACAGGAGTCACAAAAGATTGTTTCAACCAGGCCTTACTCACAAAATAAGCCCAGAAATGAAGCTGGAGATTACGAATCGAATAAACTTTACTTTGGAGTGCAGTGGAAGGAAAAAAAAAAAAAAAAAAAAAAAAAAAAAAAAAA
>CM040982.1:13959338-14004441 GCA_022985145.1 Pangasius djambal
GTCATGAAATGGCGTTTTATACTGAGGCACAGAAACGTCATACTGTTTTGAGTACTGCACTCACAAACACTAAGGAATGCAAGTCTGTCTCATACTGCTGTGGAGACTGTATCGATTGCATTCCACTCCTGCTAATTAACATAACCAGCAGTAATAAATACACTGCAGAGCCAGAACAATGCCAGACCATTATATTTTACCTGCTCTTACACACCATTTTTAATAAATATGGCTCTAATAGTCTCAGAGCTAATACACACTGAAGTACTACTGAGAGCGTTCGCTGGGCCTTGAGAGCCATTTACTATGCTTTTTGAAGTAAGGTTTCTCGGGGTAAAGACACGCTGATCTGAAAAATAGTGTATGTTAGTCACTGTGTAATGAGGCTCATGCTAGCAGGGACTTTCCATTTTGCTTCTGTTGTTTAGCTGTTTTCTGCATATTGAGCAGGATGCTGTGTTTTCAAGTGGTAGTGGTAGTTTTCCCAAAACTACTCTGAGTGGAGTTCAGAGGCCATGGAGTTCATAAACCTTATTTCCCACGTAATTACAGTACAGCAGAGGACAAGCCAAGTCGCTGGTTAGGCCGCAGTTCTTGTCTAGAGTTTACAATAACCTGAAGTCAAGAATACAGTTTTGGTTACCACTCCGATACCACTGCAATAACTTAAATCACTCACAAATACTCACAGAAATGTGACCTCTAAGCCCTTGGGTTTACAATATCAGCCAAGGCAAGTTTCAGAACTCTAAACATATCTTATTTCAAGTGTACGCTATCACAGGATCACATTGTAGCTATAACTACAATGCATCTCGTACAGTGTTTAATGCATAAAACATCTAATGCAAAGTTACTATTCAGAGATTTATTAAGACAAAATGTCTGCACTCAAAGCGCTTACTGCAGCCAACTGTGCTTACTCAGCCAAGGTGCTGAAGTAAGAAACCTGTCACAAAAAGGCAGGAGAAGGAAGCAGGACCTTTGTGACTCTGGAAGCAAACAGGTACTGCTGAGCAAGCCTATGTGAACAGATTTGCCTCTTCAGTTAACACTTGTGTTTGTCTCCCTGGGTGAAAAGTTAATCTTTTAAAGAATGGAGGATATGACTACGTTAGTTAAGTCTATTCCAGACATCCTCTTAAAGAGCTGGAGTGTGTATGCGCGCGTTTTCACGTCGGAACAAGAAAAAGAAAAAAAAAAAGATGGATTTGTGTAAAGGTGGTCCTGGGTCAACTGTGAAAGACTGGCATTTGAACAGATGTCCAAGGAAAGTGAGAGGCCGGTTAGAAAATAGTAAGAAAGAAAAATGTTTGCAAGCATGCACGATAGAAGAGCACGCATAAAACGCCCAAAGAGGGACAAGCAAATCTCTTTGAGACCACAGTACATTTGATGGAGCATATTATATTCTAGTTTTTTTTTTTTGTTTGCAGCACAAGGGAAATGTGTGTGGGAGATGAATGAATCCAACTCTCATATTAAAAGACAGAGCTACCGACTTCAGGATATAACCCGTTATGTCTAGTTAGTATACCTTCTTACCCCCTGCAGTGCACTTTATTTGTACATAGGCACATCCATTTACAGAGCTGCAGTGTGTGTACACACTTTTGCTGATTTTGTTACCTATGGTTCAACCGTGTTATTAAAGGTTGGGATAGTAAGTATTCCTTCTTTCAAAGTCATACCATATTTAAAAGAGGAATTTATGCAAATCACCTCCATCTATTTTTTTTTTTTTTCATGGTTCAAAAATTAACATTCGGTATCAGCGTGTTATTCTGCATGCCCTGAAGTCGTACGATCTCGATGACCCTGCTTACCATGCTGCCCAGTTTGGAGGAGGTGGAGTTGGTTCTGTGTTTAGCCAGCATGCTGCTCTCCATGCAGGTATGCTCTTTAAGGTTGAGGTGAAGTCTTGGTCCTCCGGCTCCCTCTGAAGCTGAGCGCAGCCTCCGCTCCAAACGTATCACCTCACGGCGCGGGCTCATACTACTGCACATGGACACTGTGGAAAATGAAACAAAACTGTGGTGAGGGGTGAAACTACAAAAAAAAAAAAAAAAAAAACAGGAACGATATAAAATAAGCAATCTTCTTTTAAAAGGTGCCACTGGTGTGGAAAATGAGCAAACAAATACATACAACAACCAAATCACCAATTAAAGCAACCATTAGTGTATTTATTTAGTATCCAGCTGAGAGAGTACTGCAGTTCTCAATATTTTTTTCTATTTCTTTTTTCCCCCAACTGTATGAATCCAGGCATTGTAAAAAATAAATAAATAAATAAATAAAAATACCGAATTGTTTTAACAGTTACACTTTGAAATGCTGCCTTCAAACATCACAGAAATAACACTGTCAGAATGGACTAGTGCATGCTGGTGTCTCAGAACCAGTAACAAGTACTTGAGGGTAGACAGACCACTCCAAGTTCCAGCAGGTTCACAATAAGGCTCCACACATTTCCTGAGTCTCAGTGGCGCTGCACAACCCCCCCAGACAGTGAGGAAGGCATCCATGCTGACCATCTCTCTGATGGGGCACCGCTCCCCGACCCCTTTCGTCTAAAAAGCTTCATATATCCAGCGAATTAGAGACTGTGCCCCTTTCCCTGAGATACGGATGTGTCTGTTGTGGTATTTGGGGTATAGCCACAGGCACAACAACTACTACTGTTGCAGCTGCAATTAAAATTCTAGCACTGAACAGGAGCTGGCTGTACACATAGTGTCCTGCCTGAATCCAATTCACGAGTGTAATAATGTCTGGCACACGTTGGGGTGATGGGATGGCCAGCATTCTCAATGAATCTACCTTCATGCTGGAGAATTGTGTGGCCTGCTTCGGTATTAGGGAGCTTTTTTTATGAGAATGAGCAACTCCGAGAAAGGTGGACCGCCCCATATGGCCTACTTTCACAGGCTTGAATAACATCTGCCTGTCAATACGCATCATGCCAAGCACCCTTGATGCCATCTTGAGACACTGACAGCTGCATATTGGACCAGTTCCAATGCAAGCATCAAACAAATTGCCTCTACACACCATACATGAGGCAATGTCGTAAGACCTGACCAGAATGCCATCGATTCATCTGCATAGGTAGTGTACTGTACACTTGAATGCAGCGCTTCATCCAGTGAAACCACCGGTAACGCGATGTGGCCTAGGACAACCTGCTCGTAATTCATCATATTACATAAGGAACCCGTTCTGGTGTAGCAGACGTACTAAAAGTTCCTGTAATGCTCTCTAAATAGTCTTTACACAGTTGAAACATTTGTGACCAGTGCCATGACCAGAACCAGCAAAGTCAGTGCTATGGGATGGATGTCAGGATCCAATCCAATTGTAATGGATGAGAGGGGGCTATCAAGGCCTGGTAGAGGCCGATTCAGGCACAATTTTCATTCGGCTTAGAGACTACTTCTCCAAGATGATCAATGTGGAGGCACCAGAGACAAATCTGGTGTCTATGCTTATATTCCGTGGCCAACCTTGAGAAGCTACCGTTATGGCAAAGAAGACACGGTGAACCTGATGCCTACAGCGTCTACAGGGATGCCTCCACCACGAAAAGGTCAAGTCCTTCTGGTTACTAATTTGTATGCCAGAAATATCCTTAAATTAGACTTCAAACATGAAGAAAGCTATTGAAAAATACTATTTCAGACATTTGACCTTGCTGTGACCTTGACACTGTTTGGATGAATTCCGAAATCTGCTGGTTACAATGATAATGCCGTATAAATACTACTCGGTCTTGAGATGTCGTGCTAAAGAGGATCTCGGACACACAGACGTATGGATGGACAGACAACCTGAAAACATAATGCCTCGGCATGAAAAGGCACTCAAGCATGCTAACAGAATGTAGCTACAGGCATGATAGTCTTCGACTGTTGGGGATGTGGAAATGAATCACCAAGGATTGGGAAAAAAAATAAAAAATAGCTCAGTGGGGAGAAAGAGGGGTTAGGAATCAGGAGGAGAAGAGAAGCCCAACTCCAGCCTCTGCATGCGTGTTAGTGGCGTCCAGCTAACATTGCAAGCTCTGGGGTGCAGAATGTAATATGGCAGGGGAGAACCACTCAACCACACGAGCTGTACGTATTCACAAGCCTGCGGGTTGCCAGGCAGTGGACGATGTGAAAATGTTGAGGAAACTGTTAAGAGAAGATGCAAGCAGCAAGGCACTGAGAGGCGAGTGCCATATTGAGCAACAGCACAGAACATACATCAATCTCGCAGACAGAACAGGGAGTTACGGAAAACAAAAGCTAGCAAGATATTGAGAGAACCCAACTCAAGCTAGCGGCCACCAGGTTCCAAATGGCTCCGGAAAATAGAAAATGGAGATGATAGGAGTCGAGTGAAGGGGTAAAGGAGGGCCGACGTGTTCTAAGCGAGAACTGGAAAGGCAACAGTAACCATATGTCAAAAGCATTTATATCAAATAATACACCATGAGCTCACTCATGTGAGACTTTGTTGAAGGCCTACTTGTGTATGCAAGCATGCATGCTAAAGAAGATATCCAGAGGATTTTCACTACTCCTGGTGGTTAGGAGGGGTGAAGTAAAAAAAAATATCCTTACACACTTACACAGAAATAACACCTGACACAACAGCAGGGTTGACCACGCATGTGCAGAGAAGACAAGCCTGCACAACTAATCCTTAGCCAACACTCAAAACAAACTGGTATAATTAAACCAAAATAACTCTAAATGCAGAACACACTCTATAGAGTCACAGGTGAAGATGGTATATATTGACGTAGGTCTGGAAGGTATAGAAATTATGAACAAGGTCTACTCAATATCAGCATAAAAAATCAACCCAACCTACATCTTCTAAAATGCCCAGACTACATACTGTACTACTTCTGACTAGCTGGATACTCTAATCACTGTAGCTCAATTATATAGTTAATCACATACCTGGTTGAGTGTCACTCTAAGTAAATTAATTACTTCATGTTCATCTCTGATTCTTAAGGTTTAATCTCTGTCTGCTTTCATTTACGTAACTTGGCACCACTGTGTCCTCTATATATTCTCAACATTTAAATGAATAAAATTAAAAGAAGGGAGTAAACCCTCATATAGGACAAGAACCCTTTTTTTCAACATGGTGCTTTAGTTAAATTGAGATTTTAATATATTTACATATGGTAAACATAATTCCTGCCCCACTTGTTCAGAAGCTTTTCAGATTAAACTTTACTCCATTAGTCAAGCAAGCCTGCAGCACAACATGCCTGTGCTTATACCTACATCCGAGTGCAGCGAGGCATATAGTAAGCAATAACAAAAAGAAAATGTGAATCTTATTAATACATCGAATATACATATTAACACCCTAAAGACATGACGCTATTCATTCATCGATATGCTTGGAACAGCCTTCGTCGTTGTTCAACTGCAATGACGGGCAAGTCATGACAAAAATACATTCAAGAATAATCTCATAGTAATGTAAATTAACAACTACACTGTGCAAAGTTCACTTTCTCCAGCACAAGCATTAAGAAACAGGAGAAAGACACTGGGAGCATGTAGATTACCTCTCCACAGGAAGAAATTTAATTCAGTGGAACAGCAAAGTTTGCCTTCCATAAAAAATAAATCTCAGCCACAGGAATTCTGGAGTGAGAGCTTCAGGAGTTGTAAAAGTGTCGGCCATGAGGGAAAGAAACAGCAAATTCACACCGCTTCGAAAGAAATGTTTTCAGTGGGCAGAAGCGATAATGTTTTTTGAGGAGCGCATTGGAAGACTTGTTAAAGTTGTTAAGTCAAGGGGTGTTAACTCAAACCTGAGGCAGCACACAACATAACAGAACACTTCACCCCACTGTTTCTCTTTAACACAGCACAGTCTACTAAAAATGAAGCAATAAATATAAAAAAAAACAGTTCCAGAGTGTATCATTTCACTGCCATTATCTTAACTGTAAAAATACATTCATAGGAAAAAGAAAGTACACCCTCTTTCATTTCTATGTTTTTATATATCAGGGCCTAAATAACTATTGTGCGGTCTTCTCCAATTTCTACAAATAAACAAGTAAACTCAGGTGACAGCAAAAAAAAAAAAAAAAAAAAAAAAACATTTCATCATGTAGTTATTTTTTACCAAAGAGTAAACCAACATTCAGAAACCAGGTGGGAAAAGAAGTACCCCATTCCCACTTCCACAGTCATTAAGAGAGTAACTAGCAGCCAGGTGCTACTAATGAGATGCACAAGATTAGTTAATCATCAAGAAGTGTTACTACCTCTATAAAAGCAGAACGTTTGGCAGTTTGGTGTTCTGGAGCACTCGTGTGTGTCTACATCATGCCAAGAAGAAAGTACATCAGCCATGACCTCAGAGAGGCAATTGTTGCTGCTCATCAGTGTGGAAGGGTTATAAGGCCATTTTACCATCCTACAGTGAGAAGGACTGTTTACAGATAGACAGTCTTCAAGAAGTGGGCGTCACAGCAAGTTCAGTCCAAGGGTCAGACCGATTAATGCTCAGGAGATATAAAGGAAAAACCCAAGAGCTACATCGTGTGACCTACAGGCCTCTGTAAGCACATTAAATATTTATGTTCATGACCGCGCAATTAGAAAAAGACTTCTCAACAAAAGAATATGGCAGCAGATGCAAAACTGCATCTGAACAATATCCTTTGGACTGATGAGACCAAGGTGGAGATGTTTGGTCATCATTCACAGCACCACATTTGCCGAAAGCCAAACGAAGCATAACATCAAGAAAGCACCTCATACCAATTGTCAAGCATGGTGGTAGAGGGGGTGATGATTTGGGCTGTTCTGCAGCCACAGGAGCTGGGAGACTTGCAGTCATTGAGACAACGATGAACTCCACTTTATACCAGAATATTCTTGAGACAAATGAGAGGTCATCTGTCCAGCAGCTTAAGCTGGGCGCAAATTGGGTCTCGCAACAGGAAGCCAAACACACCAGTAAACTGACATCTAAATGGCTAACAAAGAAAAACAAATCAAGGTGTTGGAATGGACAAGTCAAAGTCCAGACCTCAACCCCACTGCAATGCTGTGGTAGGATCTTAAGAGAGCTGTGCAGAAACAAATGCCCTCAAACATCAGTGAACTTACGTGAGCAATGTTGTAAATTTCTCCAAAAGATAATGCTTATTTCAAGTTATTGTTGCTAAAGGTGGTTCTACATGTTATTGAATCACAAGGTGTACTTATTTTTTCCCCACCTGGTTTCTGAATGTGGAAAAAAAAATATTGTGTGTTATTTTTTTTGCTGTCACTTGAGGTCATTTATTTGTTTGTTTACAGAAGTCGGTGAGGACCGCACAATTGTTATTTAGGCCCTGATAAATAAAAACAGAGAATTGAAGGAGGGTGTATTTTCTTTTTCCGTATGACTGTATATACCTTTAGATCCTTGTCTTTTAAAAGCAAGGCTTTTATCACTGCAGATACATTAAATACCGCAGACAGACTGAAAAGGCAGTCGTGCGTATTTTGGCCAGAATGTCCTAGGCATCGCAGATGAGTCATCATTTAACATGGACATGCTAACAGAGGACAGATTGAAGTGAGCAACTTAAGTTAGGGCGACATTTACTCTGTATGGAGACTCGTCTTATGCAGGCGTTCAACCTGAATTTCTGGGCAGCACACTCAGATGATCAAAATGACCCATGTGCAGTTCACACGTCTGAGGTGGCCAGATTTTTCCTGTATTGAGCTCAGGGGACAGCAGTCTTTTAGCTGTGTCTAGACTGCCACCTTTAAAGACAAGCACTTCCCATCACACCTAAAACCAATCAATCAAAGTGCCATATACAAGAGAAGTATTATTTCCTCCTATTTCTTCTATGTAGACCAACATTTTTATAAAAAAAAAAAAAAAAAAAAGCTGGCCTTTTGTGTATTTTCAAATGTCAAAGCATGATGTATTGTGGTTACAACAAACTGTCAGACACTGGAGCTTGAACTAATACTACTCGAGTCGATATTGTGGAAGATAAATGGGCTTAATATCAAAATCAGAATCATGTGTAATTGACGCACACCTCTATTACAGACAAACGAAAAAGATCATGGGGTATTCTATTGCTTGGGTCTGTGAAAGAATAGAGATTTGTTTAAGATTGAAATACTGTTCTTTGATTTTTTTTTTTTTTTTTTGGTACAAGTTTTGCCTGTACATTTCTGCTCAGGACCAATATGCCCGCCCTTTCTGAACGATTTGTATTTAGTATAACCTGATGACTTACTATAAACTTGAAATACACCATACTTGCTGCTGAAGCCACCCAGACAACAGTTCCTACTTCCCTAATGACTAAACTTTTGAGAGAATTAATTAGTAACCGCCAGGATGTAAAAGCCAAACGGGATTACTCGATAGCAGTCACGCTATATTGCCGTTGTGATCATCTAAAGCTGGGATGGCCC
Source organism: Pangasius djambal (assembly GCA_022985145.1). Lineage (NCBI taxonomy): Eukaryota > Metazoa > Chordata > Actinopteri > Siluriformes > Pangasiidae > Pangasius > Pangasius djambal. The sequence continues at coordinate 13,967,798 of CM040982.1, forward strand.
TTCAAGGGTTGCTGAGTTCTAGACGATGAAGAGCAAAAACAAACAAATTCTGTTCATCAGGTTCTAAGATAAAATAAAAAAATAAAAAATAACATGCCATACCATGTACCACATGTCACTCTTCTTATATTACATATGCTTTGTGGTATATCATTTTTCCTCAAAGCGTAGTCTGTTAAATTACATCAGACAAATTTATATGTAATTCAATTGAAACTAAAACCAGTCTAAAGATCAAACATTAAAACCTGATAAACACCAAGTCTCTGGCTGGACAACTTTCTTTCTCTTGCTCGCTGACAAAACAAACAAGGAACTAAATGAAACAATGGCTAACTTCTGAAAGTGATCCTGGGCTTCAACTGAAATATGATGATCACTTTGCTGTGCTAACTCTTGCTTTAACTCGTATGTAACAGCCTTATGGTATTTTGAGTCCATAGACTGTTTGTACTAGCATGAGGATTTTTTTTTTCCCCCACAGAGACATCCGTGCAGTTCTGTGAGTATCTCTGGAAATGCTGGAAATGTAAATGATGGCAGCAGAACAGAAACATGTATATACTGAAACAATCAATACTTGCAGTTGTCTGGTTATCATGCCACAACTTTTCACATAATACCACCCTAAATTCCCTCTTCATCATACCTGTGTGAGGTTTCCTCAGATAGCTTGGCCTGCTCTCCAGTTTGCCCAGGCCTGCTGATTTTCCGAGCTGCTGGACCAGCGCGGTATTTCGGTGTGTTCTTTCTCTGGGCTCTGCATTGGAGCTGCTCTCCTCACTCAGCTCTGGGTTCAGTTCATTTTCACTGGCCTCGATCTGATCCAGGTGCTGCTCCTCTGCTTCATTCAGTGTTTCGGGTTCTGTTTGGACAGTGGTACTTTCACACTGTGTATTGGCAGTTTGGCTCATATCGGGCAGTACAGGCTTCTCCATAGCACACTGCTCTGGTTTGGCACATGTCTGTGAGGTAGAAACACCTTGGCTGATATTCTCAGGGGGGACTTCAGCTGGACTCGGAACAGGCAGAGCATCCATTTCAGAGACGGTGTCCTCGGTGACATGGACAAAGTCTGAGGGTGTAATGGCTGTTGTGCGGTCCTCAGAAACTATGGGAGATTGTAGAGAGCTCTCTGCAAGTTCACCAGGCCAGGAACCTGGAGTTCCTGTCTTGGGAGCATCGTCCTTGCCTTGATTCTGTTCAACCTGGTTAGAGGAGTTCTTGGAAAACCGATGGTGGGCCGAAAAGGACTTGGGCAGCAGCTTTTTTGGTTTGGAAGATCTCTTGCTGCTGACGTCATCCAGGAAACCTGAATCATCTCCCTCATTCGTCCCTGAGCTAATGCAGTTGATGAAAACATTGCGATTAGCGGGGGCTTTCTCAAAGTCCTCTGTCTGGGAGCGGCTGAGCTTCTTCTTGTGTCCACCAAATCCAAACGAGTGTCTTGCCTTGTGGTTGCAACCGTCATTGAAGCTCGGCTCGGACAGCCGGCTCCGATTGTCTGCGCCGAGCTGGTTGGAATCGGCGCGTAACTCGCTGCTCCTCTTGCTATGAAAGCTGATAGACGGTGTTCGGAAAAGGCTGCGCCGCTTTCCCGTGCTGCTGGAGCTCGAGTTGGTGCTTGAGGGAGATGAAGTGTGCACACCATTGCCTACACCACCAGAGGAGGGAGAGGATGGCAGAGAGTCCTGCCTCTTCCTTACACTGCGCCTGAAGATAGGCAACCTGGAGACCAGGGTGGAGCGGCGTGGCCCTGATTCACCCATCAGGGAAAAACACCAAAGCTGTCAATCTGTTAACATAAAAAACACATGGACATGGAAATGATATCAATTGTAATAACTGTTGGTTGTAGTTTCAGTGACAGCATAATATTTACATAAAGTAGTGCATGCTAATGATGAAAACAATCAAATTTGCCTTGCACGTAAGGAGTCGTACTTACTGTAAAAAAAAAATAAATAAAAACAAGGCGTTTTCCATTAGAGTAAAAGTGTGAAAGTGACTAAGAACTTATACATGCTTTCACACAAAACTGTATAAGATACACCCTCTTCTACACACCTATCAATGGAATGCAGGTTTTACTCTATTCCTAAGATAGGATTTATGGCACTGTGGAGTTCAGAAATGAAAATATGTTCTACACTACTCAGAAAGAACATATAAGACAAGCTAATTGTGTCTTTTTTCCCCCTACACATGAACACCTGCATAGCATCCAGGCTCACATCATGCTGAGTGATGAGACACACACACACCTGACCGCCTGCAGCACTTTAAAGCACAGAGGCAAATCAGATCTGGCACCTCGATCAGTTAGAAACAGAGAAACGTTTATATCGTACGTAGTTAAAGAGAAAATATAATCACTGCCACAAATTACTAGGAATCACATGACGTCAGCACCATTAATCAGAGTGGCATCCGAGAGACCGGGCTTGATTTTGACAGCTCTGGTAATATTTTAATGGTCCAGTAGGAAGTAAATAGCGAGTCAGGAGCAAAGCGCGAAAACAAGACATGTGTAGCCGTTTTGTACCAGACGAACAGCGCAGGTTGTGTGTGCACAAGCGAATGCAGCAGAGGTTGCGTGTGTGTCAGTAATGCAACGCTATGGAGGACGCTACGTTAGCGTCGCGCGCTACAATAGCAAGCCCTGACACGCTAGTCACATCCATGCTAGGTCAACAGTGTCCGAGACGGAGAATAAAAATAGTACCTGAAGAAACCTATTTCCGGAAACCGTCGCTGCTCTGCTTGCCCGAGAGCACAAACGCTATTACGGCTGAGTGGCTGGTGGCTTCAGTTACATGTCAGTTTCTCACAGCAAACCCCATGGCTTGGTCGCAATAGTGCACCTACAATGACGTGGAGCCTGTTTCTCCACTTCCGCGTTGCTGCCTCGGTGACGTGAGCACCTTGTCATCACCGGCCATCAGTGCACAGGTAAGTTAAAAAAAAAAAAAAAAGGTTGTTTTTTGTTAATTCCTTGAAATTAGACTCGTTTGTTTTATTACTACTCCTTGCAAAATGTTACATTTATAAGCGTAAATTTTCAAAGAAAATATCTTCAAGAAAGAAATTGCTTTATATTTGAATTTTTTTTTAAAATGCCTGTAAGACTCTTATGATGTACCACTTTTAAATTAATATAATATGCTTTAGTTCATTTCAGAATTTCATTTACTGTAACCCTCTTGATTCTTCCTGTTTAATATATTTACCCCTGTAAATGTTTAATGTTTTGTGATTTGCCTTGCAAATAAAATTTTTTTTTTAAATAATATAAAAAAGTTTTTTTAAAAATAGCTGAAACCCAAATATCCACTTGCTCTCTCCAAGACTACTAAGATAGCATGTGGAGGGAAGGTTACTGCAGCCTATTTAGTGCACTTCATATTATTTGTGATTTGGCCTCGGTATGGTGGTCTGGTAGCTGAAGCATGAAGGTTGCTTGGGTGTGAGATTTTCTCAGCATCCTTAGTTAGGTTATCATATAGCTGATGTTGCACTATGGGAGGAGAACATCTTTATGTGTTTTGTCAGCGAGGTGGTTATTTAAAGGTGAACCTGACCAGTTGTGAGGAGCATTCATTCACTCCCAGGTTTATAACCAGGTTCTCTATGAATGAATAGCTAAAGGAAAATAAAAGCTAGTATGATTTAGGAATTACACACCCTACACAGGGGGTTAGAACAATCTGATATTTCAACACTAAGCTATTTATTAAGGGGAAAAAAGCACTACTTGGTAGGCTGTTTTGGAAAAATAATCAACTATAGGGTGTTGTGATGTCACCCTGAAGTTTTTTTATTCATCTTACAGCTACCACAGCAATTTGCCAATGATTACATTTCTTTAAGATTTATAATATATACATCACTAACAAGATCAATCACTGGTTTTGATAGAAATTATATTTCTACATGGCAAATATTTTACTAGAAGGTGTAGTAGAGTAATAGAAAACCAACAGACCCAACAGTCATGACATGCATACTGCTGATTCTGTGTAATTGAATCATTAATTAAAAAGGGCATGTTCAAAATAATAGCAGTGTGGAGTTCAATTAGAGAGGTAAATCATTCTGTGAAAAAACTGGTGTCAAACAAGTGGCCCTTATTTAAGGACGAAGGCAGCAAATGTTGTACTGTGCACTTTTCTCTGAAAAGCTGAGTAAAATGGGTCGTTCCAGACATTGTTCAGAAGAACAGTGTACTTTGATTGAAAAGTTGATTAGAGAGGGGAAAACATATAAAGAAGTGCAGAAAATGATAGGCTGCTCAGCTAAAATGATATCAAATGCTTTAAAATGGCAACCAAAACCAGAAAGACGTGGAAGAAAACGGACAACTACCATTCGAATGGATCGAAGAATAGCCAAAATGGCGAAGACTCAGCCAATGATCAGCTCCAGGGTGATCAAAGAAAGTCTAAAGTTACCTGTGAGTACTGTAACAATTAGAAGACGCCTATGTGAAGCCAAGCTATGGGAACGCAAAGTCCCATTGTTGAAAAAAAACAAAACGTGCTGAAGAGGTTATAATTTGCCAAAGAACACATTGACTGGCCTAAAGAGAAATGGCGCAATATTTTGTGGACTGATGAAAGCAAGATTGTTCTTTTTGGGTCTAGGGGCCGCAGACGGTTTGTCAGACGACCCCCAAACACTGAATTCAGGCCACAGTACACTGTGAAGACAGTGAAGCATGGTGGCAAAAGCATCATGATATGGTGATGTTTCTCATACTACGGTATTGGGCCTATTTATCGCATTCCAGGGATCATGGATCAGTTTGAGTACATTAAAATACTTAAAGAGGTCATGTTGCCTTATGCCGAGGAGGAAATGCCCTTGAAATGGGTGTTTCAACAAGACAACGACCCCAAACACACCAGTAAGCGAGCAGCATCTTGGTTCCAGACCAACAAGATTAACATTATGGAGTGGCCAGCTCAATCTCCGGACCTTAATCCAATAGAGAACCTGTGGGGTGACATCAAAAATGCTGTTACTGAGGCAAAACCAAGAAATGCAGAGGAATTGTGGTATGTAGTGCAGTCGTCCTGGGCTGGAATACCTGTTCACAGGTGCCAGAAGCTGGTCGACTCCATGCAACACAGATGTGAAGCAGTTCTCAGACACAACTAAATATTAGTTCAGTGATTCACAAGAAAGCTAAATCTTCAAGCAGTTTTCAGTTTATACAGTTATAGAAATTATCAGTTATACAAATGTTTTACTTTGTAAAGAAAAATGAAGACACTGCTATTTTTTTTTTTGAGTAGCCTAATATTCCTTTTTGGAATGGAATGCATTTGTGTGTATTGAAATAAAAGTTATTATAAAGATTTTGAGCTTTACTCACTTTTTTAAACACACTGCTATTATTTTGAACACAACTGTTTATATACACATATATATTAAACCTGTAACTTTCATTTCTTCCATTTTATTGCCCAAAGTGCGAGCTCATCATGACTCAAACTCACATGCACACATTCCGATAATCAGACACAAAAGCTTTACATGGTTTTATCTTTAATTTAATGGATTATTAAAATGACTTGCACTGTCCTCATCTGGGTCACTACACTGAGAGGTAGAATATATACATACATGTTTTTTTATTTCCATTGATATCAGTCATGTTATTAGTGGATTATTAGGATGCAATGCACTGACACCTGATACCATAAATGTTAAAGAAACATCTTACAGAAAGCTTCACCATATCAACAATTATACTTTTATCTTTACACTTTATTAGTCTTAGTGCCGGCTATACAAGTCCCTGTAAAGGAGCTGTTACTATAGAAACGAGCGCATTAATACAGACCCTAGAAAATGAATGAACACCTTCGGACCAATCAGAATCCAGAATTCATAATAATGAATGGAGAATACACACCAAGTAGCCGCTATTGGTAGTTACAATCATTTTATCAGTTACACTATGTATATGTTCATATGTTGCAGTGTTCCAGGGCATCATTTAGGACAGATCACAGAGCTACAATGGGGGGGGGGTGACACTGTTCAGTGCTTGGGCCTTTTTGAGGTAACCTGCATGATGCAGTCTCCTATTTGAGGGTGTAATTCTTTCGAAACCCACAGGGTGTCACTGATGCCATAAAATGGTCAAGTGCCATATAAAGCAGGCTGTCACAGTATGGATGACCTCTCATACAGAGGGTAGATTTACATTTGCAAAGATTTTTTTTTTTAATTCAGATCAGTTCACAAGTGAAGCAGAATGAACGAGAAGCTTACAATTGTTAAAGGTTAGTGATACGGACAACGCAAGAGTTTCAAGAAGTTTCCATTAGTGGATGAGAAACAAGTGCAAGTTAGTTCTGACCTGCAGGCACATTCAGAACAGAAATTCCTCCTACTCTTCCTCATAGTAGTAGTAGTAGTAGTAGTAGTAGTAGTAGTAGTAATAATAATAATAATAATAATAATAATAATAGAAACCAAGCCCAATTTCAACACTTTTATTTCATATCAAAACCCCACATTGTAAATTAAAAAATAAAACAATATAGATACAAGTGACAGACAGCTTTTCATTTTCATTAAAGCATTAAAATCACAAAAAAAGCAAACGTCACACCGCAGCTCCTTTTAAGAGTACAGTACGTCCTGTGGGGGAAATCATATTGCACACTACTTCACACACACCTGCACCAAGCCGTGAGACTTAACATGCTATAAAGTGCAATCTTTAAGATGACTTAAAATGACCACTAAAAGACATCATGTCCTGTTTAATAAGCAATTACAGCTCACAGTATGGTGATACTCTACCACTAAGTCTACATCAAAAGTGATTAGTGAAAACAGAACTGTTTTTCCCCTCCTCAGACCGGACAGCTTAAACATGTACAAGGAACAAAATGATTACGTGTTGGTTACTATTACGCACTCTGTGACACAAACATTGTAACAAGAACACAAGCCAGAAACTGTAAACTAAATGTGCATAGATTCTCCCTTGAATCCACTGTGGAAAGAATTGTGATAAGAAACAAATAATTAGTGTCTACCAAAAGTTACTACTGGAAGAGCATACCATGATTTCACTATTTCCTGATGTGACAATGCCATCATTCACATGATTATTTTAATTATCACAAACAGACCGATTTCTACTGACAAATTCTCAGGACACAACACTTAAAATACATTAAATATTAGTGTAGAGATTTAAAAAAAAAAAAAAAAAAAAAAAAAAAAAAAAAAAAAAAAAAAAAAAAAAAAAAAAAAAAAACATCAAGTAGGAAAGGATTGAAAAGCACGGAAATTTGAAAAAGCATCTTAAAAAAAAGAAAAAAAAGACATCAGTCTGAAATGAAATCAAAGAGGTTCCAACAAGTTAAGAGACTTAAAATGTAGGAATAAAATGCTTTGATTTGGTAACTCATACGGTTCCAGCTTAAGAGGCAAACAAACCCTTTGAGGTTTAGTGAATAGGCACGTGCTATACCACCACCTCAGAATCATCCGAGCGTAAAACCGGTGCCAATTATTATTCCAGGACTAAGAGGTAGGTATCAAAAAGCCCACAGGGTGAGTACCTGAGGAATCACATGGCAATCCTAATGTGATGGTGCATATTAACCCAATCACCTTCTGAATCAGTGTTAGTACTCATACCCTGGTTAAAACCTAGCAGCACAGCTGTGATTCAAATGCTACTTCACATAAAAAAAAAAATTTAAAAAAAAGAGAGAGATACATTCAAATTGCAAAAGCTTTTCAATGCTGCATTCAATTACATACCTATCACTACGAGGTGTCCTTACACGTATATGTGACAATCCACTGCGAGCAAGCGCTTTCGTGGTGCTTTAAGACAGACTGTTTGGAATAGATTCAATTTCACTGCAGATTATTTATTAGATCATTCTTGGTTATTCTTAAACAATTCTTAGTCTTTTTCTTAATAGGAAAAAAAAAAAAAAAGCCTGCCCAAGCTGCATTTCTACAATCAGAACAGTTTACAAAGCCAGTTATTATTAGTGCACAGGTATTAGTTAGTGTCGATTAACTTCTTCATCTGCAACATCAGACAATCATTAAATTGCTCACACGTGAACAGCAAATAGGTGACATCTGTAAATCTTCGCATTATATTAAGGTTTAGTGTGTCCTTTTGCATTTCTGTGACTGTTAGTAAACCCTGATGTGTACAAGTGCTGACATAATCTAAACACCTGCCTAGTTGGTCTCCTAAAAGGCACTGAACCAAGGGTTTCTCAGGTTACTTGTGGCTCTTAAACTGAAATAGTGCACTGAAACAGTGTTTTCGCAGACAGCTACATATCATTACTTGTGAGAAGCCAGGGACAAAATAAGCCAATAGAATAGGATAGTTAGTGATCAGCAGATCAACTCGGACACATTCACATGTAAGAGAGGCGCTTGGCTGTGATGAACTCCTCCAGGTGGATGGCTCCGCCCCCCATGAGGGCGAACGCAGGGTACATGGTTCCGGAACAGTCCACCTGACGCTCGTAGAGGCAGCGCATCGAGTCAGCATCGTAGAAGAAGACGCGGCCGGCTTCATAGTCGAGGCAGATGCCGATTCGCTGAGGAAGAGGCAGAACGCGACTGCCATGGTCGCCCGCGGCTGCAGTGTGGGACGCTTTGGGAATAAAGAGCTTGCCCATGCCTGCTGTGAGCAGAGTGAAGGGCTGCGAGAGCTCATAGCACGTGTCCTCGCTGCCACTGTCATGCCCGCTGTCATGGTCATACCTAGAAAGAAATTATGGGAATGGCATGAGCAAGTTTTGCTGAACAGGAAGCAGTTGGCTTGGACTAGCTCCAACTATTTGAAGCAACAGATCAGATGCACCAATTTAAATGAATAGTATTTCGATTACATGCCTGCATGTACATGTGTGTATGCTTAAAAATTCTGACTCTACAATCTTCACCCCTCACGTTGGACATCTAACTTTCTTAGGATTTAAGTTTCAACCCAGGACTGGGCTTTTCTGACATCATTAGTGTTGATAATATACCTAGGCCCTGCATTTCATTACCACTTATTCAGTCATTTATTTATCTAACTGCTTCATCCTGGTCAGGGTCCTGGGAGCAGTGGGTGCAAGGCAGTAAAACACCCTTAAATACATGCCAATCCATCGAGGGCATCACAGACAAAAATGTAGGGGGCAATTTAGAACACGGAAAAAACTCCACGCAGACAGTAACTCGAGCTCAGGATCAAATCGGGAACCTTGGAGCTTTGAAGTGAAAAAGCTACCCGCTGCACCATGTGCCACCCTGTATCAAATCAAACACTGTATTTTTTTAAAATAGTTAATTTCTCCTACTTAAACCTATAAACTGCTTTAGCCACCATTTTTGAAAAAGATACTGCATCAGATCACAATAATTCAGAGCAAGTTTTGCTCTCAATGTCTCCATTACATTGCTACATTACATCAATCCTCCCAGGGCTCATCTAATGACCTTCAAATCAACTGACAGATGTGGAATGGCCCTCGATGTTGATTCCAACAAGGGGAAATGGCAAGAAAAAGATAGGGGGAAGTGTCGAAATACAGTGTTTTAACCTCCTGAAAATGGTCAGAACCACTAGGGACCGGGGGTGGGGTGGCATTTACTAGCAGCATACTACCTTTAATCACTATTCTTTCATTAATTAAACAAATTGTTCCATAACCTCAGATAACTGACCATTATTTAAGACCTTTTTGTATAATATAGTACTCTCCTTTAAATGTACACAAATTCCCAGTTTCTTAACAGAAGTTACACTGGATGTTTTTCCCTCATATACACTTGGGCTCACCTTGGGCTGCTGGTGTCACGGGGGTTGTGGAACCACTCACTCATCTTCGAGTCTGACGCCACTCCCACTTTCACCATGTAAGAGCTTGGCTCCACACTGAAAGCCCAGTAGTGACGGCCATGCGAGATGCCTGTGTCACCGATGATGTAGTCAAGGCATATGTAACTTCCAGTCTGGACCCGATCAGCGGCCAACAGGAAGGCCATGCCAGCCATGCTCTCCACAGAGTCCTTCCTCTTGCTCAACCGCAGACGCTCTGCACTGTAGCCGCATTTCTCATTGAACAGGAAGCCGAACACTGGGGAAGAACAAACAGCAGCTTCTTAAAAAATAAAACCTGATTTTAGGGCTTGAATTAAGGATTAGTGTTATGTGTTATCTTAATCTTAATATTGGCCAACAGAATGTAAAGCACTATAGAAGGAACGAGATGTGACGACTTCTTTCGGATATCAAATACTACACAATTAAAAGAGATGAAATAATTATATATAAAAAAAAAAAAGATGACTTTTTGTTTGAGACACTGTCAGTGACTAATTGTATGACATTGAGTTAAGTTACCAGTGAGTCACATCATTTGCGTACAGAAATATGTTGAAACACTGCACTGACTATAAATATGATACTTGTCCAGTGCTGCAATACGTCCTTAATTTTGCAATTTAATTTGTAGCTACCCAAGAATAATCCAAACTCTTACTTCAGAATATTATGATTTTGTAATTGTAGCCCCACCATTGAAGCACTGAGCCGATGCTTTAGACAAGACACCAAATTTTACAAAGAGGTGCAGTCACCCAGAAATCTCTCTCATTAATAACACACTCATGCTCATTTGGAATGGACCTTCATCCTGATCTGGGCTTAAACAGACAGCTGGTAGACAATTTCAAAACTGAATTGATAGATTAATCTCCAGCACGCGAACATTAATCTAAATCAAGAAGTAGCTTGACGGACATGTTGGATCTTGACAGCAGTTTAAGTCACTTAAATGAATGACTAAGCACACAAATGCTGGCAGATTTGATCGGAGCTAAAGGTAATCATGACAGGAACATGCTGCGATCCAAAGAGGCACCTGCCTACTTAGTAATTTTGTTCAAATATGTGCATTAAATACATACATAAGCGTCTCAGGAGGTTACACATGCAATGGCTCAGCAGTACAACTGCCACATACCATATGTTCAGTCATTAATCAACATATAAGAGCTGGTTCTACAGAAAGCATAGTTAGGATTCGTTTGAGCGAGATGCAGAATCAGCACATTTCTCAGCGTGGATTTGAATAAAAGGGCCAGCAGTTTTGTAGATATCAGAAAATTTAAGGGATTAAAATATACTTTTTCCAAATGAAATCACGATACGTGAAGCCATTTCTACAATGCAGCTAAAGAAATATCTATAATATCACAGAAAATTGTACTGTGCCATAATTTATCGAGATATCACAATTACATCATTATATCTCGCAGTCCTAGTGTGTAGCACTGCCTCATGTATCTCTTACAGAGTAAACCATTAAGTACGAGACAGCAAGTCACACCCTATGTAGGACACGAAGTGAATAAGAAGCTATTTGCAATTCGGCCTAACTTCAGACTGTCTGATATACACGGGAGGAAGGCATGTAAAAATCCATGCAAAATGTAAAATCCATGTACAGTCTAACTAATTAGCAGTAAGAAATGTGTGTGTAAGTGAATAAAAACAAATCTGAAACTTTAAAACGGTCTCGCCTCTTAAATTCACCAGATTTTTAAACGAGTAAGAAACTTTGGCAGTCACTACACTACTACTGAAGATTTTTGTGCTGCTAGAGAAGCGATTTATTCAGAGATTAAATCAGCATTCTGTGTAATTGCGCTTGACTAATCGACAGTGTGCACTATTTTTAGCATCACCTGCAGGTCTGAGCTTGCACGGTCCCTGGGGAAGAAGGGTAACTAGATTCATCCTGGGTACATTGATATTGTGAAAATAGCGACATCACGTGAGATCGCAGTTAATTTGCTAAGCCATGCTGCACCATCCGGTGGAAAAAGCACTATTATAGTAATGAGGATTTTTACAGCACCGATGTATACATTCACACGCAAAACTGGGACCTGGGAACTGGTTGCATTAGTAACTGACTATCATGCAAGAATCAAATGACTATCCATGATGAGGTTAATTTACCTGGTGCAGGAGGTGTGTGAAAGGACACATCAGGGCTGTAGGCGCTGTGAATGGTATTGCGGCAGCTCCGCACCCTGAATGCGTAGCGGCAATCACTATCCAAATCACACACCACTGTGCTGGGGCCGTGCACACGCTCAGTCAGGTGCCACTGGCTCTCCTCCTCATCCTTTGCAGGTACTTTTCTATACTCGAGGACATGGTGGTCAGTGGGCAGAGAGTCTTCGGGCAGTCTCCAGTGAATCAGGCCCTCGTTATACACACGACTCTGAGACAGGTCAATCATGGGAGGATCTGGAACTGGAGAGCAAAAATGGATTAAAAAAAAAAAAAATAACTCAGTGTTAGCGTTTGAAGTACAAAGACATGGTTCCTGCACTAAACTCTAAAGGACATGAAGTGAACAGGACAGGAAGAGAGCTATTCCCAAGCCAGGCCTAACTCCAAGATTCACAACAGAATGCAAGTAAATAAATAAAATATCTAATGAAAAAAATAATTAAATAAAATCATCTAATGGGTGCATGTAAAATACAGAAAATTCGGGGTTTGTAAAGCTTTGGAAGAAATCTTAAGCATGACTGTCCAAAAAGTGAAGAGCTGTAACCTCGGCAAGCGAGGACGAAGAGGGGACTGTCACACAACCAAAGAAGCCTGCCAAGCCTTTAGGCATGAAGCCCAAAGCACTTCTCCCCGAATAACAAGCTATTGATCAGAACAGGGGCTGCATTAAACCCCAAAACGGGGAAGAAACCTCATCTCATTCACTGGTCATGAATCTGCTGCACCAGAAAGTATGGCAGAGGAAAACGAAAACAGATTTAAAGGGCTGGAGGCCAAGAAGGTGTGCCACACACGGGGCATTTACGGCTTCCATCAGCACTACAAAACACCATTAAAGTCCACTCTAATCAGAGCTGCAGTGTTGAACTGGATGGGCCAGATGCTATCTGCCTCGTCTGCTTTTTCCTTTGATCAATTCCACTCACTGTACGCAGTGCTTTTTGTCCATCACTAGCCATTAGAAGCATTAGCAAAGATCAGATAGTGAACTTTCAGAATTGATTGTCTTAATTATAGGATTTTTATACATCATTATCCATACTCAGAAAGGCAGACTTTTTGGAATTATGCATTATGTCACTGATTGGTGATAGGATATTCTGTATACATACACACACAATGGATTCAGAAAGTATTTAGACCCCTTATTTGTTGCACACTTTGTGTTGTGGATTTGATTTTCAATGGATACAATTGCCTTTTTTTTTTATCCATCCATAAGTCTGGACTTTGGCTGGGCCGCTCAATGAGATTGAGAGACTTGCCCTGAAGCCACTCCAGTGTTGTTTTGGCTGTATGCTTAGGGTCATTGTGATGTTGAAATGTGAACTTTTGCCCCAGTCTGAGTTCACTTGCGCTCTATAGGAGGTTTTTTTCATGGATGTATTTGGCTGCATTCATTCGTACCTCATTTGTTACCAGTCTCCCTGTTTCTGCCACTAAGAAGCACCCCATATCATGATGCTGCCACCACCATGTTTCACCGTAGGGATGGTATTAGCCAGGTGATGTGCAGTGCCTGTTTTTTGCCAGAGAAAGTGCTTGCTGTTTTGAGTTCACTTTTCATCTCATCAGACCAGAGAATCTTTTTCCACATTTTGCCAGAGTCCTTTATGCGGTCACAGCCTTTTACTCAACAGTGGCTTCCGTCTTGCCACTCTGCCAGGAAGGCCCGATTTATGGAGTGCTGCAGAGATGGCAGGTCTGTCCAACAGGTTCTCCCATCTCTGCACAGGACTTCTGGAGCTCTTTTAGAGTGACTGTTGGGTTCTTTCTTACCTCCCTGATCAAGACCGTTCTTTCCTGGATGCCCGATTTGGCCAGAGGGCCAACGTTAGGAAGATTCAAGGTTGTGCCAAGCTTCTTCCATTTCAAAATGATTGAGGCCACTGTGGTTCTGGGAACACTCAAAGCCTTAGAAATTGTTTTATATCCTTGCCCTGATCTATGCCTTGCCACAATTTGATCACGGAGATCCACAGACAGCCATGAAGTCCAAGGAGCTTGGTTTTTGTCCTGATAATGCAGTATACATTGTGGGTCCCTGGTGTGTGCCTTACCAAACTGCCCGATCAATTTAATTTGCACAAGGTTCACTCCAGTTGAGTTCTAGACACATCTCAAGGAAACAGGATGCACCTGACCACAATTTGTGCCACAGCAAAGGGGCTGAATACTGTTGTGAATAAGAGATTTCAGTTCTCGATTTTTAATGAATTTTCGAAAATCTCTAAAAACATGTTTTTCACTTTGTCATTATGGGTGATTAAGTGTAGATTGATGGGTAAAAAATGGCAATTATATCCATTCAGAATCAAACACACAACGCGATAAAGTGCAGCAAGTGTCTGAATAGTTTCTGAATCCACTGTATGTATGAATATTATTCCAAAGAGAATCATTGAGAACAATCACCGAGAACTTCCAGGGTGATGAAAGCAGGGTTTTGACCATGTGCAACACTAATCTGGCCAGTCTGAACCAGAATTACACCATTTTGGTTCACTGACAGATCACTAGTCAGCCATTGCTCAATAGATGCCTGACTCCAGTCTTCAAGCACAGTTATACTGGCATAATTGCTCAGAAGTGCAGGTCTACACAGTTCAATGGAAAAAGACTCACTGCCAGTCATGTTAATTTTTTTCTCCAGATCTCTGTAAGCAAGGAATTTTATGTAACTGGACCTTCACAACTTTAGCTGAATAATTCTGGCATAGAACATGTCTTCAAGAACAATTCACGTATTAACCAGTTAATTATTCCCCACAGCTTTAGAAGTTTGAAAAGTCTTTTTTCCCACTCTACATATTTTTGCTGAGCACTACAAAATGTGCTCTTTGTTTGCACAGCTGATGAGAGACTTCTGACTAAATAAACAGTTCCTCAGCAGACTTTGTATACTAGCTTGCAATTTTAACATCTATATTTGCCTCTGTAGCACTCCAGTTTCTCCCTGTATTTTTCCTTTATCTACGTACAATTGAGCGCAAAGGTTTACATTCCCTTGGTTTCTGAGTGGGAAAAATACGGAGCTCTAGTTTATAGTTCATCTAGAAAGCAAAACTCCAAGTTCACCCAGCACAAGGAGATGATGTATTTAGAGGAATAGGAGGAAAGTTCACATTCAGACACAATGTTTATTGTTGCACTATTGATATCATACACTTTCTACAGGTACTAAAACCAACGTGCTCATCAGTATACTCTATATATTCAGACACACATAGACCCATTTCATAAACTCTACCTTACAACAAGAACATGAGTCATTGTGAAAGGAATTATAGTAAAAGCTGCCAATCCCACTTGTGCCAAAATCCTAGGATATATTAGGACTCCAACCAGCTTATTTAATTAGAGAGCCACTGGTAGCAGACACACCAGCACTCCACCACCCACGTACAGGAATAGATGAATGCATGCCATTCTCACACTTACCTCCACCAAAGGAAAGGTCTTTCAGCAAGGACTCTTCCTTTGAGGTGTCCAGGACAAACTCATCAAACGAGGGGTTAGCAGCAGGCTGAAAGGTCCTCAGTGACTCCGTGGCTTTCTGAACCCTAAACCCAAGAAGACAGTGTGATACAGCAGCAGTTCTACAGCAGCCACGTTTAATCATTATATATACACAGTTCTTAGATAGTAAACTGCTCAAGGCTGCCTAATGGAGATCAATTATCAGGATTAGACTGAAGGACACAAAGTTTTACTAGACTTAAATCCACCCATGCAGGTCATTCTGCAAAGCTCACGAGCACATGGCCAGCTTTCACTAACCAGAACCTTAAGATAGACCACTAGCCACTGCTAAGCAGCTTGTGTCGGAATATAAACAGAAGCTCTTTATCCTCATTAGAACTGCCGAGTGGTTCGAGGAACAAAATGGGTGACTTCTGCTCAGACTGTGAGGCTTTGTCAGTAAAAATAAGAAATGAAATCAGGGGACACTGGTGTAACCTGATGTGGAGCTGCTTGGCCGTCTGAACGAAGCAGGACTGGTCAGTCTCTTTGAGGACTTCCTGTGCGTAACCCACTAAACCGCTGTTCTCCAGCATGCCCTGGTACTCTTCCACCTGGCTCCTGAGCTTGTCCAGACGCCGGTTCCTGGACAGCTCAATGGACCGCAACAATTCAGTCTTCCTTTCCTGTAGAGTCTCAAAAAGACGCTCAAAGTGCTCATGCGCCTGTCTCTCTGCGAGCTGTCCATTTTCCTACATTGATGAGACACAAACAGTAATTACCAAATTAGTCCATTTTCATTTTCGATACACTGATAAGAGCTATGATTATTTGCCAATACCCAGCAATGATCTGATTGCCATTCTTTTCCATCAGCTAATGATGTGCATAAGAGAGGAAATACTAGGGGACATTTGTCATGGTCAAATCTGTCTCAAAAATCAATCTGGCCAATTTAGGTAAAGCACTAATGCTCAGTATTCGATAAATGCATCACTATACACAATATACTACACCAGCATTTCCAGAACCAGGCATTGTGGACCACTAGACAGTTTTTACTCTTTGCCAGCTGCCAACATGCCTAAACAGAGCAGTCAAGAACAAAATACGCTGGTCCCTGTTTATTAGGAGTTGGCAGAGAACAAAAATGTGGACCTTCTTTGCGTCCCTAAGAATCAAAACACTATTTTAATCATTAAAAACATAGCTGTGAGACTGCTCACCTTAAGCTAAATAAGTTTTATAACCTAAAGTTTCAGTAATCTACAGTATTTATTTTGCTTTTCTAAACTACTATTACAGCTCATTACGTTTTATATTTAATGAGATTTTGTAATAATAAATTATTAAAAGGTAATCCTAAATCACAATATCCTAGCCATTCCAAATCAGAGATCAATACCTTAATACTCCACAGCTTGACCATCAAAATTTGTATAAACATGTTCAGAAAGTATACTTGACAAGGAAAGAGATGATCCTATCTTGCAGTGAGCATTGAGAAGTTACACCAAATATTTCCACAAACTACTTACCTCAGTCTGCCGAATCAAGACCTCAAGTTCAGAAATCTGAGTCCTCACTTGTTCCTCTTTGCTAATTAAGTAATGGATACTTTTTGATAGCTTATCCTGTTGGCGGAACAATAAAACCTATTAGGCTGTGAATGCACGTAATGGAAAAGTGAACTGCCCCAGCAATTTTCAGGCAGTTCAGAGCATCTAATACCACATTGACAGAAGACATAGAGCTCTGTGATGGCTTTAACATTATTAGGCACAATTGATTGCATTAAAAATGCATAGGCCAGGCCTGCTTGGTCTAATCTAAGGTTACACAGGCTTAGACTAAAGACAAAATGGGCCTGAGGTGCTTTTTGTATTCTTTAGGAATTTATCTGGCCAAAAGTAAAGAAGAGGTTTTTACTGACAGACGTACATGCATGAACCTTTTGCCCTGTTCCCTTCTATTCACAAGCAACATGATCCTGAGTTCTTGCTAAAGCAGGTCATGCGCACTGCTCAATTTTTAATGAGCAGGTTAAAAAAAAGAAGAAACTGTAAACCTTTAACAAATACAGTGCACCATCACATGCTTGAGAATGTGTTAGAAACCTATAGTTTATCTTCCAGTCTTAGTTGGAGTCTGCATACCTTGAGGATCTTGTAGGCACTGCTCATGGACGTGACTTTATGGTTAGCATGGGAACCACCAAGCTTGCAGAGGTGACACACTGGCCGGCGACACACCTCGCAGTACATGTTAACTTTCTCCATCTCATGCTCGGGACACATCAACACCTACAGCCAGAAAGATGGAAACTCTTACTCCGAGATGGGAATATAATCCAGCGATCGTTTATCTCCCACAAATTATTCCAATCAAGAAATCAAACCCTAAAAGACATGCTTGTTTTGGAGGCACTGGTGACAACATTAATGTTTACAAACCAACGTTCCAATGTATAATTAACACACACTTAGCTGGGAGATTACAGTGAAACCTATACCAAATAATTAATTTTGTATAATAGTGCTGGTTGATGTTCTGGTTTGTAAGAGTTCAAATAGCCTAGTGCATTTAAGAAAGTGGTTATTAAACCTTGTATGTTAATACAATGCTGGTACGAGATTGAGGATTTGTGCTTACCTCATTCTCTCCTGGTTATGTTTAGTAAGGGGCAAAAGGTCCTAAATCCGTGGAGTTTCCTAAAACTCCAAGTTAGATTGCTTTTGCTATTAATTTCTCTTTCCTGTAGTATTTTCTACTTTCTGTTTTATTATGTTCCAAGTTGAATGTACAGAAAATAAACTCTTAACAACGTGGAGCGTTTTTAAAAACATAGCTGTGAGACTGCTCACCTTAAGCTAAATAAGTTTTAGATTTAATGAGATTTTGTAAGAATAAATTATTAAAAGGTAATCCTAAATGACAATATCCTAGCCATTCCAAATCAGATCAGTCCATTTTTTCTCAGTAATGCTCTTTAAGGTCACTGACAGCATGATTATAGTTCATTATATGCTATGGCAATCTGTTATTGTATAAAGTGCCAGTCTAAACATCAAACGATAACCAGAACACAATTATAGGATCTGATGTTAGTAATTTTGCAGCTTGGCCAGTCATACCTTTGGTCTGAAGTTAGTAGTAGGCCCGACGTACTCGTGTTGGGCCCTGGGCGTCCCCCATGGGTGGTTCAGCTTGAAGCACTCGTTGCAGTAGCTCGCCTTGCAGTCCATGCAGCTCTTGGTGGCTTCCTGCACAGCAGGCGGCTTGCACACGTTACACATGATGGCGACAGCGGCACGGGCCGCCTGCCTGTAGCGCTCCACAATGCTCTCCAGCGTGAAGTTACGGAAGAGCATGCTGATGCCCCGCTCGCCCAGCTCTATGTCACGCTGGCAACCTGGGCATGGGAAGCTGGTGACGCGGGGGGTGACTGAAGAGCGCCTCCAGCCGGGGGAGGAGGACACGGACCCTGATTTCACACAAATATTACTCCGTCAGTTAAACAGATGGATGAACAGAATTATAAAAGTGAATGCAGTGCTGACCTAAAAAGATGAAACTCGGGTCAGTTGACTCGAGTTTCAGGATGCTCACAAACAATGCAACAAACGGGGGGGGAGGAGAAAAAAAAAGCCACAAGGTGAACAATGATCTGGACAATAAAAAAAGTTCAAATAAGGTCAAACCAAGAAATAGGAAACAAATATGTGAGTGAATTACAGACCAATTTCTTGATAGACAACCTGAATAGACAGATGATGTAACAAATGTACACTTAATCACAAAAAAAAAATACTTGGGTATGATATATGACAACTAACAAGAGTTTTCTGTTTCTTTTGACAACATTTTGATGACACCAGGAAAACTACAGAGGTCTCAGGTAACGCTTTTTCCTGTTCCTTGTCCAGTTCAATGTATTTAACACATATATACGTACATTTACAGAGACAGACACAAACTTAGTATTTCACACGAAGGAAAATCTCAGATAAGACAGTCACTGACAGCACAATTAAACATTCACTACAACCACGGCAGAAGCAAGCAGGTAACAAACACTCAGATAAGGCTACACTTAGATGCATGGCATAGAAACAAGAAAGTGACATCACACTGCATGGCACAATAGTGACCAATGGATGCAAAACATTTCTGGAACAAACATGCACATAGATGTACGGAGATGTAACGGACTCATAACGGCTTGATTGTCATGGACGTAGCAGGGGATGGTGGTGACGGAATGACTATTGGGATCTTTTCGGGTGGGAGCTGAACAAAGTGACGGAAAATAGGCAATGAGTGAGGGCGTGTTAGAAGAAGAAGCATGTACTTAGGCCGTGGTTGCGCTGTGCTGCTCGGGGAGGGGAGGAGCAGGCAGCATCTGCAGCGCGGCTCGCTGGGGCCAGCTGCTGCTGCTGCTGCCGCAATGACACTCAGTGCAGAGGAAGGGAAAGAAAATAAAACGCTCAGACCAGTAAGTCATCGTAAGGCCATTCTGGCAGAGCATAGAGGTGCCTGGCCCTACAAAAACCACAAATCAACGGCAAGCACCCTCTCATTCAGGATTATGATACTGCTCTAAAACTTACTTATCTGCCTTTGACACTTTATAGGTAAATTTGGTAGAAGGTCCTCACTTTAACATTGCTAATTGTGCAGTGGGTTGCACTCTCAGATGCAAACTGACGAGTGCTATTAACATCTGAGGTGGGTGGAAGAGTATAAGGCTTTGAAACACATCCAGAATTACGCCTACACGTTTGAAATACTGAGCATATTTACTGACAGGAGTAACACTGAATATAAGACAAGACTGTCTGAGGCTTGTATCGAGACATCTAAAGTTTACCATCTACAGTTACATATAAAAGATTAGGTTAGGAGTGGTGCACTGATGTGCTGATTGATTAGTTAGGGGATGAGACATGCTATTAATGAATCAAAGGTACAAAGAACGCATTCAAATTTAACAGTGCACGTCTCAGTAAATGAACATATTTCAATAAAATACTCATTCTGTCTAATTATTGGGGTTAAAGGAGCTGTTAGTCATTTTAGTGTCATCTGCTGGCTGTGAGACAAATAGCAACTGGACTGAGGAAACCACCATCTGACCTGATGATAACTTTTATGTTGAAGCTAGGGATGTGTTCAGATATTCAAAATACCCTTAACTATTTGATGCACCAGTATTCAAATAAATAAGGAAAATAAATAACTACTCAGCCATTCGTTATACCATACGTCCACATGAGGTCATGTGAAGATGAAAATGAAAAGCTGCATCTGGCAGACAGCATTACTGTGGTTTTGGGTAAGTTAGAGGTGTTCATCAGGCCTAAAAACATCTGAGCAGTGGGCGTTTTTACCCTCATGTGGGCAGGAACGGGCAGTCGGATACGAAGCTTGCAGGATAAAATAGCGATAAATACATCTCCTATAATGTTCAGTACAACTCTTTTAAAAGTCTTAAATGACAACGGACACAGATCGGGTACCTCGGGTTTGCATGTTTGCCAGCTTTACACCAGGAGCGACACGGCACGTCTCAAGCGCGCCACGACGCTTTCGATTTTACACGACCGATTCAATTTTTTTCGTTCAGTGGTTTCTTTCGCAAGTTTAATAAATACAACATGGAAATACCTGTAATGGCTGTCAGATTATTATTCATAGATCAGATAAAGTTCATTAGTTTAAAAAAAGTTTTAGTGACATCAGTGGCTGAAATATTGAGCTGACAGTCAAACATTTTTTTTATTTTGCTGTGGGTTTAATATTTCTGTTAATCATTTCTCCATATTGCGTCTGTCAAACACAAACACATGCCAGCACTGACAGGAAGAAGACTAAATACCAATGGAAAAGTGATACTTGATTACTTCACATTAATACAGAATCCCCCCCTCCCTATTAATTCTCTCATTAACTGTTCAAATACTAAAACAGACATGAGGTGCATCCTTAGTTGAAACTGTTTATTCCTTGTAAGGAAAAATCGAAAAATCTTTCTGAGCAGCTGTGCTCTGGCTGGTGGCAGAGATAACTTCAGGACCAGAACATTTTAAATAAAACTCAAGGAAAAAAAACTAAACAAAAAAAAACACCACATCTCAAGGGACACTGCACGGCATTACTGAAATTCACAGTGAATATAAAGGGGTGAATATAAAGTAGGTCACTACTGTGAAATGGTGTTTAGAAATATATTGGTATGTTTCACAGTAGGGGAACGCTGCACAGTGACCCACACATTCCAGTCCAACACACCTCCACAGCAACATCCCCAGCTCTCCTGACCGTTCTCCCCCTCAACACCGGTCGAATAATTTCTTCTAAAAGGATCTGTAAACGTGTGGCTTCAGTGCTGCACCCCGTTATCTAGTGAATATGCTCAGTAGACGTTTAAAAAGAGTAGCGAAACGTCACATCATTTCCGTTACTCCATTACACCGTCTCGCACAAGGAACTGTTTGTATCTACAGAGAAGTAGTGTGTGTGTGTGTGTGTGTGTGTGTTCACAGGGGTTCTACAAACACTGTACTCACTACAGCTATTCAAATTATGTAACCCACATCTACCTCTCCCTCCAAATGACCTTCTGAGTGAGGCTGCAAGCAACAAACAGAGAAGTGAAATAAAATAAGACTAACACAGAACAAATGTGAACAAATGTGGCATGAGACCTGGCTTACAGCCCAGGATTGCACAAACATGAAATCATATTACATGTCACACATTTCAATGCAAAGCTGACATTGTAGATGAAGACAACAGGAACAGATTTGTTAATTCACAGGAGCTTGATGCATATCTTTCACTGACAGCCAAAAATAAAGATGAATAATTTGCTTAAGCAAATGCCGGATGACAAAAGAAGCCTGGAGGTTCTTGTCCCGAGGTTTGTTCAGTTTGATTTAGCCCTCCTCATGCCAGACTGCCTCACCATGACAACTCTTTGTAAGAGGTAGAACTAGAAAACATCGGTCAATTCCTCCTCTCTGCTGGGGGTCCACACATAACATGCCTATAGTTCACGAAATATTACCATTTAATACATTGATCCAGCCTTCTTGCTAAACTTTTTGCCCTCTTTTGGTAACAGAGAACCATTCACGTCCCCCGAATGTAAGGAAATGGTCTATAGTAGGTGCAAAATAAACTAAAACATTATTGCATGCAGGAACACAGGCAGGAGGCTTTCAGATCATGCTTAGGTTTTTATGCATGTTAATAGACTAGGTTTGCTTAGGAATGTGCTGACGAGAATAATTAATCAGAAAGCTAAATAGTTGCATTAGCCAGTATAACTTTCCTTCTTGTGCTTTCTCCCTCCTCACCCCAGACTTCACATCTACGCATAGGCACCCAGAGGGCAGAAAAAAAAGCAAAACAAGTAACAAATTCAACAGCCTTCCCATTTCCTGTTGCACAGCAAACTAACGGACTGAAAAATTTCTCCAAAGAACATTATTTCGTATTCAGGTGTCAGATGCGTGTGTATGCTGAGACTCAGAGCTGGGACGCACCTGATCGGACCAGCCTGTCCAGCCTCTCCATGCTGGGAGAGGGAACTCTGGACCGAGGGCTTCCAGGGTTCGAGCACTCGGATCCGGCGTCCGTGCCGAAGGAGTCGTCCTGGTTTTGCAGGAGCAGCTCTTTGACACATTTGTGACAAACGCTGTGCTGGCAAGGCAGGATGAGCGGGTGCGTGAACAGTTCCTTGCAAATGGGGCAGATCAGCTCACGCTCTATGTTCTTTATAGGAACCTACAAAAAGAAAGAAATGCAGAAAAAAAAAGAAAGAAATCAGGCTTCTGTGACTGGATGAACAGGAAGAGTTTTTGTGAAGAAAACCAGTTTGACTGAGATATCTAGGTGGGGCTCATTTTTTTTCCAACTTTTCATTCATGCCATCTTAAAAATAGGATTTTTTGGGCACAGTGGTAGACAGCTAAGGCAAGCATGCAAACCTTTTAATGCACAGGCAACAAAACTTACGTACAAGATTTGATTTGTTTTCTATTTTGTACTTGCCACAAGTTGCTAGAAATGAGACTGAAGACCCCATGCACCAGAGCTCGCGCCTGATTTGCATATGAATAGCCATGTAGGGAAATAAAGGGGAAGGGAGCAAGCCATTGTTGAATTTCTGCTTGTTTTCACTCTTGAAATTTAGCATTCCGCACTTTTACACTTAAACAGGCGCTGTTGTCGCAAATTCAGGCAACACAAAATGTTTCCGCGTTAATTCAATTCAGTTTTTGTTAGCCTTTTTGTTGTTTTTCAATCCAAAACAAACCACGGCTCCGCTATCAGCCGTCCCGCTAATGAGCTCCAAACACATTTGCGACACTCGAATCATTTTCCTGCATCACTTACCCCCATAGAGCTGCGCCTTGATACCGCAGACATTGTAAACGCCTTAAACGCTTAGAAGTAGTGTTAGCTGGCTGAGCTGAAGGACAGGAAACTCTGACGAGACGAGCACTAAAAGGTGAGAACAAACGCGAGTCGACAGGACAGATAAAGCCACGCTGTGAATCAGCACACACACCAACACGCACTGCCGTTAGTTTATGGGAAGGAGCGCAGAAAGCCGGGGCTCAGGCGGGGCTAATGAAAGTCGCCATAGCAACCATCCTGGCAGGGCGCTGCCGTATGCAAATTAGGGGGCGTGGATGAATAAGAAGAACTGTGTATATTGTTCATTAAAAAAATATATTTTAAAGGATATATTTTCGTTCGCTGAAACACAAACTCAAAAGTGCACTAATTCCAGTCAGGATATAAAGAGACCTATTGCATTTCTTCAGCCTTCCTGTGCTCTAATAAGAAGCCCAGCCCAGCCTGACACTCCTGTCCCCTGTTACCAGGATCCGGGGGAAATCCTGCCCTCACGTGCTCCTGTAACTGTCCTATAGCCTGAGAAGACGTTTGCATTCAGGTACAAGTGTGCTTATTAGCTGGCTGAGCTATTTTGGTCACTTGGTAACCATTTTCCTCAAGGGTAAACATGTAGGCCTGTATACATAATGCAAACACCGGTTCCAGATGTGAGTCAGTGACTCCTGAGAGTAAGCTGATCACTGAAACTGTCCAGTCATGCACAGTTGGATGGATCGGGTGGATCCTCAGCCCATCCCCGGAACAGTGGGCGTGGCTGGAATACACCCTAAATGGCATGCAGTCCATCACAGGGCACTATGCGCGCGCGCACACACACACACACACACACACACGTGCGAAAGTGCTCTGAGTGCTGTACCTACCCTGTACGCCTTTTTTTTTGTGGTTGGTTGAAAAGGCTCACCCTAGACCCTTATCAAGGAAATGTATTTCAATTAATAATAATTTAACTATAAATGAAAGGCTGCCGCCTGTCAGTGTCCGTCACGTGACCTACATAACCTACACCCATTCTGAGCTCTGAGAAGTCTGATCAGTTTACTGTATTATTATATCAGACTCTAGAGTCTATGTATGTCGTCATGATGTATTTATAGTCTCCATCGGGTACCTAGCGGTATGCAGTGGCATGTGGTGGGCGTGTCCGTGGGTGGAGACTGCTATTAGCTGAAATATGATCTTATTGGCTGACGCACGTGCACGTCATGAAATGAATTCTTATTCGAATAAATGGTAGGTGTGGATTTTTTTTTTTTCTGATGCCAAAAAGTCCACGTGACTGCGACCTTACACTTTGTACGATAGAGTAGTAGGATAAGATAGTTCTGGCTAAATAGATCTGTGTGTTATTGTTTGGATGAGTATTGTGTATATGTTGAGCAAAATAAATGAGTTCACTGCTTTTTTAATAGGCTATCTAGCTTTTCTGGCTAGAATTCAGATCCAGAGTTAGAGTTCACTTTCCAAATAGTTCAAATTGGACATGTAGCTATTTATTATATCCAAAATATTTAATACCGATTGTTTCATTTGATCAATGCCAATCTGATCAGATAATATGCTGTGGTTTGTTGTGTTCAGCTTGTGAATATTGGTTGCTGTAGTTTGGTGTTTTACAGTCTTGATGTAAGACACTGAGCACTTGCTTGCTTTTCTAACGGTCTCTGCACGGCCATGTTCACAGCCAGGGGCCAGTAATTACAGTGATCCCTACAGCACATACAGGTAGCATAATCTCAGGTAAAACGCTGCCTAGATTCTTCTTCTTATCACATTGTCAAATGTAGCCATGTTCGATTACATGTTATATATGCACGTGTGCATTGGGATTTTTTTCCCCCCCAGAAAATTCAGATTAAACCCTGCTAAATGCGTGACGTGCTGCATTTTCAGTACTAATGCAATCCTCCAGTCCTTCATTTGCACGCGCTCTCACAGATGATGAGATGCAGCATCCCTCATGTCCCCAAGATCAAAGCAATGGCAGGAATCTGAGAACAAAAAGAAAAGAAAAGAAAGAAAATCCATGATCAGTGTGTTTCAGTGCAGGCTTACCTCTCCCCTTTCAATCCGCTCCACTATGCTCCCGAACTCCGTTATCTCCTCTGAGTCAGACATCGTAAATAATCCGATCAATAGACACGGCTGTGCTAAAGGGGGGGATGTAGAAGACAGAGAGAGCAGAACAGCAGCCAAGCCCTCCAGCAGCTCAGGGGTGCGGTTCAGTCTCCCCGGATACACACTCCATGAGAAACAAGCACGACGGAGAGAGCAGGACTGTGCGTGTTGTGCCACATGAACAGCACCCTGTGTGCGACTGGCTTGTGTCCACAGAGCAGGTTATAACGTGCCATCGATCGCTCGCTGCTTCCCAAGGCAATTTGAATAAACCTTTAGGATCATCTTTAAAGCATGAAACCCCGCCCTTCGCTGTCAGGTGGTGGGCGTGGCTTCATTTACGATGCCGAGCTGTTGCTGTTGTTGTGTTTAGCAACAGCTACAACTACAGTCATTAACATAGCATTAATGTGCGTATGTACTTCAAAAGACTTGCTTTTCCCCCCCTCAGACAGTCTAATTTATTCAAAATTAGCTTAAATCATTAACTGCTAAAGACTGAGGTTCTGCTGGATGCTCAGACCTGCATAATGTTGGCTAATGTTACCCAAATTAGTATGTTACTGTTAGTTAAAGGAGACATCATTTATTTCCAGACACACAGACGTAAGATTTCTGTATATACATGTTCTCAAAACCTTCAGTTAGACACTGAATAATAACAGACTTTGAGCTCATAATCCTGTTTTCATTGCCTCACACCTCTGGGGTTGGGGGTTCGATTCTGTGTGTGTGTGGAGTTTGCATGTTCTCCCTGTGTTTTGGTTTTTTTTTTCTGGATACTCTGGTTTCCTTCACCAGTCCAAAGACATGCATTGTAGGCTGATTGGCATTTCCAAATTGTTCATTGTGTGTGTGTGTGTGTGTGTGTGTGTGTGTGTGTGTGTGCCCTGCAGTGGGCTGGACCCCTGTCCAGGGTGTCCCCAACCTCGTGCACCAAGTTCCCTGGAATAGGCTCCAGGCTCCCCCATGACCCTGTGTTGGATAAGTGGTACAGAAAATGGATGGATGTGTGCCTACTGTTGTCATCCATTATTGCCATTCTAATTAAAGGAACACTCTACCCTGAAGTATATTAAACATTTATATTTATATATTTGTGATGTGTTTGCTGGTTGGTGAGAAGTTAGCAGATACTCTGATGTTACAGGGGGAGATTGCTAGCAGTTACAAAGGTGTGTAATAGGAGAAAGATTTCCAGCATTCTCAGACAGTCAGGTTTCAATATTAGCTCCACAAAAAAAAAGAGCAAGAGCTTCTTTTCTCATTTAGCATTTTCCAGAAATGGTCATTGTTATATTAATTAGAAACCCCACACTGTAGTGCAGTAGCTAACGCTGGACTCGAAGTTCCAGAATGCAATGCAACTATATGATACAATTGCACTTAGACTGGGCAAGGCTACTTAGCGATGGTGTTGAAGGCGGTATTAGCATGTTTGAGCAGAATATACAGATGAAGAGGTGAGAGAGCTGCACAGACTAAAGTACTAAAGTGCTGCTGCAGCACTCTCTTTAAGTAGCAGCAAGGGCTAATACTGCATCTGACTTGCCTGGTAAGTGGTAATTTGCAGGTCGGAATGACGTCATTTTTGACCTCAGCAAATTTCACTGGAAAAAGTGGAAAGAAAAAAACATGAACACCTCAATGTTCATCTTTTGTTAGCAACAAGCTCGGCAGCTAACTGCAATGAGTGATGTGTATTTTCTTCCTCAAACTTCTGGAGGTTGTGAATTACAAGTTGCAACCTTGAGTTGAACACAGCATAAATCCCACTGGCTCCACTATCAGCAGGTAGTTGAACAGCATTGTGGGTAATGTAGGAAACCATTAAACAAAGTGAAACTATATCAACATATCAATGAAAGAAGTTTATACCAAAAAAAAAGTCAACTCAGAATTTTATTACAAAATAAATCTTGGATACCACTGAAGCTCACATTAATTATAACTATTAATGATACAAGTCATTCAGAGTGGATTTTTCCTTGAATTTACACAATTTTCCACTTACAGGACATTTACATTTACAGCATTGGGTAGACACCTTTATCCTAAATGTAGGTGATCGACAAAGACAAGTTTATGTCTGATGTTTTTAGTTCTGTACTGGAACTACAAGGCTAATGTATCAAACAATAGTAGAGGTCTATCTCACCTAAACTAACCAAACTACACTCTACGTGAACGTAACATTATAGGACTGACACTTTTGACAGCCAGAATCAATTACTCCCCACGTGACCAGGCAGGGTTTTCTGAATTCACAGTACTGTCACACACTGGACTAACAGGCACTTAGACTCCCAATTTAAAAATGCACAGTTATACAGGAAATATGGATGATGATAATACGGAGATGATGATATCCATCCATCCATCTTCTTTCCCGGTTATCCTTCACAGGGTCGTGGGGAGCCTGGAGCCTATCCCAAGGGACTTGGGACACAAGGTGAGGTACACCCTATACAGGGTGCCAACCCATCGCAGGGCATAATCACACACACACTATGGACAATTGTACAACACAGGCTGAGAACATGCAAACTCCACACACACAGGGCGGAGGCGGGAATTGAACCCCCAACCCTGGAGGGGCGAGGAAAACGTGCTAACCACATTTAATGAAATTTGGCATATTCTTTCATCCATCTTCAGTAAGAGCTCTATCCTGGTCAGGATCACTGTGGATCAAGAGCTTATCCTGCCCCACCCTGAATGAGACCATTTGAGCAATATTTGTATAGAAAATATTTGAAACATGGCTGATCACTTACATTGGTGCTAAGTACAAAATGTAACCGTTTCACACAGTACACTGGCGTTCCAATGGAATTCGACTTATTGGACATTTTCAATCAGTATAAATAAATGAATTATTTTATCACCACAAGTCTGTTATAAGATTAGTCAGGACACTGTTGGGTTTCTGTGTGTAGAGTATTGTGACTGGGTTTAGCTGCTGGTGAGCAGGGTGATGGGAAAGGGGAGGGGTGTGAGCCCCCCTGCTGAGGAAACAATTCACACCTCTCCACAATAACACTGATACACAGATAAGACAGACAGCACAACTAGTAAAGGTTTTTTGATAGTAAAACACCATATATAACTGCCACAATAACATTTAAACCTAGTAGGCTAGGTAAAAAAAAAAAGGGGGACAGCTGTAGAGTGGTAGATTCAGTGGTAGAACCTTTTGCACATTTCAGAGGGGTGATAATGACCCAGAGGTTGTCCAATATGTTCTGTAGGTCTTACAACCTATTCACTTTGCCAATATTACTTCAATTACTGCTTATTGTGGGCCCTCATGACATTAGGGTAAGAAGAAGCAGCACATATTTGTTCATCACAGTGTACATTATGAAGATGGCACTACAATGGTCAACTGTATCTTATTTAGGAATCAGGACTATACAAGTCCTAAATTATTGTTGTACTGAAATTATGGTAATCCCAGTTCGGCTTTCATGTTACTATGGGAAAAAAAGTGGATAACATAATACACAAATATATATATATAGCTCCTATGTTTTAGATTGTTTTAGAGCCTCAGTTACAGGAAAGTCATTATGGCAAGTCAACTGCAGCAAGATCCATTTTACTTCCTCTAAATCAATAATGCTAGACATGTCTACTGCCTTAAACCCGCATCCCTGACATCTCTGATCACAGCTGTCCTCCCAGGAACACAAAGTAAACACACTGTAGGGAATAATGTAACAGAAATGTAACGTTAATATCAACAAGTCTGAGCATCAGTTTAGTAAATTTGCAATTCTATGACATAACACTTTTGACTTTTTGTTTAAATGATTCAGTATGTGGTTATTTGCTTAAAGCTTATGGTAGCTCTATGAGTGAGTGTTTCTATGAGTGGAGTGGAGCTCTACAGCCATATGTTCTCGGCTGTAAAAGCATTTCTATTACGCTTTTATACAGTATACAGATGATATACTGTACAGTATCAGCATGTTGATTATCTGAATTAGGTATACTGTTAACATTACGCTAAAATTTAATATTTGATACATATGATGACAGATATTCCAGGAATTACAGGTGAGGTGCATATGCTACACGAATTAACAAGGCTCTCATACAAGGTGGAAGTTAGAGGAAAGACTATTTATTTATTATTTTTCATACCTCTGAGTATTGATAGCTGTCCTTTTTTAAACAGTAATATTCTGTAAATTTCCCCCAAAAACCATTTGTACAATCAGTATGGATCAGCATTATTATATATAATTTATTGTAACCCTCAAAAATAAACTGAACCTCATGATACTAACCTAAAGTTTGTCAACTAATCTAAAGCGCATATGAAGACAGACAATGTTCTCCATAGTGATCTCCATACCAGTTGACAGCGAAAGAAAATAAACCTTCTGCTAATTACATCTCATCTTCCAACATGTTGCCTCGTGTTATTCAACCACAAACAAGGCCACTGTCTGGAGGAGAATCATTCTGAAATGGGCTATAGTTCCAAGCAAGTATTAACTACAGCTTCAAATCTTTACAGTAAACTTAAACGACCAAGAAAATAAAGGCTTTATGTTAGATTCTTATAACCGCCCACCTGAATGATGACTGAATGCAGCAGAATCAAACAGAAATTCAATACTTTATTTATTTCCCATTTAAATACACACTGCCTTACAGGCACAGTTATAAATGTTCTTCTGACATAAAAGATGGTTATTTATTAATCACACTGAAATTGCAATTTACAGCATTGGCATTTCATAATTATAGAAAGGCTTTGTTTTTATCGCGAACATTGATATTTCTATAGGCATAGAAAAAATAAATTCTCCAATTTCGCTGAAACACATTCAAGTGTCTTTTTGAGAAGTGACGTTAATTTGCAGCAACATGGGGTAGGGTTAAAGGAAGGGTGAGTTATTAATCAGCGAGTTATTTATCTGAGGCACATTCACTGAGGAGAAGGAGTGCTCTGTTCATTACTAAAACAATGCAATGACCTTTGCTGCTGAAAAGAAAGTACGTTTTAAAGACAAGTGGCATGTTATTGGAGATCGCATGATTGTAACAAAGAACAGTTTAAAGTAGGTTTTATAAGGACGTTTTGCTTGAACGGATATTCTAATGGACATTATTCTTATTAGAGGTTACATAGTGACATAAAATATATTGAAAGCAAAACAAAAGCATCAAACGGGGGGGAAAAAACTGGACATTTCAAGAATCTAACAAATATCTTACAAAAGACCTGATTGCAGCTTGTTAAAAGAAAAACATTGGTGGTGAGGAACAAGACGTCTTGTTTATGCATGAGGGACCCAAACAACGTTCTGCATGGGTTAAGCAGCGACTGACAGTTTCAGGTTCAATAATTGATTAGGCTGGACCCGATTATTTATTCATCGCCTCCTCTCTGCCTCCATTATGTGAGACGGTCCATGGTCAGCTTGGTTTCTATCTACTACTGCTAAGGTTAATGCAGCTGGGCTCAGAGGGACGAGGTTCATCCTTGCACATGATGCGGAGGCTGCTGTGGTTGTATGTATGTATGTCACGCTGTCATGTGCAGCTCTCCCTCCATGTCCGGTGCAGCTGCTGCATGCACTCGAAGGCTCTGTAGCTGACATTCAGCGCGGGGTGCACCTTGAGCAGACTGGGCTCGCCTATCAAAGACAGGCCGCAGATGCCAAAATAGGTGTGCAGAGGGTCTGAGAGGCAGGAGGACGTGACAGAAAGGAGAACGTGGGTCAGTTGAACACACACACACGCACACACAGCCATGCTAGCAGAACTTTACCTAAAATGTGGTTTTGCTCAGCAGGCTACCCAAGACAAACTGAAAATGAGACTCCGCTCTTCCATATGGTGAACAGTAAGGTTAAGGTGTAGAGGACCAACTATAGTG
This sequence comes from Pangasius djambal, assembly GCA_022985145.1. NCBI lineage: Eukaryota > Metazoa > Chordata > Actinopteri > Siluriformes > Pangasiidae > Pangasius > Pangasius djambal. The sequence continues at coordinate 13,999,789 of CM040982.1, forward strand.
CAACATACATACATACATGCATCATATGTCCTATTTTAATACTTACACTAATTTTACTTCAGAGACAAAGACTGGCAAATTAGGCATAATCATAAAAAAAAGACTTTCTGATCTTTGCTAATAATTTCAGCAATTTACAGTAAAAGCTATTGAGAATTTTTAATGTAGGATGTCTTTCCTGCTTTTGTGGGTGCAAGGACAAAAATCTACATGAAAATCAGCTGAATTTGGTATGCTGCAGAACACGGCCTCTTTAATAGATTATGAATAATGCATGAAGCCCATTTCAGCTGTCCGGTTGCCCCCAACGGAGTATCTCCAAAAAGGCTTTTTCTGCTTAGCATGTGCACTAAATTGAATTATAATGAAAAGGCCATGGAAGGAATCGAACTCTAATGTACATTAGTATGTCAATGATCACTGCAGCAAGTGTATCCTTCAGGTTCTAGTCTAGGGAGAACCAAAAAAAACTAATCCCAAACCTAATCAAAATATAGAGAATTAACATTTTAAATATACAATGGGTCTGGAAAGGGTGTGGATGCCTTCGGTTTTTGCACACTGCATAACATCGGTTTAGAGAAATTTCCAAAAAGAATCAAAAAGTGAGAAATCTCTCATTTAGCTAAACATTCAGACCCTTGGCTAAGGCACTCCAAACTGAGCTCAGGTACACCCTGATTGCTTTGATTATGTCGGGATATCTCTAAAGCTTTACCACTTGAGACAAATTCAGTTAATTGGACACAATTTACAATTAAGCAATATCGCACGAGCAAGAGTGTGATACTGCTTTTATACAACAATTCTACAAAACAAGAAATGAATATAGAGTAAGTGACATTTCGGACAAAATATGGTCAAATATTCTGTTTATTTTTGCTCCGCGAACAGAAATAGATCCGGAAGAAGCCACACTCACTTTACAGCCTGTAGCATAGCTCCCTAGCTAGCTCATATTGATCTGTACATTCCAGTTAAAGGTGCTTCCGGTAAAACTGGCGTCCCTTATTCCTTATAAGCCAAAAGTTCCATTCCTGAATCAGCCGTGTCCGCTGATGATGTCACGAACATTACTGCAGAAATGGTTTCAAACTAGGGAGTGGAATTTTACATGGAAAACACAGATGAGCGGAGTGATACACACAGTGAAACGTCCCAGTGTGTTTATAGTAAATATACACACACTTGGAACACCACTTCACCAATCAAATTAGTGGACACATACACGAAGAGCACTGAATAAATTCTCTTTGTTTTTTATTTCTAAGAAATATGCAAGAATTTCTAAACGGTGCAAAAACAGAAGGGGCCTGAATACTTTCCAAACCCACTGTATTAGAGTTAAGAATTCTAAAAACATTTTAAACACAAAAAATACAGCATGTATTATGAATAAAATAAAAACGCGCACTATAGATAACCTTGCATAACCTCTCCATTAAGCACTGCTCCTGTTTCTGACCTCAGGACAGTTAAAAATTCACATCTATGCCTCACATCCCAAAGATAACATGCTTGAAAATAAATGTCCTACGTATTATGTGAAAGCCAATTTACCGTAGAAACGCCACCCCCAACCTCATATACACCAGTATCAAAAGTGATATCTAGAACACTGATATGACAAAAAAAATCTGTGGTGACTGAAACTAATCCATGTCCAGTGTATAACTTTTGGCCACCTTCTCAAAAAGGATCTGGGATAAAGCAGAATGCATAGACGTGAACAGAAAATTTCCAGTAACCGAAACATTCTGTTTCAGTTGAGCCTGCACTCATCAATTAGACATTCACACCCCATGTACTGAATTACACTGTGGTTTCACATGACAATAGTGAATGCATGTGCACGCACACACACGCACACACACACACACACACACACACACACACACACACACACACAGAGAGAGAACTGTAATTCTACCTGGATGACTGTCTGGCCATTTAGCAAATCCACCCACCAAACTGTCTTGAGTGGACATGATGTAGTTTCGGTTCTTCTCAAAATCTGTGTATTGAAATACGTCAAGGAGCTGAAAAGCAAAAGCTTGATTTAGTTCAAATGCTTCTTCTAAGAGGTAGCATGTTCATCTATAAACTATTGTAGTGAAGTACACAACACAGCATAGTAAGAAAAGACTGCTAGAATGCTTTAAACTACACATAGATATAATCATATAGCCCTAAAATTTATTGAGCAAACCCTGAACATCCATTTACCGGTAAAACAATAAGGTCGGTTACTGGAACGGCTGGAATATAAACAAACAATCATTTTCTCTGTTTCCTCACAGACTAGAACACACTAACAGTGGAAGGTCTCTGCTCGGGACAAATGCACATTCTTCTAACTGACAGTAATCAAACGCGGACAACACACACTGAAGAATTGTGTGCTCACACAGCCGACCCAACACGTATGCTGTTAAAGTAACACATTCCACCGGGAGGAATCATGTACCACGTAAGGATGCGCTTTCTGCCTGATATTTTTTTACTCAGATTGTATTATACAGGGTTGTATTTTATTCAGAGATGTAACGGATATTTGGGTGACCACGAGGAGATGAACTACGCCGCAATCGCCGTAATTGTCAAGAGCGATTAAGCGTTCCTCCGGTCACTGGTGGCAGATAGATGTTTGAGAGATAGAATACAGAGAAATAATGAACAATAACAAATTCACAGTAAATGCCTTACGGAGTATCAGCTCAATATTTCAGCCAGTAGCTCGCCTGCAGCAGTACACGCCCTGATGTTGGCAAAATTCGAACTTTGTGCAAGTTTTACCTGCCACAGAAATGTACAAATATGCCTCATTTTTCATACATATTTTGCCCCATCCATATTGTTTGACTTGCCTGCAATTACTGAATATATGTTGGAACAAATCCTCGAACATAGTGGGGGAAAAAAAAAAAAAAGGATGTCAGAAACGCAGGCTTTTCAATTACCTCCAATGTCGCCCCCACCCAGAATGAGTAACACGTATCCACAGGTTTATTGGGGCGTCCATGGAAACCATTCTGTTGTCTGAGGATGCACCACCTGCGAATTCGGTTCAGTTCTCGCTCGCTGAACATCTCTTCTAATTTGCCCATCAGACACAGTGTGGCTATGGCACAAAATGTGGATCCACCTAAGAAAAGAGACACACAGTAATAATACCATGTGTTAGTTTTCTGAAACACTACCCCTAACAACGAGAACTGAAATGTAGCAAGGATGGTGATAGGATGGCGTAAATGTTAGACTTGACAGGAAACCTCAACAGGTTTTTCTGTGGTTATGATAATGTATATTTACTGAGATTTCACTTAAACAGAGAGAATAGAGATTAACCGCATGCTTGAGGCTAAATGCAACTGCTAATTGTAACAACTGCTAATCTATCAGTTTTGGGGGGGGGGGGGGATTCACTTCCTGGGACGTCGACAGAATCCTAATGCCTGACCGGTGAGTTACTGTTAAAGGTGGAGCTTTGGGAAGATCAAAGAGACTGTCAGCAATGTCCTGTGATCTTTTGATGAATCACACAGTGATCACCGTAGCTGTAGAAACTCGAGTGAACTACGACTATTCAGGGAAGATGAATAGCTCGGAAAAGAGAATGCAGCTTGCTCTCATTGAACAGTTACAAGGAAGAAACAGATGGCAGGCACATCCTGTACAAGCTGATGTGTGTGTGTGTGTCCATTTGCGTGGGCGATACAATATCTGCAATAAGCTTCACTCACCGTGAGACTCCAAGCCGGCTCCTTGACCGATGCCGTTGTCATAGGACTGGAAAGAATGACAAAATCACAAGTTATATAACACCTACAGTTAAGGACACAAACCACAGAAGAGACAAAACAGACTACGGAAAATGACTCTGTAGTGCTAGAATTTAGTTTTTTTTTTTTTTAAATTATTTGGTTTAGCGCAATAATATATGTAATATATATAATAAAGTATGCTACATTTACTCTGGTCATTCACTTAACTTTTTGAATAAATTGTATAAATTTGCAGTTCCTTTTACTCTTAATTGAGGAAATTTGTAAAGACAGGGACGGAGTTACGATAAATCATTAGCCAAGGCAAATGAAAAGCTCCAGTGTGCTGCCCTGTCCCATGTTACTGACTACACTATAAAGTGCATTAGCTAATAATGTCAAGACGTCATGATGTCAAGCCAGCTAGTTTGCTAGTTAAGTGTATTAATATAGACTAAGGGAAACAAACAAGTTTATGATTATCTTCTTCTTCTAACAAAAGTTTCTAAAAGTAGAACACTGTGTTTGTGCCTTGCTGCTCAATTATATTGATGGAATGGTGGTGAAGCGATCACTTTTATGCTCTGCTCGTTCTGTTGGTGGAGTACGTTTAAAAAGGAGTGACTGACAGACCTAGCTGCCTAAATGAACAGGATGTTCACAAAATTTAGTCCAATATGGGCAATTTTAATATCCAGATCGAATTAATATTATGATATCTAGCTAGTGAGCTAATGTTTCATCTTCCCATCAAGGTGTTTCAGTTTGCTAATGGTATCTAGCAGCTAGCTAGCTCGTTAACACGCTAGTCTAAAATGAGGCACATCCCAGAAAAACTGCAGAGAACCCCATGAAGGTCTGTTAGAACAGTTTAGAGTAAAACAAGACA
>CM040982.1:14013075-14047034 GCA_022985145.1 Pangasius djambal
AAAAAAAAAAAAAAAAAAAAAAAAAAAAAAAAAAAAAAAAAAACACCAACACTGCCATCTAATGGTCTGTATGATTACCAGTGAGTGTTTTCTTTAAAATTCAAAGCCTTACATTAAACATAAAAAACCTGCTCAGTTCACCAAACAGTAAACAAAAATTTAAACCAAACAGTAAAAAAAGAAAAACTGTAATTAATTGCAAGAATAGAAGTTCTATAATCAACAGGATAGTATATATTAGGAGTAAACGATATGACAGTATTATATAACAATATTTGACTTTTCAACTATGTACTGTATGTACACACACACACACACACTATATATATATATATACATACATACACGCACAGAGTACTGTGCAAAAGTCTTAAGCACTCTTTTTTTTTAGTACAAACTTTGTTATAGATTTTTATTTTAGGACTTCTACATTAATGATTCAGTACAAAAACCTTTTAGATTCCAAACAATTGTTTTCCAGCACAAAATTAAATGTTACAGAAAAATGTTTGTATGTCAGTAAAGAAAGCAGCAGATTATATAAGAGACACTTTTCAGACAGAAAACAGAATGAAGGCTGCTGGATTTTGCCGCAAAAATAAGAAACAAGTGCGACAGTCAAAGTCTCCAGAAGACCTGTGGCTGCTTCTGCAAGATGCTCAGTAACACTTACAGCTCATTTCCTTATAAAACTGCACACACTGTGCCTGAGACTACTGATCATCACAACAAATAATGACATTTATTACTGTTTACTGCTCTTTATAGTAGTTTTTTAATGTAGAAACATTTAATTTCATTATTTTTAAGGCATTTTTGCTCTACATCATTTCTTTTTTTCTTTTGCACAGTACTCTGTGTGTGTGTGTGTGTGTGTGTGTGTGTGTGTGTGTGTGTATATATATATATATATATATATATATATATATATATATATATATATATATAAATAATACAATAATTACTGTGCTATATTAATAACTAGTAACTAGTTGTAGTAAATTAATACTTTTATTTCCATATTACAAAAATTGGACATTACAAACTCTGAAAAAGACTGAAAATAAAGGAACGTTAAAAAAATGGATTAAATTTGAACATTTTTAAAGATGCATTATAATTTAACACCTAATCAGTTGTTTCTAATTATTATAAAAATACTGAGGATATTTGTGATATGTCAGGAAAGTGTAGCATGAGATAAATGATCACTCTATTGATATATTATATTGTAGCTCTAACGTGTATTTGTATTCTAACTGAAAAACCTATAATACAAGCAGGTTTTTACAAGAGTTATATTAGGAATAAGCCCCAGGACGTACGATCTTCTGTGGGTAAAACCTGTAATGAGTAGATCCACTCAATCAAGCTGGGCTTGTCTACAACATCCAAGGCATCAAGAACATCCAGTCCAGACAGGGCAAAGAATACAATTGTCAACCTTGAGTTAAAAGAGAGAGAGAGAGAGAGAGAGAGAGAGAGAGAAACCATTCAGACAGATTTCGACATATTTAAACAAACGACATAACACTGCCATAGCACTTTTTGCATTGTGTACAGTATTATATTAAACATTGCTAACACACATTATTCAGATAAGACAGGTCACGTGGTGTCAGCATGGTAATTTTTTTACTGGCTTGTTTTATATGGATTTATTTTGAATCGACATATTATTAGCTACTTTTCTATCGTCGGTATTTAGTCTGATGGCACCACGTAGAAGTAAATATATACCCTTATTTACATATAAATCACTAGTCAGATATCTAACATTTGGAGTAGTATGAATCTTAGGGCACAGTGTTACGTGTTAGCTAGTTATCTTCCTACTCGATGGATTGTATGAGTTCTATGGCTAGCACAAGTAGCTTAGCTCAGAAAAACCGGAAAATGTCTTTAAAAACAAGAACAAGAGTGACCTTCTTTATGTACCTGCTAGTTTCATATGAAGCGTATCGTTCGGGTAGCACCTGAATGCATCTCTGAAAAAACCGTACATGTCTGTCTCGTAAAAAATCAATCTGCTCAAAATCATCAAATGAATTGTCTTCTTCCGCCATCTTTACTTGTGCAGGCAGCGTTACAGTTTCCGGTCGAACGCCATTCTGGGAAAATATCCGCGAAAATAAAAGTCCTGTTCGTTCACAGCCGTCAACTGCGGTTTGTACAGGGATGTGGAAGACCTGGGCACATATACCAACTGAGCCAAAAAACTAAGAAATACTGACCATGTCAGTTAACTGGGGATAAATGAAAAAAAATTTTTTTAAAAATCTCTCTCTCTCTCTCTCTCTCTCTCTCAGTTTCAGCTTTTTTTTTTTTTTTTCAGTTTTCATGTGCTTTATTGGCATGACAAATAATTGTACATGTGTATTGCCAAAGCAAGTACAAAGGAAAGGTAGTGCAAAAACAGGAGAAATAAAATAAAAAGACAAAATAAAATACTGATAGATTAAAATAAACAAAAAACTAGTGCAAACCATGTACATAAATTAAGGACAATATAAAGGTACCATATACAGAATAATTGAAAAAAGAATAATAAAATGAGTAAAATTACAGAATAAAAGTGAATTTACTAATAAAGATAAGAAAAATTATAAAACAATAATAATAAAGAAGAGCAATCATAACAATTACAAGAAACACAAAGGTGAGGCAGATCACTCGCTGTCTCTCATAGCGGCAGGCTGAGATATACTGTGCTGCTAATATGTTTGATAGATTGTGAAATATTTAGTGTGTTTGTGTGTAGAATTGGGGTAGAATTCTCTCTCTCTCTCTCTCTCTCTCTCTCTCTCTCTCTCCTGTTTTTCTTGTGATGGGCATGCCTGATCCTGACACACTTCCACTGCTGTATCTCCTCTCACCCTTTGGCTCTGCTCATTTCATCCTGATGCTCTACTTCTGCTTTCTGCACTTGTGACTGCTGGGGATGGTCCCACATGGATACTCTAAAGACTTGCACTTTCCAGAAACAGTTTCTGCCCAAGACTCACCCTTTCTTCAGTGGATAATCACAGCTAGATGCTGTAGACATGCACCAGAGAGCTGCTGCTCTGATCATAAGGACCATCATGCTCATACTGAACATCCTTTCAAAACACATGGTGCAGTTTGGTTGTATAGTACACAACTGTGGAGGAATAATGTTGCTTAATCCCTCTCTTCAGTGTCACCCAGACGAGGGTGGGTTCTGTTTTAGTCTGGATCCTCGAAATCTTGAGAGGGAAATCCCTGACATCATCTCAGAGATCTTTCCTTGTAACTGGCTTGCTCATTAGGGATTTAAATATACACATACATCCTGATTCATATCAATTCCAGCTATACAGATAAAAATGAATTGAATTCAAAGTAATTTAGGTGTTGAAGCATCAAAAAGAGACCTCTAAAGACATATGTACATTTAGTGCTTTTCAATTTAATTCAATTCAGTTTTATTGATATAGCACCTATAACAATGGCCTTTGTCACAAAGCAGTTTTACAGAAATGTCGGATGAGTAAGCCAGAGGCAATAGTGGCAAGGAAACTCCATGTGATGACATGAGGAAGAAACCTTGAGAGGAACAAGACTCAAAAGGGAACTCAGAACTCGGATCGTGCGGCTATGAGTCATTACTCCACAGCTGTATGCTGTAAAGTCAGACAGCACTGAATGTGTTGAAAGGATCTGCAGGATGACGTATTAGATTCGAGTATTCATGTGAACAAATTTGGACTGACATGATTCACAAGGTTACATTTGCTTTACTGTCTGTTACAGAAGACCCTTTATATGACCTGCTTATTATTCATCATAGAGCATATTATTCAGTAACTACAGGGAGGTATTATGAAAAGGCATAGATAGTTGTGGGAATGAGCAATCCTGATAGTACCAGGCAGTTTAAGGAAATAAATAAAGACTACTGTTAGTCTTTATTGAAACGATGTGTTACACAAGCAAGGAATTTTATCTTAAGTGCCACATTTGACTCAGTAAATCAGAGTATTAATATAGAATATTAAATACTTATTTCCTAGTAATGAGAAATCATAAATGGGGTTATCATAAGACAAAGGGAACCTATATAAGGATTTCTGTCACTGATGTATTTGGAAAAGTATAACAGCTGAGAGAAAAATCCGGAATAAAACGTAAATATTTATAGGTTTTTATTTTAGGATGGTATTCTGATTCTGTGGTTAAAGCTACTGTCTACCTAAAATTCCAATCTCATATATTAAAGTTGTATATCTGTCAAATTTCCAACGTTCTAGTAAAGAGGCATTAAGAGCATAATTATTACATGAAATACTGGGCAAGAACATTTCTGTCACGCTCTTTCTAAGGAACAAGTGCATTCTTAAATCTTTGATTTCTTTCATATTCAGAAGTGTGATTGGGAGTTAGTGATACTGGTGATGTCAAACACTGGAAACCAGTTGGAAAGCAGACAGAACAACAACTTCCGATGTTATCCGGAGCTTTTTATTTTATCCTACTAAATGCAGGTGCAAAAATTATAAATTGAAAAGTCGGTCGTAAGAGAATTTCTGCATAAACCCAGGAGTTAAGTTTTCAAGTTTTTTTTTTTTATTAAATACACTACACATTAAAAAGCTACAGAACCTGTGTGCTTATGTTGTAACTATCAGTAGTGACCAGTTTATATAATTAACTACATAAAAAAACAAATCTCAAGTAAATGATATTTTAAACAAATAACATGGACATTATTTTTCCTTTATCAGAATCAGAACTGTTTCACACATAACATTCTTGTGTTCATTACATTTCATAACATTCTCTGTTCATTACATTCTTGTGCATGTCTGGATGCTCTGTGAAGACTGAGCCCAGGTTTAAAGGCCTTGTCTCCATGTCGGTATTGCCCTGTGGTAGACAGATTAGACACAACGTGACTGAATGTTAGCGTGAAGTTAATGCAGAATACAAGAACGAACACTGGCACACAACTTGAAAAAGATGCAGAAATCAACCTATAGTAATAACACACAGACAGGTGACAAATTCCATGGTTTTGTGCCCACTTGCCCCCTTAGAGGGAAGTGACTGCTGGGGATGGTCCCACATGGATACTCTAAAGATTTGCACTTCCCAGAAACAGTTTCTGCCCAAGACTCACCCTTTCTTCAGTGGATAATCACAGCTAGATGCTGAAGACATGCACCAGAGAGCTGCTGCTGTGATCAAGGACCATCATGCTCATACTGAACATCCTTTCATTCCCTTTCCTTCCCTTCCAATCTTGAGAGGGAAATCCCTGATATCATCTCAGAGATCTTTCCTTGTAACTGGCTTGCTCATTAGGGATTTAAATATACACATACATCCTGATTCATATCAAGTCCGGCTAAACAAATAAAAATGAATTGAATTCAAAGTAATTTAGGTGTTGAAGCATCAAAAAGAGAGTCACTGCAAATCAGTACAAATGGTGAAATGGTGAAATATTTCTATCCTGATGAGAGTTCTCTCTTCCATGATGACCCTGTCCCTGTCTACGAGGGCTCACTGAATGGTTTGATGAGTCTACAAATGATGTAAATCATATGGTCTTCACAGTCCAAACTGTGGGAAATTTTGGAGTGAGACCCATCACCATTATCAAACACCGACTGAGGGAATATCTTTTGGAAGATAGATATCTTCTCATTCCTCTAGTACAGTTCTAAAGATTGGTAGAATCTTTGCCAATTTGCAGTGAAGCTGTTTTGGTGGCTTGTTGTTTGGTGGCTGGCACCTTACTAACCTACTTTATGTTGTTTTTTCCTTTCATTTGTCACCTGTCTTTTGCCATTGGTTGAGTCCTACAACCATTAACTGACTCAGGCTCCTGGGGAGACTTCTCTTTTCAACACCATGCTTTGTGCTCACTTTGTAATTATTAGGTACAATTTGACAATACTACTTCTTGGACCTGTTTGACTTGGAAGAACAAGTAATGTTAGAACTTGGTCTGTGATACATAAATGCAGCAACCAAGGGCAAAAGTTTGTATACCCTTAGGACCAAACGAAAAAAAAGACAAAGAAATACAATTTATACCAACAAGCCATTTAATGTGTTCGGATCACATATGTTCCTTCATTTCTTAAACATGTAAATAATGGTCAAAAAGTGTATGTTATGATATTAATATAAAATAAAAAAAATGTAATATAAGTTCAGAAAAATGCATTTACCCTTTTGTTTGTGATATAAATGTATTTTGTAATATTCACCAACCTCTTTGCATATGCTCTGAGCAGCTGTTGATCCTCCAAGTTATAATATTGAAAACATTTGTATTTGACTCTATTTTATTGAGAGTCACTTGTCATGACAGTTTTCAGTTTTCACGCTTTGGTCAGAGATACTGGATGCATCAGAAGGTCCCACAAAATTTTCATTCCAAATTCAGAGTTTTATGTGAGGTCGAACTTTTAATTGGGATAATTATGTCATGACGTAATTTGTGAAATAGGACACAAAAATCCGTACCTATGAAACATGTGATAAACAGGTCCACCTCCTGTTGGTCCAATCTCTTTGGTGCGTTCTTCCCATCCTTTGGTTGGTTTCCAGAGTCTTGAAGGATCTCGGCTAATGTGACTTTCAACCTGAAAGAAAAAAAATTAAATCAGGCACCACTGTTAAAAGTCAATTAATATTTCACTAGACTATTTATTTCCATTGTACTCTCACCTTCTCTTTTATTTTAGCCTGCTTCTTCAGCCGTTCCAACTCCTCCTCCTCTTTAGCCTGCTTTTCCTGCAGTTTTGTCTCTAACTTGTGCAGATCCTATACAGGGAAACAGAACTGCACTTGGACGTTCCGAGATTGTATAAATCAAAAACTACACTTTGTTCTCTCTAAACTCACCCTCTCTTGAAAAAGTTTGATGCCTTCAGCGGCCAGTCTCCTCCTCTCCTCCACCTCCATTCGCTCCTGCTCTTCCTTCATCAGCATTCTCAGCTCCTCCTCTTCCTCCTTCTCCCTGATGTGGGCCTCCACAGCGAGTTTGACCTCCAGCTGCCTCCGCCTTTCCTCCTTAAGTCTTCTGCTCCGCAGCACCTCTTCCCTGAGTCTCTGCTCCTCCTCCTGCTCCTGCTTCTGCCTCCGCTGCTCCCTCCAGGCCTCCAGGCGGAGTGCCACCTCCCTGCGCTCCTCTTCCTGCTTGAGACGCTGGGCTTCGGCTAGAGCGACTTCTTGCTCCTTTCTCTCAGCCTCTCCAACCTGGTGTTCACGCTGCACACGAGCTTCCCGTTCTCTCTGCCTTTCTGACCTCCATTTCTGAATAGCCTAGTAAATAAGGTATATTTTCGTCCAAATTATGGGTGGAGTGTATATACAAGCAAAACTGTTTTGAACATTTGTACTGTTAGATAAGCATCTAACCCAATAGCACTGTTTTCCATACATCACATATCGAGTTAACATGGTGATAAGATCATATAGATACTCAACATTTTTCTGCTTGCCATCTGGCAGGTGCTTGATAAAGGTAGACTACCCTGTTTTTAATATCTTAAAGCATATTAGAGCATAAAGGGCTACACTGCATTCAACTGGAAACAGTTCTCATGACATCAGAGAAACTGGTCCAACACATCTGTACTGGTATAACTATTCAAAACATCCATAATACGCTGTATATTTATCATCATGTGTTTTATGTCCTTATCACATTTCCGATAAAAGAAAATGCAGTCAAAAGAATATGATCCAAACACAATCATGGACGGTCCAAAATAACATACTACGATAATAAATGTTTATAACAAATGGTAATGTTTATAAATGTTAATAATGTAATGTGCAGCACAGTGGAAACTAAACTTTTTTGTGGCTTTGACCAAATCTGCATACTAACCTACTAAACAGTATGTCACAGTAGAACTCCATTGTTGCTCACTGATGGGACAGTAAACTATATTATTCTACAAAATATTTAATTTTCTCTCCTTTTACATGCTCAAGAGTTTTTGCAGACCCCCAAAAGAAAACTGACCCATCCTGCCACTCGCACAGTTCTTTCTGCATGTACGACAGCAATATTTCTATTTCTATTACTAGAATTTTCTAATGAACTTATTTGATACTATTTCCCAAATACTAAACAAATTAATAATTTAAACTATAGTGACCATGATCACGATAAAGCATTTACTGAGGATGAAACGCATGTGAGACATTTTACTATTTTATGAAAAATATTATCTCATTTGGAATTTAATGTCAGCAACATGTCTCAAAAAAGTTGGGATGGGGGCAATGAAAGGCTGGAAAAGTAAATAATACTAACAACAAACAGCTGAAGGAACATTTTAAAACTAATTGGATTAATTGGCAACAGGCCAGTAACATGACTGGGTTTAAAAAGAGCATCTTAGCGAGGCAGAGTCTCTCAGAAGTAAAGATGGCCAGAGGTTCACCGACCAGTGAAAAACTGCATGGGCAAGTAGGGAAACGATTTCAGAATAATGTTCCACAACATAAAATTGCAAAGAATTTAAACATCTCATCATCTACAGTACATAATATTATAAAAAAGATTCAGAGAATCTGGTGAAATCTTCAGGCCCTCAGATGGCACTGCATCAAAAACAGGCAAGCTTCAGTAATGGATATCACTGCATGGGCTCAGGAACACTTAAAAAATATCATTGTCATTGAACACAGTTCGCCGTGCCATCCACAAATGCACATTAAAGCTGTACCATGCAAACAGGAAGACATATATGAACATGATCCAGAAACGCCGCCGTCTTCTCTGGGCCGAAGCTCATTTAAAATGGACTGAGGCAAAGTGGAAAACTGTTCTGTGGTCAGACGAGTCCAAATCTGAAGTTCTTTTTGGAAATCATGGACGCCGCGTTCTCCGGACTAAAGAAGAGACGGGCCATCCGACTTATCAGCTCTCAGTTCAAAAGCCACCTTCTCTGATGGTATGAGGATGCATTAGTGCGTATGGCATGGGCAGCTTGCACATCTGGAAAGGCACCATCAATGCTGAGAGGTATATTCAGGTTTTAGAGCAACATATGCTTCCATCCAGACGACGTCTTTTTCAGGGAAGGCCTTGCATATTTCAGCAAGACAATGCCAAACCACATACCGCACGTCCTACACCAGCATGGCTTCATAGCAGAAGAATCCGGGTGCTGAAGTGACCTGCCTGCAGTCCAGACCTTTCACCAACTGAAAATAGTTGAGCAGTTGAGCAGCTGGAATCCTATATCAGGCAAGAATGGGACAACATTCCACTCGAAAAAACTCCAGCAACTCATCTCCTCACTTCCCAAACGTATACAAGCCGGTGTTAAAAGAAGAGGAGATGCTACACAGTGGTAAACATGTCCCAACTTTTCTGAGACGTGTTGCGTCTTTTTTTTTCATAAAACAGTACACTATCTCGGTTTAAACATTTGTTATGTTTTCTATGTTCTGTTGTCAATAAAATATGGGTTTGTGCAACTTGCAAATCATTGCATTCTGTTTTTATTTGCATTTTACAAAGCGTCCCGACTTTTTTGGAAATGGGGTTGTATTTAGTATGTTGGTACACTTTGTAGTTTGGACGCAGCCATGAAGAGACGGAAACCACATTAGCGCTGTGTCATAATTTGTAAGAAATAAATTTAAAAAAATAACCACTTTTACTCCTTCTCTTTCATCATATGCCAGATTTTCCACTCTAGCCAACCATCACAACCTACTAGCAAAATTCAAGCATCTTACCAATTTTCATTTTGGCCATTCAGGTTTTTAACATATAGCTTACAATACAAAAAAGACTGATGTGGACACACTTTGTTGTCATGACAGGATCATGACGATATTACTTCCCTTTTAACCACACACAAGACTTCACGAGTTCAGCAATCAGCACTGTACCTCTTTCTTCTTTTCCTGGAGACGGCACATTTCTAGATACCAGTCCTCGTGCAATCTTATATCCTCCTCAGTCTTGCCTGGTAAGTAAAGTTTAACCTCAGACCTGTAGGAAGGTTTTCCACGGTGCTTGGTCCACACTTTTAGGAAGCTTTGATGGTCATATTGGTCCCAGCTGCCCAGTTTCCCTCCTGTCTGCTGCAGGAATGTCTCCAGAGCCATCACCTCTATCGGAAACTCCTGTCTCCTTTTTGTGGCCATGCCATGCTTGGTTTTCTGAACTATGGCAAACTCAGTGTCCTTCTTCACAGCCAAAGCCCAAGAGTCAATCTTCCTTTCAAAGGCACGTATCTCTTGCCAACAAGTCCTTTCCTCCTGCAAGAGCTCCTCAAAACTTGAGGAGAAAATGAGTAAACAATGTGTTTTTAGGCATAATTAGGCATAAGTTAACTTCTCACAATTTATTTTTCCCAAAAAGCATTTTTATACCTTTTATGTTGTTGTTCTTTGAAAGTGATGATGGAGTTTTCAATCTCACTCATGATGTCTTTCAGTTTTTCTATCACTGACATTTAAAGAGAGAGAAAATATTCCTTCAACAAATAGTCGATTAAGTCTACATTTAAGTATGGAGACAAAAAGTGTATATTTATAGTCATTCAAATTGAAAATACAGGTTTCATTATAATGTTCCTTACAATTGGGAGATGGCTTCACATCCATCAGCTGCCCCTGGAATCTGTACACACCATTTCTGATTTTTTGTAGTTGCTGCTGCACTCTCAGAACTAGGATTAAAATAGAAATTAAAACTGCATCAAACGATTATGAAGAGATTGCTTAAAGCTACAGGATGTAAGAGCTTGGAATTTCACCTTCTCTGGTTGAAAAATACTATTGCAGGCTACTTGCGGAAGAACATTTCATAAAGTACGTTGCGCTCTTCCTCCACTGAGCTCATGGCTGTGAGTGCACTTATTTCAACAGAATTTAAGGCTAGGTCCCAAGTAGAGTGCCTAAATAGTAATGACACCAACAGTGTAGTGACAAACTATTTAGTTTGGGATGAGACAGACACAGCTAGCCTGTTCACGCTAGCTAGCTAAAATATAGTCTAGAGAACAAAACTATAAATCCTGGTTGCTTTTTTTCCCCCACTCAATCTGTGTTCTCCATGTATTCCTGAATCCTTTTTCATCTTATGGTATCATATCGGACTCACTTTCTCCCTCTCATTTTTTTTATGTTTGAGCTCTCTGACCGACTTCATGCCTGAAGTTGTGATGTGATGATTGTTGATTTATCTGAGCTGGCATATGAGGTATGTGTACAAATTTCCTGCCAATTCTGACCAAACACCCCTGGCTGAGCACTAAGCATGAATTACTATGACAGCTTCGTCAGAGAGACTCACAGCAGCTCAGGAACATCATATTAGAGCAGGTGTCGTCAACTAGCAGACTGCAGTCTGGATGCGGAGCCAGCAAATTACTTCAGCAGACTGAACTAAGGACTTGATAAAACACTGTAGCAGACTTGATTAAATTATGAAAAACGTGGCTGTAGACCAGCAACTCGAGTTTTCTAAACCAGTGGAGTGATTTTTTTTTTTTTCAATTTAGTTACAGTCCCGGAAATCACAAGCCATCCTTATATCTTTTTATTATTACACAACAGTTTCACTAATTTGATTGGACAAGCGGCTGATATTCAGTATAACAGCACTGAGACGTTTCACTGTTTCTATCACTCCACTTGTCCGTGTTCGCTACATACAATTCCAGCAATAGTTCATTACACTGAACCAGTTACTACAATTATTACACACACAGCACTCTATTCAGCTGTGGCTTCTACGGGAACTATTTTCTTTGCCAGAGTAAAACTAAACAAAATATTTGGTCATATTGCGTCTGAAATGTCAGTTAGTCTATATTAATTTCATGTTTATAAAACTGTTGTATAATAGCAATATCACATTCGCAATTATCTGTTGTACTGTATAACAGCATGGCTGTGATTACCTACTCCTTGCTGATATTCAGTACAACAGCAATATTACTTAATCCAAATGCTAATAACTGAAAAACAAGTACACCTATAAATAATGTTAAATGAAAACAAAAAACAAAAAAAAAGGGTCCCTATTTCCAAAAAGATTGAGAAGGTTTGTTCTAAACATGAACTAGCCTGGCTTTTGTAGCAGATCCTCAGCTGCAGCCTATTCAATCACATGCATTTGTGTAAATTATTTAGCTGAAGGCAGCTCATCAGATCAGAGACTAACTACACAACCGGAGATATCAGCTCGGAAAGGGGAGTATTTTCACAGATATTCGTGGATTTTTCTTTTTATTTACCCTTTCTGAACTGATTAGCGATTGGACAACATGGTTTGGTTTGTGGGGAAAATAATTAAATACATGAAAACAGAACTGGACAGAGATGTATGCCTTTATTCTGCCCAACTCAAAATAGATGTCTCATCTGTTAAGAGTCCATGGCACTAGTCAAAAGTGGTCATGTGAAGTGCTACAGTGAAACAAAACATTGGATTAAAACCTGTTACCCTTACAGTAAAAGGGAAAACATACTTTACTATCCAGTAACTTACTTTCAGCCTTTATGTCCATGTTCAGCTTGTTCTCAAACTCCTCTAATTCACAGAAACAATCTCTGAGGTCATTCCTCCTTCTGTGCTTATTCATTGCTCTCTCTTTGTCATGTTTATCAACCCTGCACAGAGACATTTATAAATCAGCCGAGTTATTCTTCATTCTTTTGTGTATTGTTTAAAACAATGTGACTGTTTACTCACAGCTTTCTCAGGTGTTCAGCTTTTCGTAGGAAGTCTGCCGTCTCCACCACGGACATGCTTTCCTCAGAGCGCTGCATTTACACTCTCTTAAAAAGCACTTTCTCTTTTTATTTATTTATTTATTATACTTTGGCTTTAATGTTCTTTTCTGACGGCGCTTACTGAAAAACGTCTCCCACAACAAACTAGGTTAGTGATCGCAAACGCTACTGCGGAATCTCAAAAAGCTCCTTACACCCTACATAAGCGCACTACGTACAGCATGTTATATTGGACTATGCACCCTAAATAGTGCACTATATGGTCAATTGAAATCAATTTGGGATTTCATCAGGGCATCCGGCGTTTCATGGCCAAACAGCTAACCGTGTAAGAAGTAAAAAAAAAGAAAAAGAAAACCTAACATGTAGAGATATATCCCTTACGTATTTTTGGTAACCGACTTATTTTTATTAAATGGAATTCGTTCGCGTGAAAGGGAATACAGCACTCCGCTGTGTTTGTTTGTTTGAAATGTCTGTTGTCAAGGCGGCCATCTTGGATTTTGAATATCAAACTTTATGCACTGCAAGAAAAAGCACACTTGCTGCCAAATAGGAATGAATGTGCTCTGTTCTCATGGCAAAACTCCCTAATTTAACAAACTGACCTAGCCAAATATATATATATATATATATATATATATATATATATATATATATATATATATATATATATATATACACACACACACACACACACACATATACTGTCTGTATTCTATATATACACACATATATATTCTATATAATCCTTGAGAACTGCATGACTGTAACAGACTAATCAGGAAGCTGAGAATAGAAAGAGCCATTACTGGGAGAAGATATTTGGGATGGTGTATCCCCTTGATATGAAGACATAATTATCCCTGAAACCAAAATAGCAACGGTTCCTGTGGACACAGAGCAGGACTCAGAGAAAGTGTGAGCTGTGGAAACAGCAGGTGCTAGAATTAAAGACACCACACATGGAACCACACACGTTTCAACAGCATATACAGAATGAGTGGCATTACACACTTTAATAGGCTATTTTTATTCATATGAAGCCTATTTGTAGATAATAGCCTACTTAACAAAAATCTAACATGCCCCCAAAGATTTCTACATGTTTAGAATTAATCCTGATTTTATTTATTTACATACTGGAACACACAGAGAGTTATAATACTTGTTAGTATTGCCCAAGCTGCTGTTTTCTGACTGAAATCTGACCAAGGTCCATCATGCCACGTGACAAAGCTGGTATCTGGCCATAGACTGTCCTCAATAACCCAAAGGTAGAAGTGTGAATCATGGGCTGTGTTCCAATACTATTTTTAATATGGCCTTGTCGACTTGTGCACCATCCAAATGTAGTCATTTAGCCAATACATTACACTATATAGCCAAAAGTAGGTGAACATCTGATCATAACACCCATATGTGGGCCTTTTCCAACTGTTACCACAAAGTCGTAAGCATATAAATGTCTACGATGTCTTTGTATTCTGTAGCAATTTCTTTTCACTCAACCTAAGAGGCCTAGCCCAAACCTGTTCTAGCATGACAGTGCTCCTGTGTACAAAATGAGACCCATAAAGACATGGCTTGCAGGGTTGGTGTAGAAGACCTCGAGTGGCCTTCACAAAGCCCTGACCTCAACACCTTTGGGAAGAAATTGGAATGCTGACTATGCACCAGGCCTTTAAGCCCGACATCAGTCCCTGACACCACTAATGCTCTTGTGGCTGAATGATCAAAAATCCCCAAAGCCACATGCCAAAATCTAATAGAAAGCCTTCCCAGAAGAGTGGTGGCTGTTTTAGCAGCGAAGGGGGAGCAACACAATATTACTGCCCATGGTTTTGAAATGTTATATTCAATACTCAGTGTCCATATACTTTTGACCATATGGTGTAGGTGAGTAACGGTTGCTTCTTTAGTTTTGCACTGGAGCTATGAGACTGCTGAACTGGATTTGGTTTCAGGCATATATTTACAGAAAAAGATTTTGGGTGAAATAGCTACATTGACTGTTAGCTACATGAGCCTTATAGCTCCATTGCAGAACGTTAGACACCAAACATGGTGTGGCTGATTGACTACAAATGGGGAAAGAAAAAAAAAAGTTTCTAAGTAGCCTTACTTTAAAGGACCAACTCCCAAGTGGTCTAGTCAGCATGACTGTAGAAATCATCAGCAGGTTCTCCTAATTAACACAACCTTGTGTCCTCATTTTCACATCCTGGCCTGTGACCTGGAGGTCAGCAAACGTCCTCCATCATTAAGGATGTAGAGAGGAAGATAAAGAGTGAAAATACGCAAATGCTGCCTACTGTATGTGCATAGATTCTTTTTTAACAAGTGATGAAAATTTATGGTTTAAATATCCCATCTCCACAAAATGTCACAATAATAAGAACAAATACATTGATTCATTTATTCATCTTCAGTAACTGCTTTATCCTGGACAGAGGATAAAGAGATGGATGCAGAGGCTAAACATAATAATTACATACATTACAGTGGGTACAAAAGAAAACTCTGGATCAAAGCTTATTATATTTTCTAGCACCTTGTTGTTCATAGGCAGAGCTGTGAAAGGAACCATGGCTGTGCAACAGGTAATCAATAAGCAGCATTCAACGACAAAGACATCTAATTTGACACTTATTCTTCTTCCTTCATTTGTTATCCTTGGATCCAGGTGTGCACTTATTGATTCCAAGGGCTCGGAGCTAGGCTGGGGACCTGAAACATGTTTCTTAACGCAGAGACGGTGGTCGTTTCATTACCTATTCCACTATCTAGTTATGAAACCATCCACTTAGTACACTGGCTAGATAGCAGCCCAGTTTGTCTCTGAATGTTTGGTTCAAAATAATTAGACAATACAAATCTACTACAGCTAGCTCATTCTTTCAAATGAAAATGTGTGTCTATTCAAAAATTTGAATATGTGAAAATTTGAACTAGAACTGGTATCTGTCCAATCAGTTACTGTAGTTGTCATTCATTCATTCATTCATTCATTCATTCATTTCTATCCTGGTCAGGGTCTCAGGGCATGCAGAGCCTATCCTGGGAACAATTGGAGTTACACTTGGACAACACCTGGAGCAATGGAGTACACCCTGGATGACACCATGCATAAACTGTTCCTTCTTTGAATAAGTTTATCATAGACAATCCATCTACCAGCATGTTTTTAGGACATGGGAGGAAACTGGAGGAAACTCATGTGGACACAAAGAGAACATGTGAAACGTCTGAGCCAGGAACCCTGGAGCTGTAAGGCAGCAAGTGCCATTGTGCTGCCTGTCAGTATTATTTTAGTTGAAAACAAATAGCTCTTAAGGGCTTCTTTGGCTGACTTGCAGTTTTAGCTTTCAAGAGAGCTCTATTGGAAGGGAAACTCTCTTTTCTAGGGTTCTACGAAGAACATTTAAGGATTCCCACAAAGGGACAAACTGAAGGACAGTTAATTGAATTTCTATACTTTCAAGTGCTATTTGCTGGTTAAATTTTTTACACATTTAGACTGACTTACCATTGGATATCCTGACAGACATAAAATGACCACTGCTAATATGGCAAACCCTATCTATAACTCAAGTGTAAGGGCAGGATGGTGAAACTTGGCTTAGAACTGAGGTCATCCAAATGTTTCAGTGTTGGGCTTTAGCTGGTTAAACTGTTGAGTTAAAAAGAATCAGAAGATAAACATTAAAATATTACATAATAGCTTTAAAATATTGACACATTTGATTATTATGATCTATATTCTTGTCCATAGTTTGCTGTCTACATGAAGTATAAGGTGCTATTATTAAATGTGTGTACAGCAGGAGTGATCTATGTACATACATAAGTCACATGCTTGGTGCTTCCCAGAAAACTATTAATGCGGAACTCTTCTGTTCTAGGATTTTGTCGGGGATCAAACCAAATGTGACGAGAGTAATCATTTTAAATGACTAGTAACCACATACTGTTTTGAGATCTCTCTCGTTTTTCAGACTACCATTATCCTGGAAATCTATGCAGCTGATCATCACCAATGAAGCTGCATTCAGATAGAGAATTTACAACAACATTTGCACTTCTATACAAAATGTTTGACAACTTTATAGCATTAAAAACGTGCCAGTAGAACATACAGGCCTCATGTTGAAGGTGTTTGTGATAGCGCTTACTCACATCTTGGTTGTGTCAGTGAAATTCTAGTCTCGCTGCTAGCGCACATGCATATCTTACCTTGCAGCGCTGCAACACAGCTCAATAACATACCAAGAAAAGCCTGGATGTGTCCCAAGAGGTCCCACTGGAGTCAGTTACTAAGACAGCCCTTTTAAAGGAATCAGAAGTTCCGTGTTTGACTGTTTTTTTCCCCCAGTGTTTGACTGGTTTTTGCTTGTGAACATCTTTCAACACAGAAAATTACTATATGGGCATACAAAAATACAGATGTTCCCAAAGAAGGACCTGAAAGACTTCCAGTCTGTAGTGTTCTTTCACAGAAATATACCAGATTCAATATTTTGATATTGATTCATTCCAACAATCACAGGGTATGAGGTAGGACTCTGCTCAGAATATTCCCACAGAAAATAGCTCTGACTGCAACACCTGCTAAAGATAGCAGTGTCACGGCTAGTCTAATCTGCCTTGTACACACTGTCCCTCAATGTTTTCTGTTATGCCTTCAAAACGGTTCAGCTGTTGTGTTTCATTCGAAAATAGCTGCATTACAGGATTTGCAGAACAGCAGTGATGTCTTGGGGTCACAAAGGGCAGGCAGTCACTGATGGCAAAGGTTTTGCAGTCAAGTACTAAACATAAGAAACCCATCATTATTTATGCTCACGTAAAATGGGGTTTGTGACTCTTACATCGTTTACACAATATGAACGAACATACCTTCAAAATTCAATTTCAAATCATATGTGCGGGATTAAACACCTACATTTTAGCTGCCCAGTTACTACTGGTCCTATCAGCAATAATCAGTCTGCCTTTTATTTTTTAGAAGATTCGAATAGTCTTAGAACGTTGCATTACAATTGTAATAACTTCTATCAGAATACAATATCGTATTAAATAGTTCAAAGCCAGCAATTTGGGCTTAGTCCTACATTTAAAACAAGAAAGCCAATTTATTTATTTTTTTTTTGCTATAAGGCTTCATGCTTATTAGGAGTTTTTAGAAGCTCTGGTGACAAATATAGCTTCTACAAAAAGGCCTTACCATGGTCAGCTTTTTAAACTAAACTACCATTTTGGTCAGAGGGGGTATATTTTAAGATGTTTAGAAAAACGTTTGCAGCCATCCAGTTCTAACGCTCAATAAATCAACTGCACCAACATGAAATTTAGTCTGGATGTCAAAAGTGGAAAAAAGTGAAAATATTCGTTTTTTTCTGGACCTGGAACACATACACCTGAGAACTACGTGCTCTCGTTTTATACCAATCCGCCATAAGATTAAAACCACCTGTCTAATATTGTGTAGGTCCCTCTTGTGCTGCCAAAACAGCTCTGAACCGTCGAGGCATGGACTATACAAGACCTCTGAAGGTGTGCTGTGGTATCTGGCACCAAAACGTTAGCAGCAGATCCTTTAAGTCCTGCAGGTTGCGAGTTGGGCCCTCCATGGATCAGACTTGTTTGTCCAAACCCATCCCACAGAATTTGGAGGCTGAGTCAACACCTTGCACTCTGTCATGTTCCTCAAACCATTCCTGAAAATTTTTTTTGCACTGGGGCAAGATGCATCAACCGGCTGAAAGAGATACTGTTGCCATGAAGGGGTGTACTTGGTCTGCAATAGTGTTTAGGTAGGTGATGAGCAATGAGCCTTGGGCGCCCATGACCCTGTCACCTGTTGTCCTTCCTTGGACCACTTTTGGTAGGTACTAACCACTGCATACTGGGAACACCCCATGAGACGTGTCATTTCGGAGATGCTCTGACCCAGTCGTCTAACCATCACAATTTGGCCCTTGTCAAAGTCGCTCAGATCCTTACGCTTGCCCGTTTTCCATCTTTGAGAACTGCCTGTTCACTTGCTGCCTAATATATCCCACCACTTGATAGGTGCCATTGTAACGAGATAATCAATGTTATTCCCGTCACCTGTCAGTGGTTTTAAAATGTTATGGCTGATCATTGTATCTTTTTGCAACTCGCTGAGACATTGAGTCTTGCTTCTAAAATGTCTTACAGCAAAAGCATTCTAGCACTTAGAATAATGTGACTAGGAAAAGACAGCTGAATATTGTTTTTTTTTTTGCTCATAATGACAGCTTGGTGTTATTTTGACTAACCCCATCCTTGGCAATGTAATGAGGAGTAAACGTACACCGTTGAATAAATCCCAGGGGATGAGTGGCCTTGGCAGGCTTAAGAGCGAGACCTCACTATAGAAAGCAAACCGCGCTCACATCCCCAACAGCTGCTTGTGTGCGTCACATGTACGCTAGGGAGCTCAAAGGCTCGGACAGCTCAACACTGCAAGCCTGGAACACTGCAGCAAGTTTAATAAACAATTAAATATAGAAACGATTAATGTCTTATTAAATGTTCCTTAATTTTAAAGCATGGTTCATCGGATACGCCACATCCTGCTGCGAGGGTGAAGTCGTCTCACCTGTTCCACAATCACAGTATTATGGCTAGTATGAATGTTTCCAATCATTAGTGCCATTTTACAGAAAATATAGACCAGTAATAAATCAAGTCAACTGGCTCTGTGTACTTTATCAGAACTTTAAAATAGCACAAGTTCAATGATTTGGACTTAACGCTACTGAATGTATGAACACTGTCATTCTCGATAGCTAAACCTCCGCGGCTAAACTGTCGTTCCTTTATGATTATCTGGACTTTCTTTGTCTTTCTCAAGTCCTCGTGTGTGGGAGAGTCAAGTTCACCACCCTTGTACTGTTGGCCTTTGCTTTTAAACGGCACTGCACAGCAACCCTTATGCAACAGCCATTTAAAACGAAATGCAAGACCATGTTGGAAAACACAGCAATCCAGTTAAAATGATTTTAAAAAATAAGATCACTATTAAGTGGTTTATACAGAGCAGCTCTTTGTAAAAAGGCATTTCCGCTTTCGACACAGTGGATGTGACAGTCGGTGCATTTAGGTTTTGTTTTAGCCGTGCTGAATACAGGGGGCACGTCAGGAAAGCTGGAGATGAGATGCGGCTTTTAAAAGTTATAAACTGCGGTGAAGGTGCATAAGAAGACGTAAGCCATAATCTGTCTAGACTCTGAACTGCAGATTAACACCTGAGAAAGCACTTGTGTCAAATCGGTAATGTAGGCCACATTTTCAGTAGGGCATTATTCGCAGTTATTTAAAGACACAGTGAAGTAGGTTGAGCGTCACATGTCAAACACTGGAGGAAGAAGAAAAAAAAAAAAAAAAAAAAAGAGACAAACAGAAAGAAACAAAGGAGCAAAGACAACACAGAAGCTCCACTATGCATGACACTTGAGGGTGTGTCTGCACACTAAAACAAATGATAAAGAGCAAATGAGCTTTTCCAACTCAAATCCCTTTTTACACTTAAAAGGTTGATTCATATTGATCGCTATAGTTTAGGCTAAATAATGCATTTTCTAAAATAGTTGAGAAAAAAAAAATGTAATTAAGAAAAATGGCATATACAGGGGATTGAAATAAGCTTAGAGATACAGGGAAATAAGTAACCGTATTGTGTACAAAGTGCAGAGGCGGAGACGATCTAAAAGTAATGCATGTTACGTAGCCGGTTCAACATGAATCACTTGAACACTGCATGACTGTGCAAGTTTGCGACACAAGGAAGTAGCATGAGCCCAGGATTCACCTGCCGAGAGTGAAACATTCACCCGGGAAATCTTATGCCTGTTGGTTTACAGGCTTTTAAAAAAAAAAAAAAAAAAAAATGATGACCACAGTGAAAAAGAATAAAAGAAGTGCAACCGAGGTTTATTGTTAAATATGCTCTGGGAACATTGACAAGCCATTGGAAAAAGGAACTTCGAAACTCCACTGCAATAAAGTGCAAGTTTTTTTGATAGCTAGGACTGTACATTTGTTTCTTCTGCTTGTGAAATGTGCGCCTAAGTATGAAAAGCCCTTGTTTTCCGCAAAATTGGATCTAGAGTAAGAATTTATCCATGAATGATACCATATTTTACAAATAGTGTCAGGAATAAGAAAAAAAAAAATCAATTCAGTGAACCAGCTCTCTGAGAAGATCGGCGTTGATTTAACACAATACATTCCGTAAATGAGGAAAATTGATCCGAACGTTTGTTTTAAATTATAGCTTGCCTGAAAACAATTGGGTTCAGAGGACTTTTAAAATAAGCTCCAGATCTAACCTCTGAATATTTAAAAAAAAAAAAAAAATAATAATAATTTTTGTTGCAGGTTTGCAGTCAAGTTAAGAAATCTGGAGAAAATGAAGACAGTAGTCAGGCAGTTAGAAAACAGTGGCACAGTCCAGGAACATGGAACAGTCGCAATATCATACGCTGTGCATAGGAGAAATAAAGCACTTATGGTTTTCACATAACGTCAACCACATCATAAAGCTTCTGTACGCTCGAAGGGAGTAACGAGTGCATTCCATTCCCTAAACTTTGACAAAAATTATGAAATGAGGGCATAACCATGGGTTCAGAAAAGAGTAGCAATACAACAGTATTGTGCAGATGCCAGCAAGATAAAAGGGAAATTAAGTTAGACACATCCCACCATCTTTGCATAGTGACAAATACAAAGCAGAGGGATCAGGCAAAACTGCAGGAGGAAAAAAAGAAAAAAAAAAGAAAAAAAAAAAAAAAGTCAATGAACAGCAAGAAATAGGCATTGTGTGGGAGAAAATATCAGGCATGCCCACAGAACAGAAATGATCTATTCTCAAAGTCTCCGATAGACTTCTTATTCTGTACAAACCGTACATGTGGAAAATGGGAACTCGAAATGAGTTCCATGCTCTGAGACACTTTTTAAAACCAACTTCGATAGTGCCTTAGTCATTATCTGTGCAATAGCACAAAAGCCTCAAGCTTCTCTGGAATATTTCCTCTATACGTGAGATTATACTTGATGATGGCGCGGGCGGCCAAGCACTGCAGCGTGGTGTGATTTATGGGCTGAATCAGGTTCTTGGCCATCTCCTTCTCGTCTAACAGGTCACACGCAGTCTGCCTGAAGGAGTTGGTGCTGTCAAAGTGCGTGCCACCTGCGATAAGCAGCTTCATGATGTCTGGGTGGTTGTTGGAGGCGGCCACGTGCAGAGGACTGTTATTATCTTCATCGCGACAGTTCACATCAGCACCGCACTCCAAAAGAATGGAGGTCACCTGGAATGAGGGGAACTTGCAGACGGGGTAGCGGCCAACACACGTTGTGTTTCTGTCCACGGCCAGGTGAAGGGGGCTGTAGCCGTTTTTCCCACACGGGTGCAGCTTGAGGAACTTGTAGATGGTTTCTTTCTTGAAGTGGTCCTGCTCGAGCGTGCACGGGACTTTCTCCAGCAAGCAGATGAGGTGCAGTATGATGGCGAGCGCCTTGCTGAGCTGAGCCGGGTCGGGTCCGGGCTGCGGCTGCTTCATGGCCCGCTCAATCTCCAGCACGCTTTTGCTAAGGATGCCCATGAGGTCGTCAAAGGACACGGAGGTCCCCAGCAGGCCTTTGGCACGGTCCTGCAGCATGAAAGAAAAAAGCTCTGCGAATGAGAGCAAGCTGCTGGCAGTCATAGGACTAAGGGGGTCTAAATTACTCTGTTGCATGTCCAGGGCATACTTCCACAGGTTGATGCACCGTTCAAAATTCCCTGAATCGGCATAGACAGCTCCTCGGTACCGAATGTAGTACGATGTGTCCGGATGCGACGGACCCAGGATGCGTTCTCTAATAAGGAGAGCCTGCATTCGCATCTCATCCGGGTCTGAGATCAAACTGTCCAGCTCTTCCATGCTCCTGGCCTCCTTTGCGTAGTCGTATGCCATGATAAGTTCTTTAGGTTCTCCTTTAAAGAGTACACTGCTGCAGTCGCTATATCGCATCTCCATGGCTCTCTTCCAGTACTTTAAAGCTCCCAGAAGATCCCTCTTTTTGTCCACAAAAGTAGCACCCAGCAATTCTAAAGCATTAATTCGTTCCATTTTGTTCGTTTGAGGGTGTTGTGTGAGGAAGTCTACTATGTTCGTGTGCCCCGTGACACTGGCCGAGAGCAAAGGAGTCATGCCATATCCATCCTTTTCCATTGTGGCACCGTACTTCAGAAGCATTTTCATTATCTCCAAACTTCCGGATTCAGCACAATCATGTAAGGCGGTGTTACCTACAGAAAGCAGAGAAAGTAGTGGTTGAATGAAACATCCCAAACCTCACAACTGAAAATTATACATAACTGATTCAGGACAAACCTATAACTATAAATAACACTCCTTATACTTGACAAATTGCTTCACATAAGTTGCAGTGCAGTACATGGTTTGTAATTGCATTTTACCTTTGACACTTTTCCTGTTGACATCAGCACCTCGCTCCAGCAGATATTGCGCAATCTCTTTGTGGCCCTTATAACAAGAAATCATTAGGCAGGTGTGGCCGTGCCGATTGGCCACTTCCAAGTCAGCTTTGTGCTCCACCAGATACTTGACTATGTCGAGGTGGCCGTCGAAGCAAGCGGCTCTCAGAGGGGTCGAATTGGTGAGTGTGGTGTTGTTTACAGAAGCACCGTGGCCCAGGAGTGACTGCACTACCTTCAGGTGTCCGGCCGCCGACGCGGCCCACAGCGGAGGGGCTCCTTCAATGGTCTCGCCGTCGAAATTGACGGATCCTCCGACTTCAACGGGGGCGCAGCAGCACTCCAGAAGGTACTCGACCAAATCGAGGTGGCCGTAGCGTGCAGCCATTAACAGCGGCGTTGCTCCATTCGTTTTCTCGGACATCAGTTTCGTAACCTCATGGTCGTTTTTGTTCTCTAAAAGCTTCTGAAGCAGCTTGAGCTTGCCATCTCGGGCTGCGTTGAATACAGCAGTTTTTAAATCCATCGCATGTGGTTGCTTGCCTTCTTCCTAAATGAACAGAAGAAAACACTGAGATCAGGTACTTCTGATCAGATGATCTGAAACATTATATTATAGACAAACAAACAAACAGAAGTAACACCTTCTACAGTTCTTGGATATATCCAACTACACACACGGCGTGACTTTAATGTACATTTGTCATGGGTCATCATCAAGACCTTTATCATTTAACTCTAAAAGAACCAGCTAGCGTTATCACGCTTTGTGCTATAACAGCTAGCTAGCTAACGTTATACTTATTTAGATAACTAACAAATACCATCCTAGAAATCTTGTAAAAACTATCCAAGGTGATATTATGACTAGATGAGACGTGGACAGCTTGGCAAATCTGCCTCGCTAGTACTAACTGGGTTGTTTAGTCAACCTAGCTAGCTAGTTACGCCAGTTTGGACAGGGCCAAATTCCACAAATACTTACTTCATTAGTCACAATGCCCGAAAAGTAAATGTGCTTTATAATCTGACGACAATAACGTCAATTCCCAGAAGTTTATACGTCTAGCTGTCCTCTTTCTCTAGCTAGTAAACATGAGCTACATAGCTACCCAACTTAGCAAAGGAGAAAGTGGCCGACTTCTACCTTGTTGTCGTTGCTCCTCGGTGTCGGTCGAAGCTAAATCCACTGCTCGGTGTCACCTCAGTTGACTATCAGAACCATGACAGCAGGAGAGACGCTCAAATCCACTGGCGTTAGTGGATTTCTCATCATAACTCGTGGCCTTGTCGAATATACAGAACTTATTTTAATATAAATCAAAGCCGTTGTGCTGGAATCCGACCGCCACCCCCGCTTAGCTCCCAGCTCACCTAGCTTAGCTTAGCTTACGGCTGTAGCTGGCTAATGTTAGTCGATACCGTACAGCAGCGGCGTTTCTATTTCGTTAATGAAGTCTTCCCTCAGGAAACAAACACAATCCCACGGCACTTCTCAGTGCCTGTATTTCAGGCGTTATCCTCACACGATGCTTTCTATTCCTCGCGACGAATAAGGAAGTGTATGCCAGTGGCTTCATCGACAGCTTCCCGTTAAAGTCACATTACGCCCACCCCTTTAATGATTGGCGTTAGAGCCAGCCAATCAGAAACGTCGGGTCTAGGTGCGACGTCTAACCAAACGTAAACAATAAATCTCCGTAGTCACGACGATCAGGCACTTGAGAAGTTACTCACGACGACTAGATTTTCAGTAGTCCTAGTATTTAATCGATTCAACATGCAAAACCTTTCGTTATTATAAATATTTATAAGTATGTTTAGATATACAATTGATATATTAATATGCCATACATACATGCCTACCCTTGTACACACACATACACATACGTATGTATGTATGTATGTATGTGTGTGTGTATATATATATATATATATATATATATATATATATATATATATAGGGCCTCGATAGACGCTATAAATAGATTTATATACAAGCGCCTCCTAACAGGCGCCTGTTTTGCCTACATTTGGACACATTGCCCCCTGGTGGCAACAAAAAAGCAGTACAGCGACACTTCACACAGCATGTAAGGCGCGATAATGTGTTTCACAGATTTATTGACTGTGTACACCAGATCTCACCATTTTCTTTTCACTCGATGTGATAAAACAGGGCAGTTTGTTAACTCTGAACAAATCTGTATATAATTTGATAACTGAAGAAAAACAAATGTACAGTGAAAATGAAAGAAAAGGAGAACCCATGGCAAGGCTAGCACACAGAATATGGTGAAGCCAGTTTAATTAAAAAAAAAAAAGAAAAAGAAAAGAAAGAAAGAAAGAAACTGTGAACATGATGCTTTACACAACCATGTCAACAAATTGAAATCTGCTACTTAACCCACACTTAACCCAACAGGACTACTGGTGGAAATCATTTTTATCATACTCATTGCAAACTATATTTTCCATCACAAAAGACCCAAGTATTAAGTACATCGATGTACACATTTCCATACAAGCTAAACACAGTCACCATTTCTTAAACCAACTGGTGCTTTTATTTTGTTGACCCAGTGGATGGATGCATTTGACAAAAGTTAATGTATACAGCTCCATTTTTATTGGATTAGTTACTAATATTTCTTACAAATCAAGATCTCCAGCCACAGGGTTGGAATTCCTGTTCTCATTTATAGTCATTGTGACCCTCTACCCTGCAGTTTCATGCTTTCAGTGCTCCCAGCACACTCGACTACTACCTTACAGCTGATGACAGGTATGTTTGAAACTGCAAGGTACTGGATACTCAGAAACTGTGTATTTACACAGTCGAAAACCTTAGAATGTTCTGCTCAAACTCGATACCAAACCAGCAGGAGTGTCTGGAGTGTATACTCGGTGAAATTTAACCGTAAGCAAACAGAATCAATGACCACTATTATATTTTAGTTTTGTTTTTACATAAATCAGTGAAATAGCTTTTTTAATGCCTGCTTTCTAAACCATGCTTCCAGATTCTATAATTTAAGTCAGTACTTACTGATTTCATCTTTAATGTGATGTTTATGTATTTTAATACCTGCCAATTATGTACCAGAAATACAGCTGTTCAGAATAAACCTCTTGTAAGAATGTAACAGCAGAGCACCAGCAAGCAGATGCATAAACAAAAATAACTTCTTCAGATAATTAAAAAACCCTCACCAAATTCTTAACACTTGTTTTGCAAATAAATGCAAAGTACTAAACTGAAAAAATGAAAATTAACTTTGCCTTCAATAAGAATGTTATCCCAATGTGCTTCTAACGTGTTTCTGAAAGTGTTTTATGACACTCATCTAATACTCTAAGCACCACAAGAGTCACGAGTTCATTAGCAGATCGGCAGAGCTAAGTGTGTGTTAAGTAGCTCCTCCCACCCCCTTCACAAATTAAAGAAAGCAGTGTAAAAAATTAAACACACACCCACGCAATAAATTAAGGTTTGCTTCTTACCACTGAAAAGAGCGTTTGTTGGATATGAATGTTAATCCATACATAAGCCTAAAAGATGTAAAGCCAAACAGATACATCTTTAAATAAACATTAACTATGTAGTTCTAAAATTGGAGAATGAACTATGGCAGCAGCCTTTAGTCCCTTGTGTTTGTGTGTGTGTGTGTGTGTGTGTGTACGTAAGAGAGAGATCAAAAATAACAATGACTTGGAGATGTTAGGATCCAACGCGGGTTGTTGTGGTTTTCTTGTCTGAAAAGAAGCTCCTGAGCAGGACGACCTGGCTGATGCTGACCACCAGGAGGATAAACGCCTCCCCGATGGACCAGAAGGCCACCCTGGTGTTCAGGTCCTCTGCTCTGCTGCGTCCCTGTGCCTCCCTCAGCCGGAAATGGGTCTGATAATCGATCACAGACTTCAGGGCTTCGTGGATGGAGACACACGCAGATTCCATCTGACAGAGAAAAAAACATGAATACGAGTCAGAAATGTTCAGCGGTTTACACACAAAACAATGATATCAGCGACTTTATGCTACACAAAGTAGCTGCTGACTAGGCAATATCAGCGATTCAACCGCGTTATTCTTCTTGATTATAACCCTTACACGTACCAACCCTCCTCTTTACTAGACTTGTGAAATGCGTACTTGAGTTAGTGCGGTCACTCGGTTTTCGTTGGGGAAGAGTGGAGGATCATCGCCGACTTGAAAGTCAAAGTAGACAGTCTTGTGTGTGAAGGTGGAGAACTCATTGCTGAAGCAGATCTTGTACGTGCCATTTTTCGCAGCAGTAAACGTGAAACTGTCATACTGCTTCTTCATTTCTTTGTACAGAACTGTACTGTCCGGATCCTCCAGACGACAGTCAACATCGTAGTGACCCCCGGTGACAACCTATACAGAACAAAATCACATGTGCACAAATAGTTTATAAAATTCTAATGACATTTTTCACACCTTGCTCGCTTTTAGCTTTATGGTACTCTTAGACACTATGGTTTTTGATAGCCACTACAAAGCATTCTGGAAAAAAGGAATCCGCCAAAGTGCACATTATTTATTTTATTTTTTTTCCCATGGTAGGGTTGTGTTAGGAATGCTGACACACAGGTCATACAGGGGGAAAAAAAACCCTGCAGCGATAGCTTTACAATGTTCATACTGTCTGACAGAGCAGGCTGATGACTTTACTACTTTAAACATTATTTCTCACAGTTCAGGCAATATTAAAACTAACAGCATCCTTCTGGAGATTGAGCAGCAGGGAATTATCCTAGTTTTGTCAGTCTCACCTGTGATTATTAATTGGGGTCTGTGATATCAGGGAGGTCCATGATTTTATTACTACTCTTTGTTTTGACAGTGTAGCTCACTATTAACAATAACTACAACAACAATAATACAGATGTTATTTAGTTTTACAGTTATTGTATTTTTGTTCATTAAATTACCCTATTTTTATACCTATTTATTTTTCATCTCTATGTGTACCTATCTTTTTATGCATATAAACTATTATACTCTTCACTTCATCTTTTATTTGATCCTGTGCATTCCATTCCTTCTGTAATACCACTTTTATCTCCTTGTGCTTATTTCATATTTATATTTTTCCACTTTATCTTTTATTTCTATTACATTATTCTTCATTTAATTTTACTACCTGATTGTACAGCAATTTGATATACTGCTACCACATATATGAAAAGACCTTTACAAATAAACTTATTATTAGCTTAATTAATATTAACTTATAAATAAACAGTAAAATATAAAAATTACATACATAAAAAAAAAGGCAGGATAAATGTTTGCTAAAATGACATTTAAAGTTTTATATACAGCGTAAATGGTTTGGATTCTGTGGGTGAAAAAAAATCTAATGTCAAAGTGGCACTGGCAAATAAATGCAGTTTGCCTAAAATATACCTAATATTTGAGAAGGTGAAATGTTCTTATTAATCTACAACAAAGTAAAACATTTGAGGACAGCCTGGACCTCCTGGAAAGACAACCTTCAGCAATAAGAGCATTTTAAGGACTAAAGCTGGTCAGAAGGAAACAAAACACAGCACCCTACTGTTGATATATTTCCACTGTAAATACGTTGTATTTCTGTTTCTGCTTATTTCAGTGGTATGCCTAACCTCAAAGCTGCTGTGATCCTAGCCCTGTTCTCTAGCCCTGATGTAGACCCAGATCCAGTTAATCGGGACCTTCAGTGGCATCTCAGCATCAGAGGCGGGTGTGCTGGAGATAAACTCTGCGTGGTGGATCTACAGGAATAACACTTGGCACTTCTGGGCTGTGTCAAATGCCACAGACTACCCGACAACTGCCTTATGGTAAGCTCTCTCTGGTGGTGAACTGTTTATCATAGGGTTTGCTCAGTGCACACTGAGAGCACTGCATAGGTCAGGGTTCCCTTAAACTAGCTGTGGAGGGTTAGAGTTCAGCACAGCTCCGTGATTTCCCTGCTCTAATAGCACTGAATCTGCTTCCTCTTCTGGCCACAGACCATACAAGCCAGGACACCCGGCTCAAGTCAAAAGTAGTACAGAACAATGTCATCACAGAAACGTCTCTGGCTGAAATCACTTCTCTAAAGGCGTAGCAGTAGTGTAATCTGTCCAAGTTCCTTCTTCCTTTTAAACGTCCTTCAAAGTTTAAGAAGCAACACACAGCTCTAGCCAACAGGTTGCTGTATTAGCATTCATTTTTATTACCCACAATTATCTTTTCATCTCACTATTACAGTTGATTTAACATTTCTTACCCGTGATGCTAGTAAAACTGACTACTAAATGGCTTCCTATTCACTGTTTGCATTCTGCACAGGGTATAATGTAATGGAGATGTACGCCCTGCCTAGTGCACTACACGAAAAAGGTATAATGCCATTTAAGATTCAGCCACAGGAGAAGGAGGGAGAAGAAAAGAAGAAGAAGAAAAAAAAAAGAGTGCTCCTTGTGTATTTGTTGCATATAAACTAAGTAATATTTTCACTAAAGATGACTCTCAAGTAGTATTTTATTACTCATGCCCATCACTTATCACCTGATAATGTGCAGAGAATTTCCACCTGCTTTCACAGGTAGAGTTACGTGATGGGAAATGCGACACACACACTCAGCCAGGATACAGACAGTCCTGGGTTTGCCTTTGTTCGCTAACTGCTGAGCAACACTGTTCAGCTGGAGAGTTGAAAGGTGTCTTCAAGCAGAGAGATCTCCAAACTGTGCTGAACTCCAGCTCTGCACGACTGGATTTAGGAATTATTTAGGAATTAATGATGTCAGTGGAAATGAATTACCATGTCGATACAAAAACGGAAAAAAAGTAGTGGTACTAGTTTTCCACTGCGGCGGTAGGAATAACTGCTTGCACGTTTCTGTGACTGCAAGCAGAAGAAGGAACTCAGAACTGACACAAGAGCAAAAAAAAAAAAAAAAGTGAAAATAGTGTTTACTTAAGCACAGAGAGTGATCAGTACACCACGTAGGACCGCAATACACAGTTATGGTAATCAATATGGTGTTTACACGAGTCATGTATGCTGAGCACTAGTGCAAGCAGGCGCTCAAAAGGATTGTATGATATTTCTGATGATTTACCATAAAAAAAAAAAAAAAATCGTGACCAACTAATAGTCTACAAAAAGACAGGAAAACAAGCATTTCCACCATTTCAGGTGCATGCAGGAGGGCTCGTAAATAATATTACCAGCTGTGCAGTCGGGAACTGCATGCCGGCAGCAGAAAATCACAAAAACTCCGCTGGATGGTGGATATTTAAGTCATTCTGCAGTAATGCACAGTTACCAGTTTAATAAATAAATAAAGAAAGACATTTTTGAAGTAATGTTTTTTAAAAATGCCACTTGTCTAATGTCTACAAGGACAGGATCTGCTGCTTAAAGTGTCCCAGCACAAAAAAGGGGGAAACAATCCACACTTTCTTTAATCACGTTCTAATTTTCATAAATGTTAACATGTCCTGTCAAGTGTTAGATCTGACCCTTCATTGTAGGCCTTTTTTATCCTGCTTAGGTCAAAATTGTCAGCCATTTTGGTCAAAATATAGTTAACCGATGCTAAATATATACCTCTCTAATGTCAGCCAAGTCAATCATACATTGATTTTTCAAAATTTTTGAATCAACGCTCACTCGTTATGAAATGGCAGCCATTTTGCAATTTAGCCCAGACACGCTCTGCAACATGCCGTGTACACGTGCTATAAAGACAAAACTTGGTATATTTATTTCATTTTTGACGTAGAATCAGAATCATAACAACCAAGCCTGGCCTATCTGTAATAAATTCAATAATAAATGACAAAAATGGCACTTCTTGGGGATTCCCATGACTGACCCCCCATACAAATTTTATGAGACGCTTAGCCTCACTTCATCTTACAAACAGGCCTAAGTGAAAATTGTGTTATGCCACACTGCAAAGATATAAAAAAAAAAAAAACTCTAATTTTTGCATGTTTTGCCAAATTTGTGTACAGGAATGCACATATAAATATAAAACTGTAGATAGTGATTTGGAATAACTGTTTCACACTTGATAAACCATATCTAGCTAAAAAAAAAAAAAAAAAAAAAAAAAAAAAAAAAAAAAAAAAAAAAGTATATTTTAAGAACCAAAAACAGAACTGTCCTTTCAAATTGAGCACGGCTTAATGAAAGTCACCCATAAGGCTGCAACAATACTAATTTAGCAACAATGGTACATGGTTGTTAGTGAACAACCTCAAAATTCTACCTAGAATTTGCTTTATCTGACCAGAATCAGGAATATATGTACGCACAAAACACTGGTCAAATGCTCAAACAGCAAATTATTGACTATAAAAAGTTATAACATTTCCAACTACCCAAATACTTGGGAGGACACAACCTAACAAACGTAAAATGTTAGTTCAGCTCCATGTGGTTGTTACTGCTATGATATAAATAATACCCACCAGCTAAACAGGTCCCTGATAAGGAATGAAAGAAAGATTTCATAATGACAGTGACTAGGCGGTTTGGGTCATTTTTTGATTGAAAATAGTCAAAACATTTCTGGATTTTTATTTATTTATTTATTTATTTTAAACTTCAACTTGCAGCTTATATTGTCATCCAGTGCTGCCCCCAAAACTGCGGGTACAGAAACTAGTGTCAGAAAATGAATGAATGGCAGCCAGTATTCTTCCTTTTGCTCTGGCCAGAATAGTAGCCTAGTTTACAACGGTGCATACATTTCACATAAATGATTTTCAACTCCAATACAAATAAGATAACAATGCAGATCATAGACTACAGCAACATACTGTCCAGGTTTGAGATCAGACACAGTGACTGCAGCAGCAGATTTTTCCTGTGAAATGATGGTGGATGTTTCATCACCCAATAGCCTGAGCATTTTCAAACTGTTTTGGAGTAGGTACGGATCTGTGATGACTACATGTACCAGGAATGGTCCTTCCAACTCCCAGTTTCTCCACTGATTGGTCCTGTTCTTAAATCGCTGCCCTGTCTAACAAATATTAATGCCTAAATCATTATCTGTGCACCACTCAAAGAAACCACCTGCAGTCAAAATCTGACCCTGGTTTGGAGGAGGCACGAGCAACCAACCATTTTACAGCAGCTCCAATTCCATTACAACGGCTTTTATTGTATTTTATGATGCAATCCCCAATTTGCAGTAATAATAAGAACACTGAATACATATTAACTGTACTTCATACATTTGTATGTACATATTTTGGCAAAACATACAAAGATTTTTTTGCAATTTCTTTGTAATGTGACATAACGCACACTCGTTTTTGTTCTCATGCATGTCCTAACAAAACAAAACAAAAATAATCTATGATGGAGTGGTGGACAAGTCCTCTGCCACAATCCTCTGATTCAACATAGAATCACCCAGGGAGAAAAAAACCCTCTGATGTTTAATCGTGGAGCTCCTTCGCAAAGAAATGCGAGGTCTGGCAATATAATATAATATAATATAATATAGTATAATATGTTGAACATCACTGGATACCAGGGCAATGTAGTCTCATGTAAAAACCAGTGAAATATTGCACAAGCCTAGCACTCATTAATCCTCAGTCTCCTGGTTACTA
Organism: Pangasius djambal; assembly: GCA_022985145.1. Taxonomy (NCBI): domain Eukaryota; kingdom Metazoa; phylum Chordata; class Actinopteri; order Siluriformes; family Pangasiidae; genus Pangasius; species Pangasius djambal. Next base: position 14,045,979 of record CM040982.1, read on the forward strand.
TATGTCAGGAATCAGTCTGAAAGCTTGTGTGATTCTAATCTATGTTCTCTTACGTTCTTTTTTATAGCACTGTTAGTTATTGCAAATACAAATCTGTGCAAACCAATGATAAACTAAACACAAATACTGGTTTATTTGAATAATCATTTGGTTAATGCTCATGACACGCTCATGCCGATTTCACCTTTATAACATCAGAAGAATTCGTCCAATTTCTTTCCACAGAGGCCACACAGGTGCTTGTTCAGTCCCTCGTCATTTCTAGACTGGACTACTGCAATTCAATCTTGGCAGGTCTGCATCTAAGCGCCATTCGACCTCTGCAACTGATCCAAAATGCAGCTGCACGACTGGTTTTCAACCTTCCTAAATTCTCCCACACCACCCCATTGCTACACTCCCTCCACTGGTTTCCTGGAACCGCCCGCATCAGATTTAAAACACTGATGCTCGCCTACAAAGCCAAAAATGAACCAGCACCCACTTATCTCAAAGCACTTATCACACCCAGGACTGCACCACTCTCCCTCCGATCCTCTAGCACTGCTCGACTGGTCCCAGGGTACAAGGAAGACATGCATCGAGACTCTTCTCTGTTCTGGCACCAAGGTAGTGGAATGAACTTCCCCTAAATGTCTGAACAGCTGAGTCACTGGCAGTCTTCAAACAACATCTAAAGACCTACCTCTCCCTAAAGTACTTAAATTAACACTTAAAAAAAAAAAACAAAACAAAAAAAAAACAGTATTGTCTGAGCGCTTGTTACTATATTACCTCTCCAACGGTTTTTGGACTGATGGTATTCTTAGTTTGTGACCTAGCGAACTTTTGTATGACGCTCTGGATAAGGGCGTCTGCCAAATGCCGTAACTGTAAATATACATCTTCTTTTAATTGGTATTATTCACACTAGGTTTTTAGTAAATGACTGTTTGATAAGTGGGATTTCAGTTTCTGCTGTGATTTGAAATCAGGCTTTTCAAACCACAGATGTATGACACTTCAGATGTATTGGTATTGATGGCTCATCATAATTTCCTGGGTTATGTGTTGCTA
>CM040982.1:14048700-14083945 GCA_022985145.1 Pangasius djambal
TAGTAGTAGTAGCAGCAGTAGTAATAGTAGTGTAGTAGTAGGAGCAGTAGCAGTAGTAGTATCAGCAGGAGCAGCAGTAGTAGTAGTAGTATATTAATATTACATTTAGCTATGAATATACACAGCTCTAAAACTTGATGTGATAATTGTAAACCTATTTCAAACACCACTAGATGGCAGAATAGCTACACTGTTCTTTAACTGTCCATGCAACAGAGACGCAGTGAAATGAGCACTACATCCGTTGCAAAGTAGACTTATCACCTACGCTGATTTTAGACAAACAAACAGCACCATGACATGCCCAGTTTCACCTAGAAATGACCAGATCATATCTTCTCAGATGAGAAATTAACTCTTTGCTTCTGGAAGTTTCATTAGTTCACAGACACACCAATCATTTTCGGTGGCATAATCAAACACCAGTAATGCACCAGTAATTAACTTTAATATTATAAAAATATTTGAACTTACTCTGAATGTGTCCACAGGCGAATGTCAGCATGGTTAATGGATAAATGTGTGTTGGCCTGGGAGAACCCATCACATGGTCTAATTTTGACATTTTCTACTACATATACAGTCCCCTCCGAAATATTGTCACGGCAAAGCCAATTCATTCTTCAAGACATTTGGGTTTGAGATCAAAAGATGAATATGAGACGATAGATCACAATTTCAGCTTTCATTTACTGATATTTACATTTATATGCGTTAAACAACTTAGAACATGGCACCTCTGGAGGCAGACCACCTGATTTTTAAGTGAGCAAATGTGTTGGAACAGATAGTCTTAAAATAAATTAAAGTAAATAACACTTAATATTTGGCTGCATATCCCTTGCTCGCAATAGGCCAGTGACCCACTGACATCACCAAACTGTTGCATTCTTCTTTTTTGAAGCTTTTCTGTGTTTGTACTGCAGCTTCTTTCAGTTTTTGTTTGTTTCGGGGCGTTTCTCCCATCAGTCTCCTGTTCAGTAGGTGTTCATGCATGCTCAATTAGGTTAAGGTCTGGTGATTGACTTAGCCAGTCTAAAACCTTCCACTTTTCCCCCCTGATGAAGTCCTTTGTTGTGTTAGCAGTGTGTTTTGGGTCATTGTCTTGCTGCATGATGAAGTTCCTCCCAATTAGACTGGATACATTTCTCTGTAAATTGGCAGACAGAATATGTCTGTAGACTTGTGAATTCATTCTTCTGCTACCACCATTAGTTACATCATCAATCAAGATATTTCTGGTCTCAAATTCTTCTTCGAACGGTGGATTGTGATATCTTCACCCCTGCCCTGTGGAGGTTGTTGGTGATGTCACTGACTGTTGTTTTTGGGTTTTTCTTTACAGCTCTCACAATGTTTCTGTCATCAACTGCTGCTGTTTTCCTTGGTCAACCTGTTCGATGTCGGGTTGTTAGTACACCAGTGGTTTCTTTCTTTTTCAGGACATTCCGAATTGTTGTATTGGCTATGCCCAATGTTTGTGCAATGTCTCTAATTGATTTTCCCTCTTTTCTCAGCTTCAAAATGGCTTGCTTTTCTCCCATAGGCAGCTCTCTGGTCTTCATGTTGGTTTATCCCTTTAAACATTAAATGCAGTCTTCACAGGTGAAACCTCGGGCTCCAACCAAGAGCAGACATACAGAGCTATTAATTTTTTAAACAGTTAATCTAACGGGGCACACCTGGGCAACAAGAAACACGTATCAGTCACGTGCTCCAATATTTTTGATCACTTGAAAAATGACTGGGTTCAAATAAAAGGTGCCATGTTCTAAGTTGTTTAACACAGCTGGATGTAAATATCAGGAAATGAAAGCTGAAATTCTGATCTATCATCTCATATTCATCTTTTGATCTCAAACCCAAATGTCTCCAATGTGTAGAAAAGACAAGAGAATTGGCCTTGCTGTTCCAGTACTTTCAGAGATGACTGTAGTTCTGAAAACTACAGGCTTACCTGATGTGAAATAAGTTTCCCGGCATGTGGGAAACATTTTTATTTTTTTGACACAAAATGAATTTAGTCTTCAAAATCCCTGCACAAACACTGAACATTCACTGTCAAGTTTTGTTTTAATTCAATATTCTATTATATATACTTTCAATTATATATCTATTTGAAATCCAACATTCGATCCATTTGGTTTAAGACTAATCATGTTTTGACACATATTATGTAAACATTTGCAAACTGAGCTGTAGAGATACAAAGTATTGCTGGAAAATGGGTTTAAAAAATTTATGCAAGAACATACATCTGGGTGTAGGTTTGGTTTTCGATCCCTGATGAACAGGCCTTAGGTGACAGTGGCAAGGGGGAAAAAAATCCCTGACACATGAAGAAGAAGCCTCAAGAAGAACTAGGCTCTACACTCAGTCCATAAATTATTACAGATTTTTTTAAATTGGTTCTGAGCATTAGTCACTTCTTCAAAAGTTCACTTTTTCAAAACTCGTTATATCTCTCTGTACAAACACACAGCTCAGCACATCAGTTCATTTCATGTCCAAAATGCACTACAACTATCAAAATACCACAACCACAACACCAAATCAATTAAAACACAGCAGTCCTTCTAACAAGAACACTTTGTCAGTCAGAGCACAAAACAACCAAAAAAAAACAACTAACAATTTGTATCAAATTTTAAACGTTGAGTTAAACGTTAAGTAATAATAAATAATGTGAGAGGAAAAGTGAGAAGTTGAAAAATAAAAGTAACCTGTTCTAATGAACTCTTTGGTCATTTTGATAATGCAGGTTAAGATTTTATGTTAATGCTATAGGGAAGGTAAATAAATAAGCATGAGTAAATAGGAATCATAATATGTCTACTATAATACTGATTTGCCTATACTGAACTTCATGACCTGCTTTACAGCACGTGATCATTAACCGCAGGCACATTCTAGGATGTCAAATGCAGATGTCTCACTTTTGCTTATTTGCCCTCCAGGATAAAGATGAAAAATTTCACACGCACACACACACACACACACACTTTTTCTCAGAAGTGTGTTAATATTTTATAGATCTGAAGTTCTGTTGTGCTCACTAGCACATATCAAAAATATATAAGCTATATTTGTGTCTTTTTTATTGGCCCTGGAATAAAACTCTACATCATAGGGTTTGTGTTTGTTTTACAGGTCCAATCCTTTAACACATTTTTATGCACTTTTTGATTATGCATTTGTGGATTTTGGATCGACCATCATTTAATCTGGAACTGATTCTTGACTAATCATCATGTGAATCCTTCCTTTAAAGAGTAATTGGTAAGGCCCATATTTTCAAATAAACTGGTCAACTTCTGGTCATACGTTTGAGCTATGCACTGATCGTTATAACAGATATTCGGCCTGTTATTTTCTGCACATTTATGACTATAATATCTATATCTATAAAAATCATATGTTTTGCAGTAGTCCTGGTTTGGGATACAGAATATTTGTTCTGTTGATTAGCATAGCACATTTGGTAACTAACTTACTCCTTCTAACAACAAGCATGTTACAATATATAGTCAGTGTAGCTTATTTTTGGTTTATTTCTGTTGTTCAGTAATGGTAATAAAAAGGGGAAAGGCAATATGAACACTGTTGAAGCCCAAGCTGCTTCTTTCCGAGCTCCACATGAAAGGGCTTAGTAGACAAAAATAGCAATTACATTTTATGGGTATTTTCACAACTGGTGTTTAAATGTGATAAAGCATGGTAGAAAGCACACTGTGTATCGCAGCAGCATGTAAACAAAATTTTTTCTGTCTAGAAGAGAGATGTTATAACATATAAGCTACACTATCAACAACAATTAGTCACTGATACAAATGGACAATTATATATCATTTAAAAAGTAACCACTGTACTATGGAACCCCTTATATGCTTAAGATCAGTGGAGCAGACTTGCATTCCTCTCTCTCTCTCTCTCTCTATATATATATATATATATATATATATACATATATATATATACACACACACACACACACATATATATATATATATATATATATATATATATATACACACATATATACATAGAGAGAGAGTATGAGAGAAACTATATTACTGTAGACTATATGACTATACTGTAGTTACTGAATAATTTATTGTTGTTACTAAATAATATGCATCAAGATGAACTACTGAATACTAAGCAGAGAGTTTAAGGGGTTGAATTATGTGGGATAAATAAAAACCGTAACAAATATTTAAATCAAATGAACACATTTCCTATAAGATCTCTGGTTGTTAGAATGTGTTAGGCCATGCTCTTTGTTTCGTATAGTTTTAAGTAACAAGTCTTATGTGTGTATGGTTCAATGCATATATCTTAAAATGCTCCCATAATTCCCTGCACATTTGGCAAATAAATAACAGCCGATAATGTGACAACGTGATTTGATATGTGACTGAATGTTCACTCCAACTTGGATCAAGGTTCTTGGGAATATTGACCTAGCTAGAAAAATATTTATACTAATTGCAAGCCAGCATGTTCCATGCTGTCCTTTCCAGACTCTTATGCAACTTTGGATTTTATCCACTGCTGTGGTAGACAGTAATGTTTAATTGTGACATCAAACACAACCTCCTGATCATGATTGATTGGTCACTGTTCATTTTGCCCAGAATCAAGAGTTAATGATGAAAATTAAATAAAACCATATATATTAGCAAACGAATTTGAACTCCTTCTATCCCAACAATCTCTGTTACTCAGCCATAGTCACTGTAGCATCTAAGAGATGGTGTATTTTCAAAAGGTTATCATACCAAAGGCTGAAATCTCCATACCAGGAGCTGAAGGGAGACATTAACATCAGATTTTTTAAAATAGGAAATTGATATTTGGCGTGAGGTGTGGAGGAGGGATTGATTGGGTGATCAGTGATGATAAAATATTGGAAAAATATGTGGAGTTGTGTTTTCATGTCTGGACTGTTAGTGGAAAAAAACTAATAGGGCAGGTCTGACTCCTCTGCATCCAAATGTTTCCCATTTGTTCCTGCAGTTTTCTTCAACTTAATCTACATTTCTATGCATCACAAAATGATGAATTACCACAGAATGATGAAAGAGAATAGCTACTTTAACGCAAAGAAACACTCTTTACAACTGTGTTGAACAGAAAAGCATTGCAGAATGCATAAGATGTAGAAACCTGCGGTGGATTGGCAAGAGCAGCAGGGGACCACATCATGTTCCACTCCTGTCAGCCAAGAACAGGAGTCTGAAGCTACAATGGGCACAGGTTTACCAAAACTGGACAGTTAAAGATTGGAAAAAGACTAGGTCCTGGTCTGGTGAACCTGTAGCTTCAGGTTCCTGTCCCATATACAGTGGCTTGAGAAAGTATTCAGACTCAGTTTTTGTGTTATACATTTAATTTATTTACATTGAATTTACGTTTTTAGAAATTTCTGCAAATTAATTACAATTGTTCAGACTCATTTTTCAGTATTCTGTAGAAGTTTCTTTGGTAGCAGTTACAATCTTCTTGGATAAGTCTCTACAAACTCTGTACACCTGGCTTTGAGCAGTTTTCCTGGCACATCCTCTCAAGCTCAATCAGATTAGATGGGGAGTGTCTGTGAACTGCTATCTTCATGTCTCTCCACAGCCATTCAGTGGGGTTGAAGTCTGGGTTTTGGCTGAGCCACTCAGAGACTTGCCCCAAAGCCACTTCAGTGATGTATGGCTGTATGCTTCAGGTCATTGTTGTGCTGAAAGGTGAACTTTTGCTTCAGTTTGAGGTTATTTGCACTCTGGGACAGGTTTTCTTCAAAGACTTCTCTGTGTTTGGCAGAATTCATCCTTCCCACCATGTTTCACTGTAGGGATCAGTTGATGAGCAGTGCCTTTTTATTAGGTATAGTGCTTGGAGATCAGTCTAAAGAGTTCTTTTATTCAAGAGTGATTTCTATTTAGTCATTCTACACAAAAACTGCCTTCTACTTAATTCTGATAAGACAGAAGTACTTGTACTAGGACCACAAGTAGCTAGAAATGAGCTTTCTGATTACATAGATGGCATTTCTGTTTCATCATGTGCAGCAGTAAAAGACTTTGGTGTGATTACTGACTCCAGTCACTCATTTGAAGCTCATGTAGATAATATTACTAGGATAGCCCTCTTTCTTCTCAGACATATTGCTAAGATAATAAATATAATGCCACTACACAATGCAGAAAAACTAGTTCATGCTTTTTTACCTCTAGGTTGGATTATTGTAATGCTTTGCTGTCTGGATATTCTAGTAGGTGCATAAACAAGCTGCAGTTAGTCCAGAATGCAGCAGTGAGAGTCCTTACTAGTACAAGAAGACACGACCACATCACCCCTATCTTATCCACACTGCACTGGCTCCCAATCAAATTTTGTATTGATTATAAAATACTACTATTGACCTATAAAGCACTAAATGGTCTCATGCCACAGTTCCTGAGCGAACTTCTGTTTTTTTATGATCTACTTTGATCAGCAGGCTCTTTGTTGGTACCTCAAATAGTGAAGGTACAGCAGGGCGTAGAGCTTTCTTTTACAAAGCCCCACAGTTATGGAACAGCCTTCAGTGTTTAAGTATAGGCTGAAAACAGTTGTTTAGTCAAGCTTTTTGTTAATTTTTTTCTTAGGTAAAGGAACAGATTTGGAGGGTTCATGGGCATAGAGAGTTTTGTTAAACTGGGATGTTTACCAAAACTCTTACAAGTTCACTCAGGCTTGTCGACGGTGGAGTGGCTGGCCGCTTTATGTCCCAGGGCTCCCTCATGTCTGTGTTATCTTCTGGCTCTCCCTTTTAGTTATGCTGTCATAGCTAGTCTTGCCAGAGTCCCTGCTTGCACTCTGCACACAATGTACATTGTCCTTAACCATTACGTGACAATGAGCATACCTCATAATCTCTCTCTCTCTCTCTCTCTCTCTCTCTCTCTCTCTCTCTCTGTGTCTATCTCTGTTGAGCTACACATGCCAGTGATCCTGACCCCTTCTGCTCTCCGGACCTGTCTGATCCATCCTGATGCCCTACTTCTGGTTGGAGTTCTCATCACCTGAAAACCACTCGCTGCTGCTGAGGATGGCCCCATATGGACAGCCTAAAGATAAATGAGATTACTGTGGATGGTACCACTAAGAAACCATAAAGATGACTTAAGATTGCAATTGCAGATGTGCTATGATGGCTTAGGACTGCAAATGCTACGATAGCCTTAGGACTGCAGCTGCTACGAACAGTTTTGTGTCCAAGTCTCCATCATTGAACAACATCAACAAAATAGACTTCATGTTAAAACTATAGTGGATTCAGAAATGCTCGTATTCATAAGCTGCTCATAAGCTCACTAGTTCATGGTTGCACAATTGCACTTTTTGGCTATATAGTATACAGTTATAGAAGGGAAATTATTTACAATCGCACTATCCGGTGTCACCCAGACTAGGATGGGTTCCTTTTGAGTCTGGTTCCTCTCAAAGTTTCTTCCTCATATCGTCTCAGGGATTTTTCCTTGCCACCATCATCTCTAGCTTGCTCATTAGGGATAAATTTATAAATTCAAAATTTTCATCTGGAATTTCTATATTTCTGTAAAGCTGCTTTGTGACCATGTACACTGTTAAAAGTGCTATACGAAAAAAATTTAATTGAATTGAATATTTCTGAGATGGTTGTCCTTACAGCAGGATCTAAACGGAGGGCTTCTGAAGCTCTGGTCAAGTTGCCATTGAGCTTTTGGTCACCTACCTAAACAAAGCCCTTCTAGCCTGATTACCAAGTTTGGTCAGACAGCCAGGTCTAGGAAGAGTCTTGGTGGGTCCAGCTTCTTCCATTTTTACAATGATGGTGCCCACTGTGCTCCTGAGAACATTCAAAGCTTTAAAAATGTTTTTTTTTTTTTACCCTTGCCCAGAGCCATTTTGACACAACTTGGGCTTCGTGGCTTAGTTTTTGGTCTGACATGCACGGTTGACTGTGGGACCTTATACACACAGGTGAATTTGCCACAGGTGGACCCTAGTCAAGTTCTAAATACATCTCAAGATAATCAAAGTGAACAGGATGCACCTGAGCCCAATTTGGAGGATCCAAGGATCTGAATATTTAGCTAAATGACATATTTCAGTTTATGACTTTTAATAAATTTGCAAAAAAAAAATTTTTCTAAAAATGTGTTTTCACTTTATCATTGAGGACTATTGTGTGTAAATTATAGATTAATGACCAAAAAGTTAATTTAATCAATATATACTGTATAGGATGTTTCATCAGGAGGAAGTCGATAACTAACTTTTACTAATATTAGCAATACTTGCTGCCAAGACAAGCTTCCCAGTTGTCTCTAACATAGATAGCTATCTAACATAGCTACAAGGCAGCCTGCTGCTTATTGAGGATGTACTGCACGTAGTCAAGTGTATTAGTGCAGTCGATTATCAGTAAAAAAGGAAAAAGACTCTTCTATACACAATACACAATTAGACACAATAACCTCACTAAAAGGACCCACCTGCTGTCACCCTGGTGTCATCCTCTGTCAGGAGACTCTAATTAGAGATGGGTTGTGTCCTGCACCACTCTGAGAAAACCTACACATAATTAGCTTCCCTAACATTCTGATCACAGCACCAGTCACATTCACCTGTGTGTCATCATGCACAATCGACTATAAATAATTGATGGCTCCAACACATACAGTATATACGGTTTGCAGGGAAACAAGACAATTTGGAACAAAGTACAAACTGCAAGCTAAATGCTTCTGAAGCTGTAGGAGGTAGAACCAAATGATATTCAAAATTTACAGATGTTTAAATGTTTAAAGCCCAACAATAATGCAAGGGGCTTTTAAAGTCCTGCTAGTTTATTGCAGTGGAGTACACAGCAGTAAGGACATGCAAAGACAAGCATGCAAGTGGTCTAGATGTTCAATTTATTAAAACAGCCACATGCTGTAAAGCATCAGTTTTTATCATCCATTACTCCTGATTCATCACCACAGGAGTTGTTCATTATATCTCCTGCAAAAAAAATAAATAAAAGCAATCATCTGTATATTGAGGAAACCAAGAGAAGGTTGCCTTTTGTACCACTAGAATGAAGGATTTCTTCCTTCCTGTGATCTCTCAAAACTCACTATTTCAAATATCAGCTGGTTTCACCTCCTGTAGCTTAAGAAGCACTTTGATTGCACATCTCATGAAGGACTTTAGCCCAAAATATCCTGGATTTTAAAACTGTCTGTACTACACTTAAGGTTTTACAGCCTCTACATGTATTACTGAAATACACTGCATTTACTCCCTGGATGCTTGTTATGTCTACCACTGTTGTATATATACACTCTACCCACTGCACTCCGTGACTTTACAAGAGAGATAGTAATCCTATGCACAAGTCACTTTACTAGTTCCTACTGCTGTTAAGGACTAGGGTTAATCTAGAGTTTACTTTATTGAGAATATTACTGTAAAACAGACTTTGGGTTTCTGTATAGTTTATTGTTTAGTGGACAGTCTGTTGTCTGTAATTATTGTATTGCACTGTATCTTTGCAAGATCCTTTCCTAGAAACTGTGTAACATTGTTCATTGTCTGGCGAGTTGCTATTTCTACAGCCCTGTTATACTCATTTTCATATATACTCATTCAACTCATTGGTGAGTTCTCTAAAAGAATAAGCAAAGAGTCACTCTAATAAATGTGGTTTGGGGATTTATAATGAAGCCTCAAAATATATTTTAAATATATGTGTTAAAACAATAGTAACTATAACACTCCTCTGCCTATCATATGTAACCAAAATGCAAAGTAATTGTGTCAAAGTAAAACTTCATAGTGATAATGACTCCAAATCAGGCTATTAGCACCAAAGAATTTATTACATGGGACAGACAAAAATGATTGGGAACATTTTACAGAAATATTATTTAGTGTTGTACAGTTAGAGCAAAGCTTTTTCATCATCCTAATGTTTGGCTGGTGGAATAAGCAGTGTTGTTAGAACATGCTGTTCAAACCATTCAAACCTATAAATACCTCTATAGTTATAACTTGAAAAACAAGCATCAGTCAATGTGCAACTAAATTCTCACCCTACTTATGCCTAAAAAATCATTGTTATGTAAGACTTAATTTCAATTTTAAATAAGATATTATTTAAATATCTAAGCACAATTACTACCCTTTTTGTTTCTCCCAACAGTAAATTATATATGGGACATTTGATGACAATGAAATGTATAAAAAATAAGTCTTTAGACTACATATGGTGTTATGTTACAACGTAGAGGTCATTAACCATGCCATTTTACATCGAAATTAACACATCAATAAAAGAAAGTGCTCCATTTTACATAAAGGTATTAAATTTATGAATGGCCTTTTAGATAATTACTTTTTTGTTACCACAATGCAAAAAAATTAAAATACCTTCTTCTCATAAATTACATGTTTAGGCAAAACAATTTCAGGCCCAGTAACAGTACAAAAGTATGATTATACAGGTCACAGGCGCTTAGGAATGCTGTTAGGAAGGACTTTTCTCAAACCTAGTGAACAAAGAACAGATTGCTGAGGCAGTCCAGCCACATTCTGCTATTCAGGCCCCTTAGAATGTGTTCAGCAGCATTTGCCAAGCTTACACTGGGTCATGACAAAACCTCTTGAATTACCGAGTCCCTATTCCAAACGTCCTTTGCAATTTTACTTTGCTATTTTAATCATGCCTGAATTTGTGAATGTAAACTTCTGCCTTCCCCATTCTCAGTTATTTTCTTGTGAGATTGTAGTTTCCTGTGAAAGAAAAAAGAAAAGAGAAGTATTAAATCAACAAAATAAGGTCAATTTCTGTTAAAAATCTCTAAGATTAAAAGGTGTGAAAAAAGAAGAAGTGGTGACGTAAGCAGTGTTTTCATCCCCTCTCATCACTATCTTATCTTATCACAGGAGTGATGTTGCAACGTGCTTGGCCAGACAGCAGTTTGGTCAAGGTGAGCTTATGTAACTTCTGAATAGAAGATAAATCCATTATATTTACCAAAGCTGAAATAGCTCTCCTGTAGGTTTTTTTTCCCCTTTTCTTCCATTTGCTGTTGCTAGAACTCTGAGAGCAAGCTTGCGCATGTTACAAAAAGAAACAAATGCTTTGCCTGAAGAACAGTTTTCTGATCACAATCACATTTTCACAATTCTATCATCTGAATATTAAGAAATTGCTGCGTCTGCAAGTAGTTCTGAATACTATGTCAATTGCGAAGGCAGACTGGAATATACCAGGCTAAATCTATCATGGTGTGAAAGGTTAGCTCTAAAATAAACTCTTTAGCATTTTGATTATTTGGTGTGAATAGAAGGATTTGCTAAAATTGCTATTGAGGCTGATTGCACAAAGAGTCCCTTAACATTCCCTAAATACTCTCTGATCCCTGTTTGAGACTTGGATATACATTATATATATACACCTGAGGGAATACTTAATTGTTCTCAAGTCCCTGTGAATGCAAAAACAGAAATTGGAAAAAAGGAAACCACTGATTCACTGTGTCTTAAATTAAATTAACCTCAACTACAGCCTTTAATGGCAGCAAGGGACTGGAAGATCCTGCTTAAGCCCTACTTATGGAAATGAGTGTCTGAAGTAAAAAGAACACACATCAGATATCCGAAAGAAAAAAAAAAAAAAAGTCAGAAAACCCAAAACACTCACATTTAATAAATAAATAAATAAATAAATAAATAAATAATTTTAACTTTCAACTCAACTCTTTGGGTCATTAAGCATTCTCCACTGGTAACTAAAGAAATATATTGATGGGGATCATACCGCTCTAGACAGCTATAAGTGAAACAACATTTAATGACCACTGGATGTATAACTAGATACGTTTCATGAAGTAATAAAACAATCCAGTTTTATTAGCCATATAAACAAAACAACAACACTTCTGCAGACTGTACAATCAGGGCTAAATTGCTTTATCTTTATCTACTGTAAAATGTACATTTTGTTACAATTCCTGGCACTGATAGGATCAAGGCTTTTACTTTTATGGTTTAATAACACATCCGATCGGATTCTGTACCTGCTGTACAAAGTGCTATCTTAAAGCCTTTTGAAACAGGAAAGCAGGCCACTCTAGTTCTGTAGTCAAAGCACTGCAGAGTTTAGCATTCTACCTCATCTAATAATTAATTACTAAGGCTTAAATCATATGATTTGGTTTGTTCAACGAGGTTAAACATAAATGTATTATTGTGCATTTTAGAATGGATCTGACTGGCTGAGCCACGTTTGAGGATGTTGTAAAATCCCTGATATACGCAGACCTGTGAAAGCATCAAAATGATTAAATTCTGTAATGCACCGGGTTTTAAAAACCAATAAAACTGTTACACATCGGTCATTGTTAGGTCCATAGAATGGCCTTATCTTTGCCCATTATGCTGCTTAGCAACCAAAGCTTACAATTAAAAAAATCTACATTGTGTGGTGGAAGAATTGTTTATTGTGAATATTAACAGGAACTCCCTGTCCTTATGTAAGAACTCCCTGTCCCTTTGTAAGAACACCCTGTCCCTTTGTAAGAACACCCTGTCCCTTTGTAAGAACACCCTGTCCCTTTGTAAGAACACCCTTACCCATGACAAAATCACTGTAACGCACCCTCTCATGGCTTAGTACTTTAATCTTTACTGGCGAATCAGAGTTCTGGCTATCCTGGGCTGGACTTTGGGGAGTTTTTTTTCCCCTAAAGACATTTGCAATATTTAGACTTACAATTGGCGTCCTCTCGCCATATTTACTCCAGAATGTCATTTTGACTGTGTTCTTATGTCCCGTTCGCTGGTCAAATGTCTGGCAATACTGGAAAGGAGGGCTGTACAAGTGCAAACTGGCTGCACATTCCGTGTGACTGACATTTTCTACCCGGTGCAGGCCGATGGAATCTGCAACACAGACATTCCGGTGGTACAATTCAAGCCACAACATTGACACGAAGTCATGTTTCATTAAACCTTTACTTGAAAGCATGCTATTTATATTATCAGTCTTGCATTATGTAACTAAGATCCTTCCTGCACCCTTGTAACACATTTAGAAGTATAGGCAGGTGTGGCAGCAAAGGAATTTCACAGAAAAATTTGCCCTCTTAGCAAAAAGGATACACCCTATGACCTTTCTTCAAGTCCTTTATGTCTAATCTTCTGTAATCAGTGCTAATGGATTATTAACCAGAAGGTAATAGATAATTAAGAAAATATGACGCTTTAAAAATGATCCTTTAATCATTTTGATCAAAAAACAATCTTACCATTAATGTAAGCACACTGGTTTTCCTGCAAGACGCGCTGAGATTTTTGGACCATGTCACCATGTGTTTTACCATCAGGCCATCTGAACAGAGTCTCTTTCAGCTGGCCCTGCAGAAGCTTCATGAAGCAGTGCGAGTCTGTATGGTCATGGATACTACTGCAAGTGGCACAGAGCACAGACACGCTCAGAAATAGGCAATAAATATTTTATGACAAATACTACCTTAAAAAAAAATTATTAACATTTACTGTAACTGCTAAGCTTAGATTTAAATGCAGATTTATTTTTTGCATCTGTAAATATAAATAACCTTTACTGTTAATACGTAACCCATACAGTAAAATAGGATAATGACACATATTTTAATGGAAAACTAATTTCACTGTCATATAGTGATTGAACTAATCGAAGCACATGGCATTCCTGTATTGGGTAAATAATCTTCTAATAATCGTTAAGTTTTAGAACTGTTTAAAGCAAAAGAAAAAAAGGAAAAAAAAGTGATTAATAAAGGTAAATCTTGCTGATCCTGAGTGGGGTCTAACTCATGATTTATGCTTATCAATGTGTACTTTCCATTCAAGACGTCACAACACATAGATTCCCAGTCTGTTGAACTCCACTATCAGTTAACCCTTACGGTGTTGGTTATATTCATTCAATCTTGAGGATTTAACTCTTCAAGTATTTAGTCCATTTTTTTAAATTGATGCAACTTAGCATTTATAAATGAGGCTAAAAATCATAATCAATCAGAGCATAAATACAAAGTATACTAAACATTCCTTGGGGTAATTATGTGAGCTTGAGTTCAAGAGCCTTTCGTTCTAGAGGATAATTATAGCCTGAAAACTGATATACCTTTGTACAAATTTAGCTCATCTCATGTGTATTGATATTTCATAATTATGTTATCATTAACTCCTTACCTGCCATGCCCTTCACCCCAACACAGAATCATAAGATTAAATTTGCCGTTGCCCTCATCGATGAGATTCCTGGTATACCTGAACAGACACGTCATGGCATCATTCGGTTAGCTTCATATGACTGAGAAAGAGTTTTTACTTGTTCAGTTAATCTAGATTCAAATTGAAAGATTACTTTTTCACAAAAGAGCAATCAGCCTTCCCTTAAATTTGTTCATTCAAATGATCAGCATTGTCAGTTTTTAATGATAAGTAAATCACCAGCTGAGTGGATTCACATGTCAGTGGATGGCACATGCTGTGTCTGATTGTAAATGAGAAGTTGTGAATAAAAAGTTTGAGGATTAAAAAAAAAAAAAAAAAAAAAAACCTCTTAAAAAAGCAGATCAACCGTGTGACTGTACCTGTATGTGCACCATGTAAGGAAATGACGTTATGGATGCAACATAAATCATTAATATAATAATTAATATTTAGTTCTATTACAATGACACATTTTTATCTATTTTGTATTTATCAGGGTATACTTTCCATTCCATCCATTCAAACGCAGTCTTTGCAGGACAGTTTCTAATGATCAACCTGCTGTGTGTGTGTGTGTGTGTGTGTGTGTGTGTGTGTGTGTGTGTGTGTGTGTGTACGTGTGTATAAGTTCCAGAAGGTGCTATCAGTGGAACAAGCCTCAGATTACAGATACTGCAGCAGTGCTTTTTTTCTCTAGCACTTTTCGGGTGTGTGTCGGACTCCGGCCTGTGATTGGCCGCCTCCTTCCCACCCTTCACAAGCCAAACTTTAAAAGCCTTTCAATACACTCAGCAACTTGAGGCCACCGTGTAATAGCATTTTCCAAACATGGACAACGTGGCGAGCACAAGAGAAATAATCACCATATTTTAACAAAAGCATGGGCTTAAAAAAAAAAAAAAAAAAAAAAAAAAAAAAAAAAAAAAAAAGGATTCCCTTTTCCCCCTCAAAACAGTAGGCTAAATCTCTAAAGTGCAATGCCACTGCAAAAGTTTATTAAAAAAATAAACAAATAAACAATTCTAACTATTTTTTTTATTCCATAGCATTCCCCTCCACTTTCTTTTCTTTTTCTTTCTTTCTTTCTTTTTTACACATTTCATGAAAAAAAAAAATCCTCAAAGTAGTTTGGGCTAACAATAATAATAATAATAATAATAATAATAATAATAATAATAATAATAATAATAGTACCTGTATTGGTCAAATTTTGCAAATTTCTTCCATTCCTGCGGTTTACTTTCGTATGCCTCCATAATACTCTGCACCTCCTCAATATTGACACTGTCACTTTCGAAAATTTGGTGGAGAATTTGAATCAGATCATCCAGGGTCTCTGGCTTTACCATTTCAGTGTGCTCCATCTTCCCGGTGTCTGTCCCTGCGATGCTAGTGGCACTGAATGAGCTCTTCCAACATTCTTCCAGATTTTAGTGCAACTTCATGGACTGTACCACTCTTTTTTTTTGGGGGGGGGGTGTCGTTTTTTATAGCCGTCGTTTTTTAAAACGCAAAAAAAAAAAAAAAAACACAAAAAAAAAACTACAGTTAAGGTGGTAAGTGCATTTTAAGTATTTTAGACATGCAACTGAAAGATAAGACGGGAAAAGAAAAATGCAACGCATGTTTGGCTTTACTTTTTTAGCCGACGTATCACCTCATTTTGGTGCATTTGGTATAATCCTGCCACACGTTCTTATTTTCGAAGTGGGCTTCTGTTCAGCTACGAAGCATAAAAGAAAAAAGGGACATGTTTTGCCTTAGGACTAATTTCTATAGAAAAGTATAGGGCTAAACTAAAACATACATATGAGAGAGAGAGGGAGAGAGAGAGAGAGGGAGAGGTTAGCCACACGACAAACTCCTTATAAAATGACAAAAATGCTAAACATTTTAATTCACTCCTTGCAAGTGTAAGCAGTCAGTGTGCAAATGACAGTGAGTAAGGTAATTCACCAAACATTAGCAGCTTCTGAAAATGTCACTTGTATGCTACTCTTTAAAAGACTACCTGGGAGAAGGAATCTACACAAAGAGGTTTTGTGCTTTTCGAAGTGCAAATGATGTCTAGCTCTACGCTGTGGTGAAGCGCTTTGTTTCTTGGTCAAAGACTCGGCTCGAAACAGCGTTCTTGCGCCATCACGTGGCCACACAAGGACAAGACAATGAAAGCTGCACCGCTCACTCGTTACAATTTTGCTCCCACCTGCTTCCAATCTGCGACCCCTGCTGCCTGAGGAACAATTAGCAAATGCACTCTGATTTCTAAACCGTCTCTACCATGCAGGCTTTTGAACACCGTTAACTGGAGCACCCTCAGCCGTCCAAACCATTTTGCCCCTGTCTTCTTGTGAAATCATCCACAGCTTTTCCCACGCTGAAAATGTGCAACTAGACAAAATGCAGCCAGAAGTATTTCAGCTGAAAATGTTTGCAGGGAGCAAGCGATCTGTTATTTTTAACAAGAAATAATCATTGACCGGGGATTTGAAGTTGCTGAGAGACGTGTGCTGTTGCCCACTCCAAGAAAGGGAAGTGGAAAGGGCCCCAACTGGAGAACCTTAACTTTGGGGATAAGGTGTGTCTAGTCACAGACCTCCCTTCTATGGATGGGACTGGGCTTTTCCCAATAACTCTGGGCAAGTGTATCTGAAGTGTCCTGGTTTCCCCACAGTAGACATGCACAGGCTCCACTCAGACTGGGAGAGTTGTATCCCTCCCAACTGCATGGGTTCCTCTGATGAAGTGGAGACTTATGAGCCATCTAGAGGTGAAGCCCAGGACCTGATCTAGAGAGGAAGAGCTGAAGAATGGCATTCCCTTTCTCAAGCAATGACCTCTCAATGGGTTCAAGTCCCTCTCTGCATCCCTTGAGGCCAGTTCACCCTTGATGGAGTCTGAGAGACCATTCTAGAATGCACACCTGCACCTCAGGATACAATCTTTGGGAAGGTGGATGCCTGAAGCTTGAACTTGGGCTGGAGTTAGGGGTGCTGAGGCCTGGTTAATACATATAGACAGACCCCACACATCAACAGCTGCTTGTATAGCTGCTCCCTGATAAGCCTGTTTCGTGTCTTTCCTTTGTGGTTCCTTGATGGGCTACTGCAACATGAAGCCAGCTGAGGATGGTGGTCTCTTCTGCTCTGCTGGGTCAGTAACCCTGGATAGGAATTGAACCTGGGTCATGGTGGTGAGGACCCAACAACTTAACCACTGCTCCACAAGCTAGGCTGGACTCAATTGCAGAGAAACTCCAGGAGACAGAGATAGGGGGAGAAAACAGAAAACAGAAAAAAAAAAATTAACTTCAGATAGTTCCACCAAAAGAGCAGACAGAGATCCAAAACCAATCCAACCATAAACAGATACTAAGTCCAAAAAAACAAGTAATCAGGCAAATTCACAACAGATCTAAAGAAGCAACAATGACAAAAGATCCCAAAAAAGGCAAAAATCATAAAAGATCGCAAAAGTAAAAAGTCACACATGAGGAACACAAGGACTGATTGGCCTAGCAAATCAGAGACGGATGAAAACAATAACAAAGGTTAACAAGAGAAGTCAAAAGAAAAAACACAAAGGCAGAATGTCTCCATCTAGTGTCCAAAGTTTATATTATCCAAAATCCTAACAGATATCCAGTATTAATATCCAGGGTTAAAATACAATATTAATATACCGTGTTAATATAGTGTAATATTAATATTCCATGTTAATATACAGTGCTAGTCATCAAGAGACAGCACCAGTTGACTCCTACTATGTGTTATCAGCCCTACTGCTTTCAGCAACACACTATTTTGGACATATATTAGTGATGTGTGATGGTAAGTACAGTTTCATCACACTATTAATTCCACAGCTCCAGGGTTCAATCGTGGGCTCTAGTTACTGTCTATGTGGAGTTTGTATGTTCTCCCCGTGTCTGTGTGGGTTTCCTCCAGATTCTTGAAAACATGACAGCAGGTGGAATGGCTAGGAAAAGAATGGAAATCCTCTAGTAGTTTCTTCATGCTGGACATTTGGTTATAGAAACTGTTAGGATACTGTTTAAAGTGGCCATATTAATAGCAATGTTTCTGAGCTTTCAGTAGTTTAGCAGAAAAATGTAGAAACACAGCATCTCTTTATAGAGGGCTTTAAAACTTGTTGCAGATTTCAAGTGACACATCACTTCTCTGTATAATGTGCTATAAGTGTGATACAAGACAGCCATGAAGGCAGAGACAGACTGATTTATGATGAGTTTGAATCTGAATGAATAAACTGTGACTTAGGCAGCAAAAAAAATGCAGTATATCGCTCGCTTAGAAATCTCAGGATGTGGGACATGTGCAGTTAAGGCCTAATCCTTAACATCTAATAAATTCAGTTTAACCTGCTTTCAGGTAATACAATATGAATGTTACAAATCTTAGCCAGAATTATATATTTAGGGTAAATTAGGTGAAATTAGTCCCTTTAAGAGCCAAGTGTATGCAGTGCAACAAACTGGCATTTTCGTAATGATATACAGTTAGATTTTGCTTACAGATTTATTGTGATTTTTAGTGGAAATATCCAGCTGGCTGACAGAATGTTCTGCAAATAGATTTACTTGATTTTATGTTGATAAATGTGGAGACACATGAAGAGGTTAAATATACAAACATAAAAAAAAGCAGAGATGAAGAAGAATTAAAAATATAACATTCAGAAGGTCAGTGATTAATATAGACAGAATGTCAGTGTTAATCAGCTGTTCATCAGTTTTTCCACTCACCATGGTTTCAACTATAACCACTATAAAATACAATATTTGTGATATATAGTACACATTAAGCCTATAAGCAAAACTGTATATGAGCAATATTTAATATTTGTTTGTATTTTGATAACTGCCAAGTTTTTATCAGTGTCCCTGAACGTTAATGAGTTACTTGTTAATGTTAATGTACTAATTATATCTGATCACAGTATAAGCAAACACGTTTAATTTAACAAAAATATTTTAATGTGTGTGTTTAATGTACCATTTTACAATGAATGTTGTGTTGAGAAGCTTTTGAGAAACTCAGAGGTGTCAGTTAATCAGTTAAAATTAATTGTTCAGTAAAACTAAGAGGAGGAGAAGGAGGAGGGATCTGGAGTGTATCCTGGAAACACTGCCAGAAATACACCCTGAATGGGATGCCAGTCCATCACAGGACACCATGCACACACATTCGCACACTCATTCACACCCAGACGATAATGATATTATCTTTGTTAAGAGCGGACTGTACTCTATACATGACCATATCAATGTTGCAAGAGTTAAGGTTTCATGTTTAGAACAGTTATCTGAGATTCACTGAGTCAGTAGAGTATGAAACTTTTAATGATACAGTCTTACGAGTCAAGCTGGTGAACTTGCAGTAAAGTGCTGACTAATACACAATAACCAGGGAGGTAATAGGTAACATTACAGTAAGGCCTGGTTTATACTTCTGCTATTTGCATGAGGTATTGAAAGTCTGACACCTTTTCAATACTGCAATGTGGTAAACAGTTTGAAACTTTCAGTGCTGCATATAGGCCGAAACTAATCTGATGTTGTGTATGATGGTAATAAAATCAACCACATTTCAGGGTGTTCAGAGTTATATGATTAATTTTACCATCACCAAAACTTTTTCACAAGAAATTCTGACATGTCCGAAAATTTAATCAGACATCATGCAGTGTGAGCAGTGTCGCAAAACTTAGGGTGGCATGGTGGCACAGCAGGCAGTGCTGCTGCTTCACTGCTGTTTGCATGTTCTCCGCACGTCCCCATGTTCTCCCCAAGGGTTTCATCTGGACTCCAGATTGTCCCTATGTGTGTGTGTGTGGTGTCCTATGATGGAACGGCATCCCATCAAGGGTGTATTCCTGCATTCATCTACATCCACTATGACCCTGACCAGGATAAAATGTTTACTGAAGATGATGAATGAATGAATGAGTAAACGTAATGTGCACATGGGTCAATGGGAAAACACTTAAAATTGATTTGGTTTAAAGTAGCACTGTGCATACACTACAGAGACCAGAATGCTAATAATAGCGTATTACTCTCCCTGATAGCGCGAGAGACTTTTATGTTTGAGACCCCGCGGAAGGATATTAGGGAATGCGCCGCGGTCGCTAACTTCACGCACTTCGGTCATGTGTACGCCTCCGCCGCGCTGCTGTACAGTTGAGTGGCTCTGTGCTAGAGTTTCACTCAGGTAACATAACACCGGAGCGGACCGTTCCTGCGGACGTCGACTTGCCAGTTGAATTCACTACTTGATAAACAGTAACATGATAAAAGCCATACTGATATTCAACAACCATGGAAAACCCAGGCTTTCGAAATTTTATGAACATTACGTAAGTATGAGTTTCATTGACGCTAGCTAGCAAACTCCCGGCTAAGTTGAGCAGCCAGTCAGTTGAACACGAGTGAGCTGTGAGAGAGCTCTGTACTCTTTTCCTCACAGAACAGTACATCCTTACAGAAATATATATATATATATATATTTTCTGTTAGGATGCACAGGCATGTATTTACAGAATAAAGAGTGCTTGTGTATTAGTGTTATTAGTAATCTCTGGAGCTAACTGGCTAGTCAAATCAGTGGCTGCGCTGGCACATTTAAGCCTAATGATTTGCTTAGCATTTGTTTGACTAATGTGTTTGGACAATGTTAATAACTACTGTTAGCTTTTTTTTTTTTTTTTTTGCTATCGCTATATCAGCTCAAAGTCCGTATTAGTAACAGCCGTCAAACTGACCTTTTAATGATTTTTGATTTTTTTTTTTTTTTTGCGCAGAGAGATTTTTGTATCATCATATGAGTGTTAATTGTCATTGGAAATACTGAATCAGACTAATAAAACACTAGGTAAGAGAGTGTCATGTTCCGTGTGTGTTATGTGATCTTGGATGTCTGATCATGTGTGATGCTGCCAGCATATACGCTTACAGCTCGGGTTACCACGTGACTCACTCGGCCTTGAGAGTGACTCGTGATTCAGTGATTCAGTGAGTCTTCTCAAGATCAACACCATCATAAAAACCATGTTTACAAAAGAAAAAACAAAACCCCAAAACAAACCAATCAGTATTTGTAACCCTTATTTACATTTAATTAACTCGAGAGAAATAAATGAACACATTGCCTACTTTGATGTGACTGTCTTTGCATATTTCATGGCTGAATAATACGGTATTCATGTGCATCTTTGTCTATAGTAAGCAGAAGACTTTCTACACAAGATTTTAATTAGACCTGCTTCATTTTCCATGTAGATTTACAAACGATCAGAGTTTTAGGCTTCTCTTTTTCCTAGCTCGTGTTGTGCTCTTGGTCTTTCATTTATTATCTCATGCTGATGTGCTTTATTGCAGATAGAATGAAATCAAGTGTTAGTTGTCAAAAAAATAAAGTGTAGCTAAATATAGGAGTTGATAATTGTGTGTGAGGTGACACCTTTTTATTTTTTATTTTTAAATAACTGAAAGTTGTATTGTTTTTGGGACTGAGCATGGTGAAGGGCACCAGAGCAGGACGAGAGAAAAATTCCCGTCTGACTTCTGCTCTCACTGCACGACTAAATCTCTTGACGCGAGGGTGATAATCGCATCACAGATGTGCTAACACTGTTCAGTACTTCACAGCGCAGCAGGACGACTGTTCAAAGTGAAACGCCTTGGGTCCTGTCTCAAGTGGCACCCTAAGCTCTGCAGTCCTCCACTAAGTCTGCAGTTTAGTGTCATTGTCGAGGTGTGGACCTACCCGAGTGATCGAAGGGGGTTGAGGGTGTCTACATCACGTGACTACAAGCGTTAAATAGTTATAAATAATTGGTTGCAGTGTGACGACCAGTAAAAACTTAACCCTCATTTTCCATTTAGCAACAAATGAATTTCATGGTCATTTTTGTCAGTGGCTTCACCACAACAGAAATTGCAAGGTCACACTGACAGAATCAAACGAGGCACTGTGGCAAAATCAGCCAGGTATCCCTTGAGCTTGGGTGATGGTGAAGAGTAACACGTGCAATCCTCCCGCAAATATTTTGCTTGGCTGTTGGACACACTGCGCTCCTACTGGTGGGTGGGAAATGCGTATGTTACCCCACCTTAAATGGATTTTACTTGGCTGTAAAACTGGCCAGAACAGGATGATGTCTAGTGATCTGAGAGTTTTTACATAAAAATATATATATTCCTATGAAATTAAATTTTATTTATTTCCACCACTCTGTTGTTTTGTTTTGGCCCACAGTTCCAAGACTGGCAGATTTGCATGGTTCAAGTCCATATAGATGAACTCGGCGCACAGTGAAATTGGTGGAGGTGGATGAGAAATGAATCGCTATGGGACGCGATTCCTTTTTTCTAGTACTGCATCCTGTTCTGTTAAAGTGATTTAACATTCCAGCTCGATGTTATAGCGACCACTGCTTTAACCTGAACCTATTGACAAGCAGTCAGTACACAGTTTGTGCAGTTTTATGCACTGAAATTTAGAAAGAAAAGTAGAGATCCGAGAATATGGACACGGAGAACACAGTTGCCACTCTTGGTGCTGCTTGATGACTTGATGTTTTTTCTCTTACCTAGTATGCATTCTGATTCCAACTCATGAAAAAAGCCAGTCACTCTCCACGCACAGCCCAAAGCATGTGATCTCAGCCTCGGATGCTCTGCTCACAGGATACAGAGCATCTGATAGCTTTTGAACTCTTTTCTTGAATCTTGAAGATTGTAATCGGAATGGTTGTCTATGCTTCAGTGTACTCTATACTTCAAACTTTTTCATTCACTGGTCTCCATTGGGAACATGATCTAGTCACTGGAAAAAAGGTCATCTTAAAAAGTTTCGTTTGAAGCAGTCAGCAGTGAATATACAAGATCATCTCACGTTTGCAGGTGCGCTGTAGGAAAAGATCTGCGGTTAGATGTCTGGATGTGAAATCGTATCTTTCTGGCTATGTTTGTCGACAAAACGTTCCAGACCCTGTAGTGAAGCGAGAGGTTCGGATCGCAAGACTACAGCATGTGAATAATGTTATGAATGACCCTTGATGCTCCCAGTTGTTATGTATTAGTTAGATGAATTATACAAGTTAACCGGCTTGACTTGACTTTCATTAAAAGTTGAATACTCTACTGACTGCTTGGTGATGGACTGTGGTATTTGTCATAGGAGGCATTTCAGTATCAGAGTCTCGATTTGCACTGTCAGCATTTCATTTGATTTCATACATATTATAATCATATAAAATATCATTTACGTGTACAAAACCTTTAAAATTAAGCAAGATATCGTAAGCATAGAGGTAGTATCATTAGGGTTTTTACTGTAGACCAGTGGCATACTCTTTCTCTTTTGCACAAGAAGTTAAGTTCTGGGCAACAGCTCTTAAATTTTATCTGCCATGCTGTGTACATAAAACTGTGTACTGTAACCTCGAACCTTTGTGACCTCTCTCAAAATGTCCCATGAAATTTTGATCTATTACATGCTTCTTTACCACAGTTTAAAGGCTTTAAAAAAAACTGCTCCCTCTAATAGTACCTAATCCTGCTTTTCCTTTTTTTTTTTTGTTTAAATCTTTTTAAATACAGTTAAATTTGCCTTTGTAAATGGCTACAGGCAGTTATTCTTGTACATTAGAGAAGGTGATTTTTGTGACAGTCCATTAATGGATACTTACTGCTATACTTTTCCTCAACACCCATATTCCTCTTTTGTAATTAATCAGAACATAGAATTAGTTACATTTAATTTTTACAGCATTTGGCCTCCCTTATCCAAATCAAATAAACAAAAGTGTTTTACCATAACACCATAGTAAGTGCAAACTTTTAGCTGCTATACACTATGACTGATACGTATGTTTTTAAAAAGGGGCCAGCGGGTTTACACTCGTGTATATAACCTCATCCAGCAGCTGGCTGAATAAAAGCACAAAAGGCTACATGTGCTTCTATTGTCTGAGCCAAAGCCAAGGTCAGATCAACTTACCTCTGATCATCCCTGGTTGGCTTATGGTGGCAGTTTTCCTGTCTAGAAGTGATATCAATGAATTAAACTTTCATGGTTCTCCCTTAGGATGTATATTTAATATGGATATTCATTGACTTCTCACATTTATTGTAGCAGATACTGGTAGCTACATTCATTTTCCTAGTGAATGACATCTTGTCTCCATTTTGAATTACGGATTTTAATGGCACATGCGTGCTGCAACAATCTAAATCCTGAGCAAAAATAACTGCTATTTATTGTAAAACCTGAATTATATTATGGTGCCAAGAGTGCAGTGTGTGTGTGCTCCCAGAGTTAAAAGGAATCCAGCTGATTTAAGGGCTGGGTAAACAGTTCGTCATGGAAATGTTTCCGTTCAGCTGTGAGCAACTCGCTCACCTCATTCATTACCCTGAAGTAACACCAGATATGTAATATAAGCATCACATAGAGCACTGATGGACTCAAGGCGGGGTAGAGCACCACCCCTCCCAGCCGTACCCCCAAAGTTAAAAAAAAAAAAACAAACAAAAAAAAACACAGCTGTGTTTCCTCTGGCATTTGATTATCAGTTGTTGAGTTTCCATTCCTGGCTACTTGTTGTTTTTTTTTGAGTGAGAGATGAACTGTTTAATGTTTATTAATTAAAGGAATAAGTCTAGTTCAAGAGCTACCAGAAACCTCAGCTGATAACCACGCCCCCTCTCAGCCACGCCGAGCGAGCTCTGCCATTTACTAATCACACTCACCTGTTTATAAATGTGGCTCAGGCTGTAACGCATTCCTATACAGGATCATATAATTGAATATAACATCACGACGAGGAAATCTGCGCCACGCTCCACCATAGTAGGTGCCGAGCTATATATCTTGCCTGTCGTGAAGAGGGCGCTTAAATGCAACAGACTGGAAGTCAAGCACCCAAAGATGAACATCGCTGAGTCTCATTTGCCCTTGAGCTCTCTTCATTCATGTTCATCAAAGCTAATTTTGTCCGTAGTGATCTGCCAGCTGTAATTACAAAACAGTGAATTACTGGTATATTGGTGTTTATTTTGTTTCCCCATGTTGGTATCATATTGTACAATCACTTTGTTATGCTGTTACAGATTGCACAGAGAAAGTGTTCTAGTGGTGGGCTTTGGTGGCTGAACGGTTAAGGCTCTGGGTTACTGATTGGAAGGTCGGGGGTTCAAGCCCCGGCACTGCGAAGCTGTTGCTGTTGGGCGCTTGAGCAAGGCCCTTAATCACATCTGCTCCAGCTCTGACCCCAGCTTGCTAGAAAGTGCAAAAAATTCACTGCATTTCACTGGCTCAGTACCCGCACTCAATTGTCACATTGACAATAAAGTTGAATCTAATCTAATCTAGTGCGATTTCAGTGGATTTCTATGTTGTTTATGCATCACTTATGAACATGAATAGGGGGGGAAGAGTAAAATATGAAACAAGGGCAGCATTGCACACAAGCTGGAATTTGACATGTCTCTACCACAACTCCAACTGGTGAACGGGTGTGGGCTGAAATGATTTTTTTAAATGGACCTGAGTGAGGTCTTGACACGATGCGTGAAGTGCATTCTGTATGACATGAAGCACAGTGCCACACACCCGGTGTGAATGGACCTTCTGTCGTTGTTTGTTTAGTAATTGGGAATTTAATGTTCAGTACATAATATTAAAGATTTGTTTAGGACAAATTTAAAATGTACTTAACTTTCTGATGTTTCTCAGTTTTTTTTTTTCTTCTGTAGATTTGACATGTTTCAGGTGCATGTATGAGGTCATGTGTTACAAAGTCTGTTGTGATAAGTAGGAATAGTGGCACTCTGGTTTATGTAATGGTTGCTTGAGTGTAAATGCTGCAGAATCGATGCTGTTACTCAATCAAATTGCATTAAGAGAGAAATTCAAGATTTTAATGCGATTTATTGTGCAGACTTGCTTTCATGTAGAGCTGAAAAGCAGTAAAGCATTTCGGCTGTTTTATTATGAAAAATAGAAATGTTGTACCAGTGTAATTCAATTATTTGCATTTTCTAATCCAGAGTGAAGACACAGAGCAGCAGATCATCAGGGAGACATTTCACCTGGTATCAAAGCGGGATGAGAACGTCTGCAATTTTCTTGAGGGTGGAATGTAAGAATGATTAGCAATTTTTAAATCTATGAAGTATTATGTACATTGTACAAAAATTAATAATCTCAAGAGGCATTTAATTATTGGATGCTCAGAATGAGTTTTTTTTTTTCTTCTTCTTCTTTTTTTTTCCTCCAATAAAATGCACCCAGGTTGATAGGTGGATCAGACAACAAGCTGATTTACAGACACTACGCCACGCTGTACTTTGTCTTCTGTGTAGACTCCTCAGAGAGTGAACTCGGCATTCTAGACTTAATCCAGGTACTTTATTTTTAGCTTGAACCTTCTGCAATTTATTTCAGTGTTATTATGGTGTGGTTCAATTGTGAAGTAAATTGTGTCATCTGCCTTCACACAGGTGTTTGTGGAAACGCTGGACAAATGTTTCGAGAATGTCTGTGAGCTTGACCTCATTTTCCATGTCGATAAGGTAATGTATGATGATGTAGATGCATTTCTCTGGATGGACCATGGACACCTGACCATCACACCCACATGTGCTTTTTGAACATCCCATTCCAGATTTAGTCTCCCTTTTGCTGTTATAATAACCTCCATGCTTCTGGGAAGGCTTTCCATGAGATTTCGGAGAGTGGCTGTGGGGATTTGTTCATTCAGCCACAAGAGCATTAGTAAGATAGGGCACTGATGCTGGGTGAGGAGGCCTGAGGTGCAGTCGGTATTCTAGTTCATCCCGAAGGTGTTCAGTGGGGTTGAGGTCAGGGCTCTGTGCAGGTCACTCAAGTTCTTCCACTCCAACCTTGGCAAACCATGTCTTCATGGACCTTGCATTGTGCACACAGACATTGTCATGCGGGAACATATTTGGGCTTCTTAGCTCCAGTTAAGAGGAATTGTAATGCAACGGAACACAAAGACATTCTATTCAATTGTGCGCTTCCAACTTTGTGCCAACGGTGTGGGGAAGAACCGCTTATGGGTGTGATGGTCAGGTGTCCACATACTTTTGATTTGAATTGTTTTTGTTTGAAAATTAAAAAAAAAAAAAAAAGGTGCGGTTTCACAATCTCCATAGCTACACATTTTCAGCAGTTGACTTTGGCTTAATGTTTCCCAGGTACACAATATCCTGTCTGAGATGGTGATGGGTGGCATGGTCCTAGAGACCAACATGAACGAGATCATAACACAAGTGGATTCCCAAAACAAACTTGAGAAGTCGGAGGTAAGAGTTATGCAGCTATGCAACTCTACTCTAGGAATGTGCAGGCATGACTGTATGTGGACTGCATGTCCCAGAATGCCCTTTTGTGATGCCTGTCTGTGGCTCTATGGCCTGCTATGCTGTGCTCGAACACTAAAAGCTCAACCTGCAAGTTGCAGTCCCTGCTCTAAAACAGAGTTGTTGACAGTATCCCAGGTGGGAATCAAATTCTGACTCCACACAAACACCCCCATGATTACCGCTGCTTGTCTCACTGAGTGTTTCAGCTAGATGGAGTACAGCTCCAAATTTACCGTAACATTCAGTGTGAATTAGATGTTCTGTTTCCACGGAGGGACACGATGTTTAGAAGGTTGTGGGGGATGATATCAGTGAAGATGACAAGATTTGATGGTGAGTCAAAGACATTTTTTGGTTGCTAGAATGATTCAGCCTTCATTTCCGCTTCTCTGGCAGGCAATCTCTTCTTTGTATTTCTTTGTTTGATTTCAACATCATACATATAAATGCAGCTTGATTTTCATAATGTTTTGGTATGCAGTATAATTGAGACATTTTCTTTCATATAACATTCTTCTGACAGATTAGATATGCCATAATGTGTCGCTCATTCTTTTTGTCTACATTTTTTCATAATTTATTTAAACATGGTAAGTTTTATTGGAATGTTTAATTACACCTCAGTATCTAAGGGAAAAACCAGCAATCTAAAAACAGCAAAAATCAGATTTTTGCCACTCATCCAGTGTATTTATATAACACTCACTGGCTGCTTTAATAGGAACAGCTATACACCTGCATATTCATGCTATTATCCACAACAAATCAAGTGGGAGAGCAGCAATGCATAAAATCATGCAGATATAGGTCCAGACCTTCAGTTTTCATTTTTATTATTTATTCTTGGCCAATTCCCACCCACCAGTTGGATTTCCTCTATCAAAATCGTGTCATTGTTGTTTTCAGCCAACATTGCCCTGGCACTACAATACCCACCATGCATTACACACATTTCTGCTACAATCACCTAATCCTTGCTGCTGGCCGCTGACGTATAAACTAATAAATTCCTTGGTGCTGCTAGCTAGATATTCCCAGATAATCACCTTAAAGCAGATACAATCTTTGAGAATTTACCTCCACTTCTAAGGTGACACAGGAAGGGGGCTAAACTAGTTCAGGATGGATTATACAGTAGACTCGAACATGTCAATGTTGCAAGAGGCAGGTATTAGTGTTTATAAGAGTTGTTTGATGATGATGATGATGATGATGATGATTGTTGTTTTTTTATTTTGGAGTTTGGGATTTAGATTTTTGTTTCCACACATGCACAGGATGTAGAAAAATCAAAGATAGCAGATTAACGGTATACACGGTATACCATTCATGATCTCTGGTAACTCCCAAGATCAGATAATGATTGTATTATTAGTGTGCATGTTAATACACTGTGTGATCGAGAGGTCCTGAGTTTGTGGCTTCAAAAGTAGACTTTTTGAATTCTGTTTAACTGTTTTGTTTTGTTTTTGTGAGTGGTTTCAAACAGATAACACAACAAATTACTAACAATAAATGAATGAACTGGATTTCAGTTTAGTAATTGCATGGGTGCAAATATGTATTTGATTAACCACTGTTTTTTATTTTTTATTTTTTGTATTATTTTCTTAACTCTATGACTGAATAAGTGAGTAAATATCTGAATCATTCTCAGCACCCTTGTGTCATAAACATCAAATCTTCTTGCTTGTTCTCTCTTTTGACAACCTACCCTAGACCGCTAGCACCGAAATATGTGTTACAAAAAGTCTTTTAATATGAATTTAAAAATGAATGATACATATTTGGTATATTTGTTCCTTATAATGTTTCAAAAATAACAGAAACTCGATCTTGTCAAGTTTTGAAATTCCATATCTAACATTAGTGGCTAAAGGTAAGCTGCCCTCTTTGAGTATTTAAAATTTTGGACGATTTATTATTAACCTCTGCAGTTTAGGTATGTAAGGCATGTGCCGACATAAAATTTTTGGAATAACAATAATTACTTAACATTTTAGCACAGTTTTTTGTGCTAAAAGCGTAGTACTGAGGAAAGATTACATTTACCTGTGCTTGTCTCATTGGGAAGTATTAGACATGCCTACCCAGGGGACTTCGAAGGTGAATCAAAGGTCATTCCAGACTTCACTGTATGGCCAAATGTTTGCGGACATCTAACCATCACACCCACAAAGTTGGAAGCGCACAATTGTCTACAATGTCTTTGTATTCTGTAGCATTACAAATCTGAGATCCATAAAGACATGGTTTACCAAGGTTGTTGCGAAAAAACTCGAGTGGCCTGCACAGAGCCCTGACCTCAACCCTAGTGAACACCTTTGATCAACTGGAACGCCAACCGCGTTCAGCGCCTGACTTCACTAATGCGCTTGTGGCTGAACGGGCAAATCCCCACAGCCCCAGAGCCAAAGCCTTCCCAGAAGAGTGGAGGTTATCATAACAGCAAAGGAGAGACCAAATCTGGAATGGGATGTTCAACAAGCACATATGGGTGTGATAGACAGGCGTCTACAAACCTTTGGCCATATAGTGTATAATGGTCCAGAACTGTATCTTATAAAGGACACTTCTAATTGGTTATTAAGTAAAGGAACAACTGATGGACACTTGTGCACTTGTGTATTACTGAATAGAAAAAATGGCCATGAGAACCAGTGAGTTCACCTAAAATGATTAACTGTTTAATGTATTATCTATAGGTGAACCATATGAACATTTCATATAGTAATGTAAATAAAGGGAACGAAGCTGCTAGAGGTAGTGCTGTGGCAAGTAAGCATTCTGGTATGTTCCATGTCTTTACTGCTACCTCCTGTAGCTCTCCATTTGTACTTTGTTTTGCGTTTGTAAAGTCAAACTATGTCAACTGGAACTAATAAATTAAGCTAGTGGCAGGATGGGGAAGCTTATACTTCTTTGTCCATATAGTCATTAGTAAATAAGATACCAGTTTACCCAGGTGATAGTGATTAACAGTAGAAAACTTTGTGCTGAGATTCAAAAAAAATATATGTTAAAGTGCACTCTGAATGGTTGTTACGTCAGAGTTCTCGTAGGGTGTGGAGGAAGTAGGTCATGATTACTTCAGAACGTACGTCAACTTGTATCTCAGGAGTGTGCAAACACTGTTAAAATGCTGCTGCCTGCTGAATGAAACACAGGGATAGTGACACTATTTTGAAATAATATCCATATTCTGCATTTTTAATATCACGGTATTATCGGCACATGCCTAATAATGGACGAAACAGTTTGTTGGTTTACTTTTAAAGTCTGCGGTCTAAGATGGGTTATACACTCTCTTTCAGCTCTACAAACTGTGATTACTTATCTGCTTTAACTACCATTCCTCATTCCTCTTTCCTGACTTTCTCTAGTTCTTTCCATTCTCTTCTTGCAGACGTTTATCTTTCAGTCCCCCAGGCAGGACAGGTAGACCCAGGTACTGCTCTGAATTCCCAACCAAGTAATTTTACACAATTTTTTACACATCCTGAGGACGAATATTAGACTTTTAAGAGGCACACACAGTGTACCTTTGTGTAGACTTGGAGGTTTTGTTTTAAACACCTAAACTGTCGGGTAAAAAGCTCTACAATAAGCTAACCTAAGCTAAAAGTTCAAACAGATCTAAATGTTGTATATTTGTTTGTTTTTAAATTTAATGAATTATGCTTCTGTGTACTTGAACGCATGCTGTAATTGGTGATTTTTGTTCAGGCACAGAAAATCTGCAGTTTTAATGGTGCCTAAAGACTGAAACAATTTTTGCTCGGCTTTCATTTTAAAACAAAGTTCGTTCTCAGGATAACATGGTAGAATGCAGCAGATTTGTTTTTACTTTTATGTGGAACTCAAAAATATTGTGTTTACCTCAGATCTAAGAGTAGATATTACCATGGCCTAATATGGATCACAAGCAAAAATATTTTGGACACAAAATCCATTTTTTATTAGACTTTTGTGTAGTTGGTAAGTACTGTATACATCGATTGTTACTATAAGTCCTTCCTAGAGTAAGGATATTCCTAAGGTTATCGATGCAAATTGATAACTGGTAATGACTGACTGACTCAAATGCATCCGTTTTCATTTAATGTTCATTATCATATATTATATTTATAATATTCCCAATCTTGACAGCAGTAGTAGCACATATATTAGAATGTTGATGACCAGCATGGGATTATTGCACTTAAATCTTGTATTAACTCAGTCTAGTGATGGGCGGTTTTTGAATGTGAACATTTTTCTTCTATTTGAAAAACTCATTTAACTAAATCAGGCAAATCAGTTTGCAAGCACAAAATAATCATCTATATGCTAAAACAAGCACAATCTAAAAAAATTAAAGCCTGTCCTGTTTCACTTGTTAGTGAGAATCACCTGGATACCTTCTTTTGCACATGATGCAATAAACACTGCTGGCCTATAGCATTGTTTCCCTTTCTTCTTCGTGCCTCGTACACATCTGACCACGTGCACGCTATGAGGCTATCCGCTTGCAGCTATGGGTAACCTCACATTCAAACTCTCAGATTTCAGAATCGCATAACCATCCATGTGGCACCACACATTTAGGTCACCACAACCCAGAAATGTTATGCCTGCCTTTATGCTAGTTTTAGGCAGAGACAGTAACGTCCTCAGGCCCCTAGCAGACATCCATCTTGTGGGACAGGGCCTAATCGGTGCTGTCTCCGCCACTAACAAGTCCCATAAAGCACAAAAATGAAGGGAAGGGCTTGTGATGGGACGCTTTACAGCTGAAAACCTCACACACTGTGTAGTGAGAAAATCAGCACTTTGTTGGTATTAGACCCCAACAAAGTTGTTGTTGTGACCCAGACTGTTTGTTCTCTCTTGGACAGATACATGATTGAAAAGGCAGGACCCAGAGTCCAAAACAAGTGTCACTGTTCAGTGGAAGGACATTCGTTTTTGTCCAAATGAGATGGCTGAACTGGTTTCTAAAAACACTCCCTCTCAGTAAAGTTGTCAGATGTTATCCAGGCTGTGCAAGACCTGGACTGGTGCACTTGTGCGATGCCTATTTTCACGTCTGCATTTCCCCAGAACAAAGATGCTTATCCTTTTGTCTTTCAAGGATAGGCGTTCCAATTCAAAGTCCTACCCTATGGCTTCTCCCTATTTGCCCGCATCAGGGACCAGTTCATTCTGGACTGCCTCCTCTCACACAGTGCGGTGCTTGGCCTTACGGTGAACTCAGAAAAGAGCTCCTTAGCCTAGGACCTCCTATGCCACAAAAAGAGGTGCTCTTGTCTCAGAGCGAGGGGCACAGTCTCTAGCTTGCTGAAGAGACACAACCTTGCTGGAGACACAAGGCTTTTCTAATGAAAACGTGTCTGTTTGGAAGGGGTTGCCAAGCAGATAGGTTGGTGTTTCCAGTTCCTCATAATATTGTGGCATACATTACCCAAGGCTCTGGCTGTTAGAAGGGGGAAATAGAACCCTACTTATTTATGTAACTGTGCTTCTGTGAACCCTGGATAACCACCATGCTTCCTTCTCATGTGGGGATTGGCATCGAGCTGGAGAGAAGGTTCCAGGCGGGAGGATGACTATCTGACAGAGCCATTTATTGCTAATACTGTGTAATCGTCATATTTGTGACTTTGTTGAAGGTCTCGGCGTGTGTGTATGCGCAAAAGTAGGTATTCAGGTGATTCTCTCCACCACTGGTGGTTATCCAGGATGCATAGAACCATGGTTCCATGCATAATTAGTGACTCTTTCTGCATTTTGTGTAGATTATGACATCCATGTCTTAAATAATTAACACATGTTGTGTTCTGCCTTTCTTCTCTGGAAGTCTCTCTATGGATCCCCCTATAGGCATTTTTAATTAACGTCTTAGACATTGCCACCCCCAGCATTATTCTAAGTTTGTTTTCTTTAGTCAAGAAAAACAAACCATGGGCACAATGTTATTAATTATGGGCTGTTCAAATGCAGTTTGTGCAAACCCTTTTACCATCTCTTAAAAGTACATACTTTCCATCTAGGGGCCCAGGGTTCCACTGGTAACCCCACAGTGATGCTTCAATAAATGTGATTTATTGTGTACCAGATGTAAATGTGGTCTCTTAATGACATTATATAATTACTTATATTTACTTGTTATATAATTGTGTATATATATAAGTAATAAAATGAATGTCTGGCTGTTGGTTACTGTAGGTGTTTGATGTTGTAGCCTATGCAATATGTCCGGACACTTCTGAGTGGTGAACCAGAAAATTTTAAACTCCTAGTATGAGCCACTTAAATGGCTAATTTAAAAGAATCACGTCAGTAATACACGTTGTGTAACGCCCATCACTAGTTTCAGCTAGAGTTAAATACTATCTCAGTCTGTGTACTAATCTCCAATAAGCCGAAAGAAAAGAGCATGATTATTTCACACTCACGGCAGTCAGTCAGTTCTTACCGGACTTTTGTGTCTGTATGTCTGTTAGAAGTCGTAATTCCATTTTAATGAGAGTTTTAGTTTTGTCTGTGCATCTGTTTGTATGGGTTTTGACAACAGTTTATAACCGAGTCTTAGGACAAACATTCAAACATTTCACTTCTTTACTGACTCTGTTACATGTGCAGTTATTAATCACACTAAACAAAAGGTTATTCTAGAATACACTCATCCATATAGCAGTTGAAATGGTTGACTGTAGCAACGACTGTGGAATTCCTCACTGTCGCTCTGGCTGTCGGTGCAAGAGTGTGAATTCTTCAGGAGTGTGCAGTCCTCTCAGTTTCCGCTTGTATTAGGAGAGTATGCAGAGGAATAGGAATGTAATCCATGAGCTTTTGAATACTTTCATATTTTCCCTTGAATAGTTTCACAGTATTGTAGAATCTGTTGTAGAAATGAATGGTTTGTTGTAATTACACTGACGTTAAAAAAGAATTCATAGAATGACAATAGAGTATAAATTGTATGGGTTATGGTCCGTGTACCTTTTGGCCATTCTATTTTTTTTTGTCTGTACCAGAAACTTAAAAAATAAACATGAATGTTTTTTTTATTATTATTGTTTCAAAATCCAGGCAGGAGAAACAAACACAAAAAGTAAAAAAAAAATAATAATTTTTTAAGTTTTTATTGTTAAAAACAGCAGATCCCGAATAGCAGATCCCAAATTTAAGAAATCAGATAGGGCTGTAAATCATCAGTAATTATTTTATTAAATCGTATTTAAGCATTGAGAGCATCTCCACAGAGGCAGGCTAATCCTCTGGTCAGCATTGGGAATCGATTATCGTTATCAATTAAATAGTCTAGGAATTGTAGCGCATATAAAATCTAAATTAATGGTTAGTGATCTACATATTCTGATATACCAGTATACTAGTCGTCACTGAAATGAAGTTGAACTGTAAGTACTGCAGACAGGCTGATCATAGCTGGCAGTCAGTGAAGCAGGAGCTTATGGGCCTCAGAATGACAGGAGTCAGTTTGGTGTGCTTAGTGAATTGAAGACCCAACAGTTTGGCTTGTTAATCTTACTGAACCACGGGTCAAGAGCATTG
>CM040982.1:14095825-14163205 GCA_022985145.1 Pangasius djambal
TATTTATTTATTTATTTACCTTTAGTTTACCAGGAAGTCCCACTGAGATCAAAAATCTCTTTTACAAAAGAGACCTGGCCGAAGTGGCAGCCATACAAACTCACAACAAAATTAAAATGCAACATGTAGAACATGATATGCAAAAATCCACCAAAAAAAAAAACACAGCTATTTAAACACAGAGGCCTCTCATGAAAACAACCACATGCCCCCTTACTACATTCTTCACCACATGATGCCCTTAAATTCATCATCATGTGTCTAATTTTAAATCTTTCTGCAAATTAGTCCATGTCCACAAAGAAGGGTACAGAGATAGGCTGGAAGTTTACCCAGTATAGCTTCATAGATTAAAAAAATATATATATCAGTGCTGTTTTCTGCGAGTGGTCAATGATGTCCAACCCATTTAATCATAAAGAATGCACTGATGAGTAAGAGACTTTCCATTTGTAATAAGGATGCATGGCACACTGAATCAAGGCTCCATGCACTCTTATAAGGAATGGTTCTGTATAGAACCTAAAATGGTTCAAATGGTCCATTTTGATGCTGACCCTTACAGCTTTGAGGGGACTGCGGGAGCCATGGAACACTATGTTTGGGGTAGGACAGAAGTCAAATGGACGTAATCGGTCAATGATGAAAATGAGCATTAGTCAGTATTAGGCGTACAAACAGTAAATAAATAACATGAGTAAAGTTTAATTCAAGTTGAAATAAGTCAATTAGTGCCTCATGAAATGTTAATGAAACTATAGAAGAGGAAAACTCTATACTTACATTATCTACACGGTAAGGAAAGCTGGTGTTTTCTCTGAATAATGCTGGCAATAACAGCGTTAGTGCAGCATTCCTCTCAAGGGCTACAAACAGATACAAATTACAGTACATTAGGTACAATCAATTTATACTCGCATTACTTTTACACCTGTTTTCACTCGGACAGTTTATAGACACTGCAACCATAACTTTATTTTGGGTATGGAATAGACAGATTTATAAGAAAGGAGGAGGCTGCATACATATCTGTACAATACATCACCATAATCAATCACAGGCAAGAAGTATCTTCCACAAGATACTTTTTTTTTTTATGGCGTTTAAAGTAAAACAAGATTTATTTCTAAAATAAAAGTCAATCTTTACTTAGAGCTTCCTAACTGGATTAGCAATATGTACATTAAATAAAAACTTGTCGTCTGCCAATATACCCAAGTGATTGTACAAGGACACCCTTTCAGTTTTGCTTGAATGTTGTTACTCAAGTTAATTTATAAAAATAGAAAACAAAGTTGGTCCCAAAATGGAACCCTGGGGGGACACCTTTAGTTATCTCAAGAAAATCAGATTTGTAGCCCTCTGCATAGATGCACAGAAGAATTTTTGAACCATTTAACAGCCTTAGGACAGAGACTAGCATTCCTAAGTTTGTTCAGCAGCAACTCATGGTCCACTGAATGACACGCCTTAGATGAATCCACAAATAAGGCAGCACAATGCTGTTTTCTGTCCAAGGCACCAATGAGATCATTTACCACAACCGTAGAAGGAGTAATGGTATTGTGACCAGTTCTGAAAAGAGACTGAAAATCACTTAAAATATTATTATCAAGTAAACACTGTTTCTGGATCTTGGCAAGGACTGAAAGTTTGGAAATGAGAGGATAGTTGTTCAACTCTGAGGGGTCTCCTCATTTAAAGAATAAGGGGCTTTCCAAATTTTAGGTATGGCATTTGACAGAAGACTCAAATTAAAAATATGAGTAATGGGCTCAGCAATAATATCTGCTGCCGCCTTTAAGAGATAAGGATCTAAACTGTCTGTACCTGCAGACTTTTTGTGGTCAATGTCTTTCAGAGCTTTATAAACTTGAGCAACTAGTATAGGTTTAAAATCAAACAAATCCAGCTTTCGATCATTTTGAGGAGAGGCAAAACATGGTCCAGATATATTTACATTTGAGCTGTCACATACAGACCCAGCACAGATAAAGTGCTTGTTAAACTGACTGACTGTAGCGGCTTTGTCCTTTATTTCCTCTGAGCCATCCGGAACCTGTTCAGGGAGGCTTGAAGCGACATGTGTACCTGACGAGGATTTAAATAATTTCCAAGAATTTGGAGGGGTTGTTGAGGTTCTCTGTAGCTGACTTAAGAGAAATCTCTGATTTGGAATTTCTGATTATTAAGGTACACTTAAGGTTCGAAACATAGTCCAATCAGCAGAGGAGTTTGAAAAGCTAGCTTGGACCAATTAGTTATTTCTTAAATGAATTAGCTCTGTCTGAGACTGTCTGAGAAGCAAGGATTGTCCCTACCACTGATCCTAAACTTCTGAAAGGGAACATGTTTATTAGAGATAGACAAAAAGATTGAATGAAATATTCCTATGCCAGTTCAACATCTGGAACCAGAGTAACTCTGCTAAGATCACTGTAGCACAAATCATGCAAAAAAAAAACAAAAGCCTGCTCTTCAAACGTTTAAAAATATCTTTGGGGAGTTTTGTATTCCTGACACAAGCAGTTGCGCACTGAACACTAATGTCATTGCAAAATATGCGAGTTGAAGTGTATTTATGAGATGTATTCGTTATAATTAAATCAAGCAAGGTAGATTGATTTTGTACTTTGGTATTCAGCCTTGCTGGTGCATTGATGGGTTGAACAAGGTTTAAGGAGTCACACAGTTCTTTAAAACAATCTGAGGTCCCTGAAAGCCAGTCTCGATTTAGATCACACGTAAGGATGAAGTCGGAGTCATGTAGAATGTTTGAAATAGATTTGAAAGCATCCTTCGAGGCAGGTAGGAACCTATAACAGCCAACCACAGTGATACGAGAATCCTTTGATGCACCTACTTTGACGTCCAAGACCTCAAACTGTTCATCTTTAGTGACTGACAGAGCTAATTCAGAAAACTTCTGCGTCTGTGTGAGGACCAGTGTAGGAATGATGATCGGATGTTATAGCATGTGAAAGTAGTTTGTATTTATTTCCATCACTACCAAAATGTGGTCAGATAAAGTAGCAGACTATGTAGCCAAAGCTATAAATCTGGCTTGCAAATCTTTTGCAGAGTTACTTCATTTACTTTCATCTACTACCGTTTCTCCAGGTGCTATACAGCCACGTTGTTTTTATCTGAAAAGCGGTCTATTACATATTATAACGCATCACTGAATTCTCAATCCTGATTGGTCAGAAGGTGTGGATTAGGATTCAGATTAATGGATTTAGGTTCAGCTTGCGTTACACCACCCCATCTTTCATTATTGTTTCTGAAACCTGACAAGTCGTGAGTCTTATTAACATCCAAGGCATGATTTATTAAAAAAAAAAAAAAAAAAAAAACAGTCTAAGACTTGGACAGTGTGTGCCATACATGACTTTTATATTCTGCCAAGGAAATGCATGAACAATCTTCTATTTCCTTACAACTTATAAGCTTCTCTATGTCTTTGGTTGCTGTTTTAAAGGTTTTCGTCTAGTTTGGATTTATGCCTGATTAAAGCATTTAGCATAACAGAGAGAGTTTTTAATAGATATAATTGCAATAATTCCAAGAAAGACATGTGGGAGGTTAAGTGCCTTATGATGAAGGCTGTGTAAGTGCAACATTTACACAGCATGGGAAATGTAAATGCATGCATTTGATATATATGACCTCTGTTTCCTGCAGAGAAACACTCTAAGCAAAAGAAAGTTAACACTTTTTATTACCTTATCCAGACACACACTCTGAATGCCCCCGCTTTCAGTACACGCCAGTCTGACCTTTAGTTTTTTTTTTCAGACATTTATTCTAGGCTGTATGGATTAATAATAATAATAACTGACTTCCTGATTGAATATTAATACTGACGCATGAAATATGAAGGCTTTTCCATGAAATCTCACTGCAGAGCCCAGAATTTTAGAGTCAGACGTATTGGCCGTGAGGCCGTGGTTGCTCATTATAGCTGAGTCGAAAGTAGTGAGTTTAAATTCTAGGACTGTCTCGGAGCCATTTCTGGGCTACAAACACTAACCTGCCCAGATGTGTGCTTGGATTGGGTTTTGTCTCCATTGTAAAAGGAAATGATGGTGTGTGTAACAAGAGTTCTTTTTCTCTTATTAGCTGGAGCATATAGGCTGGCAGCTCAACCTTCAGATGGGCCAGTCATCACAGGCTAAGCAGAAAGAGCCACACGCTGTGCTGGACCTGGGAGTCAGAGAGGAGGATGAGTCGGAGGTAAAGACTTTACGCAGCTTATCCATGCGTGGAGATGATGTTTGTGTCTCCACGGTCTCTTGGGGTAGCGCCTGGCTTTGAAATGGATGCAAATTTGGGCTCACTCTGCCTTTACAAAAAAGAAAAAAACCAAAAAACAGTTCATTAAAGGAACTGGCTGCTAGACATTATTTTTGTAGATATTATTTTATCCTGCAGGAGCTCCTTTTTTTATCCACAGCAATCTGAATAGCCCAGAACCAGGCAGAGTAACAAAACATCTGGATAAACACACAAACCTCTGTTTTGCCCAAAGCAGCGACAGACCTTGTAAAGTTTCAGTAGATTTGAAGGTATTTTTTTTAAATTCCTGGCTTCCAGTCCATAGCCCCCTTTTTGCTAGTGTTATTAGTGGCAATACAGGATATTTATCCACAGTGTCCTTGTGGTTGAGGGAATACATAATGTAATGTTGCTTTTTTTTTGGTTCTAATAGAGTATAAACAGAACATTTTCCCCTTAAAATGAATCTACTTCGGATGCCACTGTTAGGAATTGATAGCTTTTAGCCTGGAGCAAGTCATGAAAGGAAGGATGCAACGTGGGCCCTTTTCTCAGCTTCTCAATTGGGGGCGCTGTTACCACACGGCAAAAGTGAGGCTGTCTGTTCTGTAAGCGACAAGCTAGAATACTGTAATGTCACATTCACTGGCAACAACTTTGACTTTAAATGGAGTGCTTGGGTTTAGACTAGATGCAAGAATTCATTCTGAATAAAAGGCTTGTGTTGCGCTTTGTAACTTTTAATGTATGTGTACAAGGTAGAGCTGACATCTTCTTCTCTTCTATATCTGTCTGATTTTAAAAACCCTGATCTGTTTTTGCTTGCTTTGATTCTCGTCGTTTTTGTGGGTTACATTTAGGCAAGTGGGGCTTTCTAAAGTTGTCTGTTTTTTCCTTCTGAAAATGACTAGAAATGATGATCTCTTGTAGACAGTGAACTGTAAACTCAAATTTGTGCTTTCAAGACATGACACCAGGACGCATATACAAATATATCTGGGGTGTGTGGCACTCTGCCAGAGAGCTGCTGAATTGAGGATGAACTATAGACAAGAAAAGGGGGAGAAAAAAAAAAAAAACTTCAGAGCTTTGAATACCATTTGATGAGAGTTTGGGATTTCGTTTTGGAATGAAGTGCTCCAGTAACAGCTGCTCAGATGATGGATGACTGTTAGCGCTAATGCTGAAATTAGTAATGTGTTAGTGTTAATGCAAAGGGAAAAGTGGACACATTAAATGAAGCAGACCCTGTTAGTGTAGAAGTCTAAAACTAAACCACATGCAATCACAGTGGTGATTTTATAGTGTGTCAGTCCATATATATTATGATTACGGTGTTATTGTGTCATCAGTATTGTATGGTTTTTTTTTTTACCCAGAATTATAATATTTATGGTCGTGATGTATTAACTTATACTTGATGTTAATTTTTTGAGCAGCTTTGGATTCTATTATATAGCTTAAATTGATTTGTCTTCTGTTCTGCTCAAACTCTGGTGTATTTTAAAAATGCTCACGTATTCCTTGCCTCAGCGGTTTTGCAGCCACAATAAGCATTGCGTATTAGAAACTGTGAATAGAAACAGCAATGCACAGACGTGGAGTTTATAAAATGAAACAGAAGTAGGGGAGATGGCTGTAGACGGCTGTAGGTTGTTGATCGCAAACTCAAACAGCTTGGGGGAAATTCAGCTTAGATGGACAAAGTGCTTCAAGTCCCTTAGGCATATTTGTCCGTCGTCTTTAGTCCTGGACTCGCTCTTATCTTGAACAGTTGACGGCTGGCTTCTGCTTAAAAGAATCAGGCTCTTTGATATTACTTTGAACTTCTTAGGGATCCTCCTGTTTCCCTTTCCTCTGATATAAGGCCTCATGAATCTGCAGGCTTCAAAACAAGGGCAGGATCTGTGAAAAGTACACCTTCATGTACACCTGATTTTCAATAATGTATTTAGATTGAACCAGTAAAAGACACTTGATTGACCACCAGGTTTAACACCATAGAATATTTTATTCAACCTCAATACTATATTCACTAGTTGCATAATATACTTTATACTTAGACTTTTAGCATGTTTTTTTTATTTGATTAACAGTCTAATTATTATACCAAGCTTTTAGGATGTGTATATTTTTTAAAATTATTTTTACTCCTATTTTTATTTTTTATTTATTTTTTTTTTAACCCCCATTCCGAGCTGTTAACATCGAGGTGTTAACTAATTGTGTGTAGTCAGACATATGTGACGTCAGTCCAATTATCTGATGTTATTGAGCCACTGAGGAGCATGAAGCTCTTTGTTGGATTTCTCACCTTTGAAGGCGATAAGCTCCTTTATCATCACCTAGAAAGAAGGAAACGTAATCAAACATCGGGTTTTAAGTTGCGGAGAAATGCAAGGATCCGTCGTAAACATTTGTTCTCGTTTCCCACTGCTTGGCGTTAGATGTAAACAGGGCAACAGCTTTCACACAAACAAAAAAAAAAGGGGGGGGGGGGGAATCATACAAGTGACAACTCACAC
Source organism: Pangasius djambal (assembly GCA_022985145.1). NCBI lineage: Eukaryota > Metazoa > Chordata > Actinopteri > Siluriformes > Pangasiidae > Pangasius > Pangasius djambal. The sequence continues at coordinate 14,102,629 of CM040982.1, forward strand.
CATGAAAGTTGTAATTGGTACCTTCTTAACATAATAATAGCTTGCCATCACCTAACCAAAGTGAAAAGAAAAAAGGATAGGAAGCTGCGGCTGGTTGGGCTTTGCTCTGTTTGTTTAAGGGATGCTTTGTGCATTGCTTTTTTTTTTAAACATTTATTGTGTCTGTTTGCAGGGAGAGAGGATGTTTTATCATTTTGTTTATTACCACAGCAAAGAAGCGAGTAGTCACGCATCTTTTATTCTTGACCATGCTTTTTTCCTTTGGCTTGCTCGGTTTATTGTAAAGCAGCCCTGTGTTGATAAATTTTGCTAAATGAAAACAGGATACACTGCAAATTTTGTCTGCACACTGATCATTATGCAGGGAAAACTGGATTTGGCCGCATGCTGATTCTCCCAATCAGTGAAAGCTCTTATTTGCCTGTATTGCTGCTCTGTTAGATGGGTAAATTAGTGCACTGTTGAAGCACATAGCTTTGATGAAAGGGTGGTTTGATACTTACTTGTTTATTTATTTGCATGCAACTGCATCTGGGCTTATTTGGAAAAATTAGAGCAGTGTGCTCTTTAGTGCGGTGTGCGAGTTGGAAACGTTTTGATCATCATTCTAGACATAACAGAATTTTAGTGTATAAACTTCAAAGTTTTGCCAGTGAATTAGTAAAAAAAAAATCTTTTTAATTATGGTTATGCATTTTCATGGACATGATAATGTGCAGTCTAAACATGAAGACTGTTGTCCCCATGAATCTTTCTGCTTACAGCATTTCTGGCAGTGTCATCATATATGTGAGGAGACCTGCAAAAAAAACCTGTCAAAAGTTGTTACAGCTGAATTCTGGAAAACAGCCAAAAGTGAAAAAAAAAGTCAGGTTTAGACCAGAATTGAGTTTTTCTGCCAGTAATATACTTTGACATCTCTACTTTAAGGAACTATACAATCAGGTCCATAGAGATTTGGACATCTGGACATTGGATATCTGCTGTGAAGGGGTTTTTCTGCACCAGGGAAAGAATTCTGGTTTCATCCACTGCGATTCTCACCAGTGCATTCTTTCTTTTTAAGACTGCTCTGAATAGTTGATTTGGGCGCACATAATGTTTTTGCAATCTCTCTGATTAGCTGGCTTTCATGCTTTCAGCCTAATGATGGCTTTCTTAACTGGCACTGACAGCTCTTTGGACTTCATATTGAGAGTTAACAGCAACAGATTCCAAATACAAATGCCACACATGAAATCAACTCTAGACCTTTTCTCTGCGTACTTGTAAGTGAAATCATGAGGGAACCACACTCAGGCCCAGTTACTTTTGGTCCCTTTGAAAGGTACTGTACTGTAAAAAGTGCTGTAATTCCTACACTTTATTCCAGCTTCAGTATACTGTGGTAAAAAAATCCGACACTGTCCAAATATTTATGGACCTGATTGTAAATATTTCACCGAAACATCATGGAAATGATATTATTTCAGACACTTTGCTTTTGGCTTTCTGCCTGCAAAGTTCATGTTAGCCAGATTAACAAATTCTGATAAATGCAGTCACTCTGCCTAAAAACGTCTAAAACCTTAGCTAAGTGTAATATTTTTCCCGATTTGATCAAGTTTTGAATAGTTGCATGCCGTAGCAAAATGGACGTAATGGACATTGGACATATGGAGCAATGCAGCAAAATAGAGAGCACACTCTGTACATACGAAGTTTTAAAAATGTTTAAATGGCCTAATAAAAACATTAATAAGAAAAAATGCATTCAGCAATGCAGAACTGACTGAATTAATCAGTGATTATGTCCTCACCGATCTAAGTGTGAACAGTGATCTGTCGTGTGAAGAGGCGATGTTGAGGTGCTTGTTCAAATGCTGCGAGTGATTTTTGTGTCAGGTGACGAGACAGACCGATGTGATCTCCATAGGTAGATTAGATTATAAATGTAGAGGAGGGTGGGACATCTTGCAGAGGAACTGGAAAGGAACCTTTAGGAATTCAGTTTTCTCCTTTTTTTTCACTTGGGAGACCAGACTAAAATGAATTATAGAATTATCTGAATTCTATATAGAAAATGTCCGCTTTTGAACATATGAAGGGTTTACACACACACACACACACACACACACACACACACACACACACACACACACACACACACACGTGACATGGTTAGCACTCTTGGGGAGTAATGTTCTACATTTAGGAACAGATCTATTAGATCACGTTACATTTTACTTTTTGAAAATTGTTATGTTTTGAAAATCATGTTGTGGTGAAAATGATCTCTCCTTATCCAGCCAGTTAGTGTGTACTGTATGGATAACTGACATATGTGTTTCTTCCCCAAACTGTTACCACAAAGTTGGAAGCACACAATTGTATGGAAGGTCTTTGTATGCTGTACCATTATACTTCCCCTTCACTGGAACTAAAGGGCCCAAACATGTTCCAGCATGACAGTGCCCCTGTGCACAAAGCGAGGTCAATGTAGAAATGGTTTGCCAAGATTGGTGTGGAAGAACTTGAATGACCTGCACAGAGCCCTGACCTCAACCCCACCGAACAGCTTTGGGATGAACTGGAGCACTGACTGTGCATCGGGCCTCCTCACCCAACGTCATTGCCTGACGTCACTAATGCTCTTGGGGCTGAATAAACAAATTCCCACAGCCACGCTCCAAAATAGCGGAAAGCCTTCCCAGAAGATTGAAGGTTATTATAGCAGCAAAGGGGGACTAAACCTGGAATGGCATGTTCAAAAAGCACATACGGGTGTGCTGGTCAGGTGTCCACAAACTTTTGTCCATACGGTGTATAAAAGATACAGTGTTACTTGAACTTGAAAGTGTGTTGCCATTGTACTACTTACAGCCTTTCTAACAATAGGGTTATCAGCTTTTGATTAGTGTTATCGCAGGTGAAGTGGTGACATTCTATTTTTTGCCACCGATCTGTTCGGTCTCATCGGCTGACTGCATTGGATAGAGACGCCACTGTACATGTTCCGATTATGCGAATGCTCTTCTTTCCCACAAGCTGTACAGTATAAAGGACGAGGCCCTCTAACTCTCAGCCGTTGTAGTGTCGACATACCAGAGGGATCTAAAAGGGAGCCTAGGCGATCACCAAAGTTACCACACAAGAGACATTTCTGTTGCTATGAATAGTGGCCCGTGAGCCTCTCTCTCACTCGCGCGCTCTCTCTCTACAGCTATAGTGTTTCAAAAATGGATAGAGGGGATGTTTTTATCGTGGGAGGAATTTGGCGTGCTGTGGGTATGTACAGCACATTCTCTCCGAGCCGCATAGCTGAGGAAACACTTGCTTTCAGTAGAATTCCAGGCTGTGTCCAAAGTTTCCATCATCTTTAGTTCATGGCAGCTTTTTATTTTTTATTTGCTGTTCTTTCTGTTATCAGATCAGCTGATAATCTGATGCTCTTTCAATATAGTGCCCTTTTGCTCTCAGAGATCCATCATTTCTTCATGTCGTTGATGCCACAAGGTGTTGGAAACATTTCTTAAGATTGTGGTCCATGTTGACTTGATTGCATGCCGTAATTGCTGCAGATTTATCATCTGCACATTCATGCTGTAAATCTCCTGTTCTACCACATCCCAAAGGTGCTCTACTGGATTCAGGTCTGATGACTGGGAAGGCCACTGAAGCACACTGAACTCATTAGCATGTTCACGGAAGCAGTTTGAGATGACTTTGTGACATGGCGCATTATCGTGCTAGACGTAGCCATTATTAGATGCGTAAATTGTGTCCTTAAGGGAATGCGCATGGTCATCAACAACACTGTAGCAGTCAAACGATGCTTGATTGGTATTACGGGGCCCAGCGTGTGCCATTCCCCATACCATTACCATACCATTACCAGCCGGAACCGTTGACACAAATCAGGTTGAGTCCATGGATTCATGCCATATTCCGACCTTAAAATCTACACAGCAGAATGTGAGTTTCATCAGACCAGGTGATGTTTTTCCAGCTGTCCAATTACGGTGAATCGGTCCTGAGCCTGTGGCTGACAGGAGTGGAACCCGATGTGTACTTCTGCTGTTGTAGCCCATCTTCCTTTTAATTCCATTTAAATTGACTTTGCTATGTTTCACTGACAATTGTGCAAATGAATTTTGTCTATTATGCTCATAAACCTCAACCTTTGTAGCACATTTCCATCAGTCTGCTTTTTAATGTCACTGTCCCTTACAGCATTTGCCATGAAGTTGCCCCAGCTGTACGGAAGGTTATGTTGCTGTTTTATTTCAGTCACTTCCGCTCCCTCAGACCCCTCATTTTTCTTACCGACACTTTCTCCTCCAGTCACCATTTCTCTCATGCTGGGATAACAGAACAAGTAAGGCATTTTTATATTCTTCTTTGTAGCACTAGATGAGTCAGTGTGGGTATAAATAGGTGCCATGAATGGCATGCAGTAAATATGAGGGTGTTATGTGCCTTCTTGTTTTTTTTTTGTCCTTCTCTACCAGTGCTGGTAGCAGATGCACCGTTCCTATTATTGTTTGGATGAGGAGCTTATGCTCATCATCAGATCCTTCTGTTCTTAATTTAGTGGCATACAAAGACACTATTCTAGATGGGCTTATGCCTGTTTCTTAAATCGTATGACTCAGAAATGTCTGAAAGAAATGGGACTTTGTTATTGCTACCTGCATAAGACCGAGCTCTGTAGTCTGTCAGAAGATGGATGTCTGATTGCACAGTCACTAATGCATACTGAGCTTTATCTAGCTCATTTTAGTGAGCTCTGTAGATTTTGCTTCACAATAGGTTCAAAAAGGAAAGCCCAGTAGATTAATCTTTAGATAAAACTGAAATAACAATTACACTAATTTAGCATTTTACATCTCTGTGTTTCATCATGTATTAATGTATTTTCATTATGCCTTATATTATTGGGTACAGTGTTGGAATTATAGCAGCTGGCGTCATGTCTCTGATTGAGTCGCATGTCTTCACCTGGTGCCATTTGCACTGTAGTACCATGATTTGAATTGTAGACTGCCTAAAGAATAGATTTGGTGAATTTTACGTATACTTGTTTACCTCAAGAGTAGGTTATATGATAAGAACGATAATTAATGCAGGTTTTTTCTTTTCAGTAAGAATAGGGTTAAACACTGAACCCAGCTAAAATCAGTACTTTGCATCTGCTGTTTCCATTTGGCACCAAACATAAATGCTCATTTAAGGTGTCAAACATTTATTAAAACCAAAATTAGTTTCAGACTCAAAGATCCCTAACTAACAAAGCATATAGTAATTTACACTGTTCCATTACAAATCTATAACATTTGTGTCAGAAGTCTTGCTTTTCCTGCGACTGCACCCCGACCCTCCCTCCACTGTTCTCTGACTAAAAGCATGTCTGTGATGGATTGGAGAGGACACACCTGCGTCCTTAAATAGGCCACCGCGAAGGTCATGGAGTTAAAAGTGAAGAGCACTGGCTTTCTTGCAGTGCTCCTTTGTGCCTATGATCAAGCCCTGAGCTCCTGTCTAGTGCCAGAAAGTAAATTATAGATTGAGAATGCAGCATCAGTATGTCACTTCCCTGTTTAGCTTGCAGTACAAGATTACGCCATGGGAAATGGAATGAAGGACTGCTGTGTTAGCAGGGAGGGATTTAGGTGAAGCTTTCAGTCTTTCTTTGGCCATAGACTGCCATTTAGTAACCCGGCTTAGATGTTTTTTGAGGTTATAAAAGAAAGTGAAGTCATCTGGACATCCTGATTTACTGTACGTATACTTCTACATTGTGTTGTACTTGCATGCATGATCTCACAAAAATGTCATAGGGGCCTGGGCCCTTTAAAATCTGGGGCTCCTCAGTGGCGCAACAGAAAAGCCTTGCTTTTAATATCCTCAGGAGATTGCAAGTTTGAATCCAAATAATGCTACAGCCATCCAAGCCTGGGAGTCCAAGAGAGCGTAATTGGCCATGCTGTCTGGATGGATGGTACTACTCTCTCGCCTGTCAGTCACAGTGACACTAGTGAGCTCATGTATGCTGAAGAGTGCAGTTAACGCTTTCCTCCGAGTGTGTTCCGCTGCCCTATAACGCAGCATGAGCAGCAGTTTGAAAAGATGCCGTGGCTGGCTTCATGTAGCTTGGAGGAAGCGCATGCTAGCCTTCACCCTCCCCTGTTTGTAGCTGTCGTGTGATGGGGAGATGGCTAGCTAGTGAGTGTGAACTGGCAAATGGGAGAAAACAGGGTAAAAAAAAAAACTGCTACAAGATCTTAGACAGGGTGAGTTGACCTACTTTTCCAGAAAAAAAATATTTCTACAGTTTTTGAACTACTGAAGACTACGAGTGGTAATTAAACCTTGTGCAGCTGTTTCAGTGTTGCATGTGATCATCTTTGAGGCAGGAAAGAAAAAACTTACATTAAACTGGTTGTACAAGTGTGCACATTCCTTAAACTAATACTTTGTTAAAGCAGCTTTTGCTTGTGATACAGCACTCAGTCTTTTTGGGTAAGAGTCTACCTGCTTAGCACATCTTGATTTGGCAATTTTATTCCACTCTTCCTGGGATCTCCTGTACACAGCCCTCTTAAAGTCCATAGGTTTTTGATAGCATTTTGATCTGGGCTCTGATTGGGCCATTTCTAAACTTTGATCTTCTTTTTCTAAAGCCATTTTTTGTGTTGACTCGGATTTGTGCTTTGGGTCGTTATCGTGCTGGAAGGTGACATTTTTCTTCATCTTCAGCTGTCTAACAGACGACTGCAGGTTTTGTGTAAAAATGGATTAGTATTTGTAGCTATCCATGAATCCCTCTATCTTGACTAGAGCCCCAGTCTGAGCGGAAGAGAAGTAGTCCCACAGCATGATGCTGCCACCATCATGCTTCATTGTGGGTATGGTGTTTTTTGGGTGATGAGCTGTCTTGTTTTTGTGCCAAATATATCTTTTAGAATTATGCCCAAAAAGTTCTACCTTGGTCTCATTAGACATTTTTCATTATGTTTTGAGGTGACTGTTTTGGCAAAATGGTGTATGTTTTGGCAAAATTAAGCTCTGCTTTAATGGTTTGTTTTCATGTGAAGAATACAAGTGATTGTTGTCATATGCAGGGAGTGACCAGTACTTGCCAGATATTCCTGCAGCCTTTTTGATGTTTCTGTAGGCCTCTTGGCAGCCTCCCTGGTAGGTTTTTGTCTTGTCCTTTCATAGGTTTTGAATGGACATCCTGTTCTTGTTGTCACTGTGGTGCTCCATTTTATCTATTTGTTGATGATGGCCTTTATGGTGTTCCATGGTACAGCTAATGTTTTGGAAATTCTTTTATACCCCTCTCCTGATTGATACCTTTCAACAAGTGAGGTACCATGCATGCTTTGTAAGCTCTTTGAGGACTTTGCTTTCAGCAGTAGATGAAACCAAGAAGATTTCCTTTATTTGGGGTTAATTAGAATCACTTCATTGATGACGGGTGTATGATAATTACTTTTGAACATGAGTCTGAATGGGATTGGTTAATTCTGAGCATGGTCACATGCCCCATTATAAAAGGGTGTGCACACTTATGCAACCATGTTATTGCAAGTCTTTTCTTTTCCTTTTTTCTTCCCTAAAAGGTTTCTAATTGTTTTTCACTTGTCTTTTGTTAATTGCTATAATCACATTAAAGGTGGGTTCATTTCTTTATTTTTTTTACACCACAAAAACCTGCACTTTTAACAAGGATGTGTAGACTTTTTAAATTCACTGTACATGAGTAAAAGTCAGAATGTATATAGAGAAAAACTACTTAAGTATTGTGTTACCTGGTTCACAGGATCAGATTGAAGCTACGTTTTAGAGCTGCAGTAGTGATACAAGGTGACAAGTTATGTTACTGTTAGTTTAAATATATGTTACAGAAGGTGATGAAAGAACAGGGAACTAAAAACAAATGAAACAATCGTCATACATCAGTTTGAATACACTGTAAAGATTAAAGATGGATTATGGCTAACTGTTGGTAGTGTGTCTAATGTTGAAGACAGCCATGTATATGCTGTTTTGGCAGTGATGTTTTTCACGGCACAGAAATAGTGGATCTGTATGCAGCCAGCGTCGAATCCAGCTCTGTACAGATTCAGTACATTTTATCCATCTCAGCCATCACAGACTTTATAGATTATAGGACTGCAAAGTTTAAATGGTAGATACCAGAGAGGGCACGACCTCCTCATGAGTAAACATGAGGATGTGACGGGCAATGGAGAATCAAATATGCAGAATGAACAAAAAGTGTGAATTCTAAAACGTGAATGTAGTTTATATGTAGAATGTAGCTGGATGTAATGAAGTATTGGTTTTTATTTACTCACGTAAGAGTGAAAAGTAAACAGCATATTACATGTACGGTTTATTCAAAAGTCACTTGTGTAAATGTTGTATGTCACCAGCCACCTCTATTGTAGGTAGATGCCAACTCGTGAGATGTGCTGCACAGGGACATTAATCTAGATGTAACACAAGATACTGAGGCATGCTGAGAAAATTAATTCATATAAATATTATTGTTCATTTGCGCATAGACGTCTGTGACCTCTCATATGGTTTAAAATGAGCTAAGTCACTCTCTGAAATATCCATGGCTGCTTACTGTCACTTTTATCACACTTTCCTAATGGTATCCCAGCAGTTAGCAGCATTAACTCTGTTGCAATAAAGTGGCTGTGTTTGAAAGAGCATAATTTGGACACTTCTCGTACTAAACCCCGCCCAAAAATGTGCAGCATAGGAGCCGTATGAAAGTTTCCAGTGCACCACAGATACCGAGATGATGTACTACTTGGACTTGTTTCAAAGCATTCCGCTTTGTACTGAACTGCATCCCACAATGCAACAGTCATGTCATTTTTAGTATGACATATTTAGTATTGTTCTATACCAAATGATTATTCTTCCTTACTGCGTACTACACTGCAGACTACTGCTTGTGTACAGTGTACACCCAGAACTGTATCTGCCGAGAGTGAACTACAAACCACCAAATGATTCCATATGACTCATGATGTGATGTCGGAATTACGGTAATTACAAGTTTTCAACTTGTAAAACCATTTATGTCTTTGTGAAACCTGTAATTACCAGTTGGAGAATGATTTTCTTTTTTTTTTTTTTGAAAGCTCTGACCTGATGTCAGTGGTAACACCATGTGTTAAACAGTTTCCCAGTCCTAGAGGATAAACAGCTCTCTAGTAGAATCTCTGAGTTGTCTTTTCATCATCCATTACATTTGGGCTGCAACTAATCATTATTTTGATTAATAATTTTGATTGATTAATCTATCATTATTAATAATGAGTTAGTTGCTTTAATTGTAAAATTATATTAAAAATATTTATTTAAAACAATATATATCTGCAGCATTTCAGTAGGCTAAAACTACTGTAGAGCCCATAACTAGGCTTAATTAATTAACAGATTACTACCTATAATATATCTATTATATAATATTACTGACATTTATCAGATAAGCTGTCACAGCGTGAGAATATTATGAAGTGCTTATGTCAACCAAATGAGACACCCAAAGTAACACAAGGTGTTAGTACTCTGTACATTATATACCGCACGCTTTATTTGCAGCTATATGTCTGATCTGCATTTCAAGCCTTGATGATAAATAAATTATCCCTGAAAATAAAATAAATGTCCCCTGCCGTCTCGCAAAACTGAAACCCACAGATGCTAAGTTCATTTTGCTTTGGGGATGACTCCTAGTTTTCAATGCCTGGATTACTGAATCGACCCTTTTTGGGATCGACTTTGATTGTGAACCGAAAGCAGGATGGTGACTTAATGACTTGCCACGCACATGATACCAGTATATACTGTTTCTGAAAAATTATTTCATAATTATAATTATTTTCATAATAATTTTTATAATATTATTATTATATTTACAATATAATTTAGAATGTCATAATAATTCATATTTTCATAATAATTTAAGAAAATTAAACAGTGTACCATTTATCAGAAAAATAGTTGAATTTATTATTTATTTCAAACTAATCGATTCAGTTAGCTGTGCAATATAGGCAGAAACCCAGATTCAACCTGGTACATCACACTTCTGCCCACAAACAAATCAAAATTTTACTCACATGGAAACATAACTTATGTCACGAGGCCAACATCGTAGTTTAATGTAGTGGTAGTCTAAGTGAAGTGACGTAGCGTGTGCCACAGCGTGCTTCATAACGCAGTCCGTCTAATCGATAATGAAATTAATTGCTATTGCTAAATAGCTAAACTATTTTTATCAGATTTATTTTTTGATTGGTTGTTGCAGCACTATACCAATACTATGCCACAACTTGCTCTTATATCATGCATTCAAAATAGAAAACTATGGATGAATTCCATTGGTCTGAAACTTAACACTGATAAAAACAGGAGTTTTAATAATTGGCCTGAATTATGTCCCAACCATTCACATAATTCATTGTGACAGTTGAACCCTCATCTGTAGTGTGAAACCTCGGCATTACTTTCGACTCCTCTCGTAGTACAGAGTCCCACATTAAGGCACTCTCTCAAAATGCTTTTTTTCTTCTTTCGCAATATTGCTCACCTCCATCGCTTGCTGAATACAAAAGATGCCGAAACTTTGGTCTGTGCTTTTATCACCACTCATCTTGACTACTGCAATTCCCTTTTCTATGGTATCCTGGCTAAAAGCAATACAGCAGCTTCGGTGTGTATTCAACACTGAGCCTCCAGAGTCCTCATGCATTCTGCACAGTATCTTCACATCACTGATATGCTTCATGAACCTCACTGGCTATTGGTTTCAGCCCACATCTAATACAAACTCCTGCTTCTGACATAAAACCTTACATGGCCTTGCTCCATCTTACCTTTCTGAGTTCCTCCATTTCTACCCCCGGTGCGATTGTCAGGTCTTCTTTTAGATAGAACCAATATACGAGGCACATCTTTTAGTGTCTTAGCACCGAAACATTGCAATCTCTGGGGCTGCACTTCTATTTCCTTTTTTACAGTTGAGCTGAAAACCTTTCTGTTCAGAAATAATAATACGTGGGGGGGAAAAAACTTATTCTTGTTTTTTCTGTCTGTTGTAAAGCCGTCTCCTTCCTCTATAAAGCAACCTTCAGTTCACAAAAGGTGCTATATAAATTGAACTTAGTTGAGCTTTTACTATTATTATCATTATTATTAAGTTAAATGTCCAAACAAAAGCTTAATAACAGCAATCACTCCCAAATTTTGTCGTTCTTGCATATGATCATATAATAGCAGATCTTGAGAGGGACCGTTTTTCCTAGGTAAGTTTGTGACTATCTTTGTTCGTTTGCTTTATTTGTTTATACCACGAATACTTCCCCTACTCTATTCCTCAGAGTTGCTGCATGAACATTGTAAGCTGAATCTGCATCAGACAAATGGAGACATCGCGTATCTTATGAGAATTTCTGAACTTTACTTAATCTGGCTAGGCATGGAGCAATGCACAGAGCAAAAATCTGGAAGCGTGTATTCTCTCTTACATACTGGAAGCCCTGTTGAGCTACGAAAGAGATCCACTGACCACAAGAATGTTAAGTTTTCTTTTCAGTTTTCTGATTAATAGAATATTAATCAGGTACCTGCCAAATTTGTCACTGCTGTCATTTTGGCGCATTGAATGACTCATTCCTTGACGCTCTTATTTTCCTGACCTAATGGTGGTTTTTTTTTTTTACTTTTCTCACAGTCCTAATAATTAAACTACACCATCACTGTGACAGATTTTGAGGTGAAAAGGGTGCTTTTATTCCATTTCTTTTCAAGACATACACACTTGTCATATCTGACATCCGGCTTTCTTTTGTTTGGTCAGTGGCCCCATGTGGTGACAAAGGCACCGGAAGGGTGTGTGTGTGTGTGTGTGTGTGTGTGTGTGTGTGTGTGTGTGTGTGTGTGTGTGTGTGTGTGTGTGTGTGTACTTTTTCTTGCCTCTCAGCGGTGGGTGCCATTAGGTGCTCATGCCCTCTATCATATGATTGTGCCAACTTTCCCTTCACCTCATACTTCGTGTCCTCATACTCTACTGGTATTGATGCTTACCTTAGCACTACGAGGCTAAAAGCGTAAGTGGTTCCCTGTCATCCCAGTAAAAAGCTGTGCACAAAGGAATGACCGAGTAAGCGCTTCACTTACCTCTCCATGTCATGTGTTTGGTGGTTTTTGTCTGTAGTTTGTCCAAGCATAGCCTGTGAATTATCACCAAAGTAAATCAAGCCCAGGCCAAGTCTGCATGCTTGAGAGATCAGAGACAGTGTCCCAGGAAGGCAAAATAAACAAAGCCTGAATCACTCTGCTATCAGGGTGGCATCGATGCCTGATCAGATTTTCCATGCTTTCTTTAAGGTGAAGCCTGCCAGCAAAACCTTATCTCCTCACATGAGTGAAGCAGAATTGAAGCAGGGATCAAATACTAAATCTGTGCAGGTGGTGCTTGAAGATTTGTTCAACACAAAGCCAGGAGAGCACTGCAAAATGGAAATTAAATTTGTCAAATGGGTTCCATTAATGGAATGGGAAGTGAATTTAATTATGAGAGAACATCAGTTGCATGTCAGGTTTGTGCATTTTATCTTGGGTTTGACCTCGTGTGTGTGTGTGTGTGTGTGTGTGTGTTTTTTCTTCCTGTGGTGGTCTGCTGTGTGGCTTGTTTGTCTTTGTCTGCACATCTGTGTACTTGATATAAGCGATAAAACCTCGGTTTGGTTCAGTGTGAGGCCACAACTGTTGATTATTTAGTTTTTTGAATATTTTGACAAATACGGTCTGATATATTTGATTATTTTCTATATGGATAAGCTATGCTGAAGACTTAATTTTAAGAATATAATAAAGGAACACCAGCACTAAAATACGAACCATCTGAAAGACTCTTCTATAGGACATTTACCCCATTATATCCAAACAAATTGTTTACAGCATAGCATGTGTTTTCTTTTAAATATCCTCTCACTTCCGTCTCTGAGGACTAAAATCTAGCTACCACCATTCATGCCCGCAAACTTTGTGTGATTTGAAATATCTATATAGTGAAAGAGCGTGCTGTTGGCATCGTCTGGATTTGAACTCTCGCTCTCCGTACTTTTCTGTTGCGCTGCTCTGGATCCCAAAGTTATCAAATATTTATAGCAGCCTTAGGTCTGATCCATTTCTCTACTCACTACAATCTCTACTCTATTCACTCTATTACTCCAAGGTGTCTGGCTTATTGAGTAGTGCAGCATTACAGATTTTAACCCACAGTATTCACTGGAACTAATTACCACTGGCTTCAGTTTGACGTGTTAGATGAGGCAAATGTCAAATTCCTATAAGACATCCCTGTATTACTCTACACTACACTTACACTTGGTTATTTCATGCAGCTTGAGTATCAGGTTTATATCCGAATGGGAAAGTGCAAATACACCCGAGACGCATTGAAAACATTTAAAACGCATCTGTTTCTCCGCATTCATCAACCAAAATCCCTCCCAACAGGTGACGTACGTGCTCTGTGGCACCTTTTAAAAATGTTTAAAAAGATTAAAACAAGATTAAAAAACAGCACAAAGAATCACACTGTTTGATGCAGCAGCCATCTTACTCATAATCACTGAAAACGAGGCACACCACTGGAAATTGTAACGACCTAATATGCATATTAACTCGCAGCTTTTCAGTCGGTTCAACCAGACACATTTGACTACAAGTGTAAATGCATGTGATCTTATCCGGAAAGCTTAAAATCTTATCTGGAAGCATTCCAAATTCCCAGGTGTAAATAGAAACTGAGTGGGTTTTCACACTGGTTTTCAGCCTGTCTGCAGGGAGGTTGGATTGTAGGTGTGGTTTGGACTGAAATGATATCATTAACATCACTACAGGTTTTAATTTAATTCCATTCTAATCATTTCCATTGTGCAGGCCATTGTTGAGAAATAAATCATTTTTGAATATTAGCAATCTCTACATTAGTAGTGCCTTTACCAGCATTAAAGCCATAAACAGCAGTTATAGTTTGCGTGTGGCTTATCCTCACACCTTTCTTTCTTAAGGATTTTTTGTCATGCAGGCTGGCATGAGAAGAGCATTTTGTGCGATCCTCTCACTGCCAGCACTCCCACCATGAATCTCAGTAACTCTATCATGAGTTGAACCAATCGCGTTATTCGACACCCAGGTCCAGGTGCACATAGCTTTCATGCGTGATGTGCACTGACCCTGAAGTTCGCCCTAGACCAGGTTTTCAGGTGCACCAGAGCTCAATTTTCTGGCCCACACCTGAGGTTGACAACTTTTTATGCTTGTCCAGAATGAACTCTTGGTGCAAACAACCTCAGGTCTGGAGAAAACTTTTTAGATAATTCTCAGGCAGTTTAGAAATTATGCTCTTAGTTTTAACGTCTAGCTTATTTTAGCCCTGAGACAAGATGGAGCTGACTCACATGCTGTGGAACATGTCAGATCCCAGAGAGAAAGAGGCTAGACTAATAAAACATCTAGAGTGAAAATCTTGTTGAAAGTGTATAAATTTGTCAAGCTGTCATGTCATCGAGAACAGCAGCAGGGGCTGTATTAGAGGATAACAGTGTTGTGGATGTAGCGTGGCTTACTGCTTTTCCTTCTTATTACTACTCCAGACAAATGTGCCATTTTTTTTTTTTCCCTCCTCAACATGACCTGCTGAGGTCTCTTCAATAATTGAGCCGGATGTCTAAAGTTGCATTGAAGCTGTTTACCTGATTTTGGGTTCGGAGGTCGCTCTGTTTACACCTTCATAGCCAGCTTTCATAGACGAGCACACATTTTAAAGGAAACTCCACCCGGAAAGACTTTAAATATATTTATACTGAAATATTTGTAATGGGTTTAGCCATTCTGATGCTAATTTGTTGCTCGGTCCTGTGTTGTTGTTATTCCTGTGAGAGGTTAGCAGTTGTGTGCCAGTTTTATAGAACAGTCCCAAACAATCAGGTTTTTGCTTTTAGGTACTAAACACAAAAGAGCAAGAGCTTCTTTTCTCACTCACCATTTTGAAGCAACATTCAATATTATATTAATGAGAAATCCAATGCAGAACTAGTGGAGACAGCAGATTTTCCAGAATGCAGTGCGGCTATAAGATGCAGTTACACTGAGTTACAGCAGAGCCTGGGCTTGGCTAGTTAGCAAACTGCCAGGTGACGGTGGTGTTAGTATTAAAGTTGAAGCTTGGAACCTGATCTCTCTGAGCAGAGTGTAGAGATGGACTAAAGCACTGCTGCATCACTCTTTTTAGGTAGAGATGAAGTAAGGGCTAATTACCACTGGCACTGCTATCAGTAAGTAGTCAAATGGCATTGTGGGTAACGTAGGAAACTGTTAACTGAAGTCAGAATAGACCAGCATGTCGATAAAACAAGTTTAAACTTAAAAAAAAAAAAAAAAAGTCAGCTCAGAATTTCATTACAAAGTAAATCAGTATAGATGACAATTATAAAGATAAATATGCAATATGTTCAGGGTAGATTCCTTCTTTAAGCTTTGTACTTGACCTTATTTTTCTCTTACTCTGTTTCTCTTAGTGTGTTCTCTTATTAAGTGTTCTCTTATTGACTGAATAATTTTGTATATAAAGTATGTATATAAAATATGTATTGTGTTAAATGTCTTCCTTTTAACACATTATTCTGTTTTTGAAAAGTGCTCTAGAAATAAGAGCTATTCTTTTTATTACTGTTTTAGAGGCTTTAGTTCAGTGCTGTCACTTTAAGCAGTATGTTACAGTAGTCCATATTCTGAGCATGGAAATGGCAGTTGGAGTTCAGCGTGCCTTCTAGTTCCTACCAGATTCCAATTTGACTGTGGTTTTGTAAATGCAAATCGCACCAAAGGTGATTCATTTCCATTTTGAATGATATATTGGTCAAAGTACCTCAAATTGTTGCAGGGCCACAAATTAATCGATCAGTGCAGGTTTTATATTTGCATATTGTATCGTGCTATATTATGAGTATATAAACGTCTATCAAACTATACAGGAAACACGGAGTACTGAAAACACAACTCCTGGCACAATATTCTAAAACACTTATCTCACTGGATTCCTAACGCTAGAATATAGTGTCATTATAATTCAGCAACTGTTCATTGTTTAGGCAATATCACACGTGCAGAAGCGCGGTTTTACTGAATATTGGCACGGCTGTGATTTGGCTGTAGGCACGGGCCTCCAGGCTGAGTGCCGTACGTAATCACCGCCATGTCGGTATTCAGTATAACTGCACTTATGTTCGCGTGATATTTCCTAAACAAAGAACAGTAGCTGAATTATAATGACACTATATTCTGTTGTTAGGAATCCAGTGCGATCAATTATAATGATTGCGAGTGAATATTGCTTTTATACCATAGTTCTATAAACAAGAAATTAATATAGACTAAGTGCCCTTTTGGACACAATATGGCCAAATGTTCTGTTTATTTTTGCTCCGCTAGCATAATTAGATCCCGAAGAAGCCAGATTCACGTTATAGCACGTTGGCTAGCTTGATTTGTACATTCTGGTTGAAGGTGCTTCCGGTAAAATTGTTGTCTTCATCTGATGAGATTTCACATTTAAAGCCGAAAGTTATACTCCTGAAAAGTATTGTTTACCGTGTCCTCTGATGATGTCACTGACATCATTGTACTGATGTCACTGTACTAACGGTTTCGAACTAGGAAGTGGAACTTTGCAGTGTTGAGCACAGACAAGCGGAGTGATACACCCAGTGAAACGTCCCAGTGCTGTTACAGGGAAATATAAGCTCTCGCTTTCGGAATGCTGCTCAACCAATCAGAAAAGTGGACCGGAACTAACTGTTGACTAATTTATTATTTTATCACTTGTTTTTATCTAGTACAAATGCTAAATAGCTTAAATGTCCGTATTCATGTCTGAATGTTTTGTCTACAGGATATTTTGTCTGAGAAATTGATCTATATGTATTGTTTTAAACTTGATTTAAAAGGGCCCCTTAGACCTTCTGAGAAAGGAGCTATACCGATGAATTTGTTTATTTTTATTATTCTTAGAATGGTCAGTGGAAAATGAGATCCAGATCGAGTGATTGAGTGGGAGTCTGTCATTTGCCCACAGTGGCTTCCCTCAAGCCATTTCAAGTATATTTCACACTCCGGAGTTGTGTCTTTGTTGGACATGCTATTTATGGAGGAAATATACTTATTCCTGCACACCATCATAACAGAGTTGACATGAGTTGGGCAGTAATTTGACAGGGCTTGTCAACTCTGAATAGAGAACTGGTGAATACTTGATAAGATGTCAAGCCTTAAAAAAAAAAAAAAAAAAAAAAAAAACCTTCTGATGTAAATGAAAGATACACTAGATTTAAGAAATCCTTACTCCTAGTAATTACCTAGACTAGAAGTCCTCAAAGCGATACAAGAAAAATGTTTGCAATCCATTTAGTCATGGTTTTGTTTGGGTAAAATCAACTTATTTAGGGCATCTGCTTCTTTTACTCGCACTTTGAGTCTTTACTTTTCTTCAAGTTTTGGTTTGAAGTTGCACCTCCGTTTTGAGCCTAAAGCTCTTCACGCATTAAATAAATAAGCTAGCTACAAAAAATAGCTCTTGCAGTTGGCAAGCTGACAGGGGTTCTTGGGTTGATTGGTAGTGCAGCACTGGATCGTGGACTCTATAATTCATGCCAGCCTGATGTGTTCAGTCAGTCAGCAGCTGGATTTAATGCTCACTGCAGACATGTTTAAACTCTGCCACGCGACAAGCAGCACTAAATTATTTACAGTAGGTTTCTGTCAGCATCCTATAAGACACGCGCTGACCTACTTTCAAATCAACAAATCTGCATTCAGTCTGGGACCAGGTAGTATGCATACTTTCCTGTAATTTCTGTAAATGTGAAGCACATAGCAGTGCACTGATTGGGTTGAAGTAATGGACTGGTTCACATGTTTAAGATTCATGCATGCAGTGTTCAAAATGTTGAAACCGATTCATATTAAATATGACTCTGGGATTGTAGGAGTCGCAAGATGGGGGACTGTACAGGCTACAAAGAGCCATTCTCCAAGAGAGGTTCCCCTACAAAGGTATTTCAGCTCTGATGTGTTCACTCCGATCTCACCCCTATGCTGTGTTTTTATACTGACCAAAAAAAAAAGCAAGACAACTGAAAGAGGTTAGTTTAATTAAACATGAAATCAGGACATCTATGCACTTACAAATTCTCATACCCATCTCTCTTCACCACAGCAGACCTCGCATTTCAGCAGTGCTTCTTTTTGGATTGGCTTCACAAATAATTAGGCTTTGGCCCTCCTATATGCTAATGATTTGCTAATCTCCCCCTGAGTGCAGGGCTTAATGAGGGCGGATTATCCTTAGTGAGAGCTGCAGTATGGAAATAAGTCACATCACAAGATGGGAGAGAAGAACGACTTTACATATTTTGAAGCTTCTCAAACCAGGCTCGTTGTCCTCTGAGGCCACCCTTGGATTGTAAACAAACGCTAATGAGTTACGGGAAAGAACCTTCACTCATAGAGGTTCAGGGAAGTAGGGCACTGCAAGATATCTTTGGGCATGTGAGTAAATAAAGTGTCTCAAAGGGCAAAGAAGGGTGGAAGTCTTATGTGCGTTGATTTCTATAACTGCAGAGGGATACGCAAAACTGAATTTTCATAGTGTAGGAGTTCACCCGGGTACATGTCTAGTTATTATACAGGGGTTGGAGGACTGTAATGAGTTTTCTACTGAATGTAATGTTTTTCTTTTTTCCCCTTGAAATCAACGTTTCAGTGTTATGGACGTGGATACGATAGTATATCTAGGAAAAAATACAAAAAAGCTTAGGAGTTAAAAAATTTAAATTAAATAATGAATAGACTTTCAGCTTTAATTTAAGGATATTTACATCCTAAACAGGTGGATGATGTAGGAATTACAGCACTTTTTATGTATGTTCCCTTGTTTAAGAGCCCAAAAGTAATTGGACAAACATAATCATAAGTTAAATGGTTAGTTTTAATACTTGGTTGCAAATCATTTACAGTCAATGACTGCTTGAAGTCTGGAACCCATAGACATCACCAGATGCTGGGTTTCTTCCCTGGTTATGGAATGTCAGCCCTTTACTGCAGCCGTCTTCAGTTCCTGTTTGTTCTTGGGGGCATTTTGCCTTCAGTTTTGCCTTTAGCAAATGAAATTCATGCTCAATTGGATTCAAGTCAGGTGACTGGCCATTGGCCATTGCAGAACACTGATTGCTCATGGTCATTGGTCACCAGTGTATTCAATTTTTAAGAATGTACAAAGTAATTGATTTGGACACACCTAATGTTTGATTTTTCAGCCTAATGATGGCATGCTTCACTGGCAGTGACAGCTCTTTGGACTTCATATTGAGAATTAACAAATATAAATGCCACACATGAAATCAACTCTAGACAATTTATCTGCTTACTTGTAAGTGAAATAATGAGGGAATTATTATAACGTTCGCCCAATTTGGTTGTAAATACCCTCAGTCTGCATTTGAGCTCATATTCATTATTTAATTTCAACTCCAATATACTGTGGCAGACAACTAAAATAACAACAGCTGTATTTTTGGACCTGATTGCAAAAAGAAGCAGCTTGTTAGCAGGTTGAGGGAAAATGGTTGGAGTTTATTTATTTTAAAGAGGGTGGAATTTGCTGTTCCACCTACTGCCTACTGCTACTGCCCAACCTGTTTAAATTTGGTGGGTTGTGGAGGATCTCATAAGCTATTGGCTGTAAATCAGTCAAGCAACTTCAATACGCCGTCAGTCGGACTTCCTGTTTCAGAAGGAAAAACATCAACGTATGGAATCAAATCACAGCTCTCAAGCCATTTTATGGGGACTTTAAGTGGTTTATTTCTGTATACTGCAGCTTTGAACAGCTAATATTACCACAAACCAAACCACATGTGGAACATGTACTGAACACTGTATTCTGCTGATAACTGATGAATTTATTTAAGACTCCATTATCAAATGCTTTAATTTGTGCATCATTTATGCCCATCTTTCATTGCCATAGGGACATATCAAAGTGAATCTCTGTTCACAGATTAAACTCAGGAGATATGAGAAGGCTGTACGTCTTTATAAGTGTTGGGTGTGTAAATTGTGAGAAGGCCCCAAGCCAGTTTTCTGGTTTGAGATTTGCTCCTTCCTCCTGAATGTCACATGGCTCTGAACCTCCTTAAGGCCCTGTTTAAAATGCCACAACGCTGGGTAAGTGCAGCCGGGTACCTGGCAAATGAAAAGCAGCCTGAGACCATTACATCTCTGCTTGGCCTGGTTTTGATGTGGTGGAACAGTAATTGCCTGGATGAGCAAACACTTGAGAATGAGTGCTGACCACATAGGCTTATGGAAGAGCGGGGAAAGGATTTAGCAAAAGTTCTGCGCTATAGGAATGCTACACTTGAAAGCATATGGTTTAAGTTTATGGCCTCTATTAAAGCAGAAATTACAGAACAAAATCTCATCACTCCTTGACTCTTTATGAAATGTCTTCAGCCCGAGCAACTGCAGAATGTTTGGCTATATATTCAGCTCAGTACAGACTCATATTACAGTGTTCTGCTAGATGTAGATTCAGCAATTGTAATGTAATGTAGGAGCCCAAACCCCAGCAAGCAAACAGTATAAATAATACAAATATGTTCACATTATGTACAGCTTACAGTACAGAAATATTATTACAAAAGCAAATGCCTTTTTCCTCAAGAAACTATAGTCCTCGTGATGCACACGATGGAAATGCAGCGCACAGACAGCGATACTGATTCTGCCCTTTCTGCCCTTTCATTATGTTATGCTAAACCAGAGCTTAGCACTCCATTCTTGCTTCATACCATTCATGCCAGCTAAAGTGAGGGAGCCTCTCTCTATATTATTCAGACTTATTCGACTGAGCGGAGAACTGTTACCATTCCTCATTTTTCCACGCTAAGCAATAGGGAAGGTGAGGCCTACCCAGGATTAGCGATGTGACGAGTGCTGAAAGAGTGCTCTGTACATCCAGCGCCGTCATTATGCGCCTTTGAGCATCGGGCCGCTGGGGGACAATCCCAGTCTTTGTTCGGTGGTGTTATTGCACTCTGGCTGTGTACTGTACTGAATGGCAGTGTGAAAACCATGTGAAAATCCCCCCGGGCCTGCATGAATTCAGCCAGCTTTGGGGGAACCAGGCCCTCACTGGAACAATGAGGCATTTTTCCTATTCTTGTTGCTCCCAAACAAAAAGAAAATGCCCAGACTAATGCCCCAAAGGCTTCGAGCTCAGACTAATACGACGTTCTGGGGTTGCTGTTTTGTATTGTGTGGTGATACATACGGTGTGGGTCATGAGTCGGATGTGCACTGCTTGTTTTTTTTTGGGGGGCAGAGCTCTGGTTCCAGCTCCACCCACCCAAAGCCACAACAGGGGATGTGGTTTATTGTAATGATGGACGAGAAAAATGTCCTAGGTGACCTCATCTTTATTAAACAAATCAAAAGTTACAGCATTGGGTTCGTTTACTCGTCGCTTTCTCATTTGTGTAAATGTCAGTGAATGGCGTGTGCTTTGTTTGCCTTTTCTATAAACCTGCACTTTTCATTCAGTGTTCATTAGACTCATATGGGATTTAAACCTAAAAGGAAATGAGGAAATCTAATTATAACGGAGAAATCATCAATGCTTCTAAACATGAGGAGGCCTGATTTATGAGATGATAAATCCTAGAGAGGGCCATAAGTGAATGCATTATTGAAATGAAAATTCTCTGCTATGAATCATGCCCATGTGTTGTGTAGTCTTCTGTATTTCTCCATGCTTTCTCCAATTACGGTTGCCGTTTTGTTTGCTGTCTTTGGCGACCTAAGCCTCTGGCTGGGCATGTCGACATGCACTGCTCTTCACCTTAATTGGATCATGCTATTCACCTGGGGCCTGACTCAATCTTGCTTTCCATAAATGCCAATGTGTGCCACCGTGGATGGATGCCTCTCTGATAGCTTGTCTGCACTTAGGCGTTCTCTTTGTTTGAGTGCTGAAAACACATGAAACCACACTTGCTGCCTCTAGGGTGCTTCAGTAGCAGAGGACAAAGTGTGAAAAACAGAGGGGATCGCAGTCACTGCTGCCGCATCGTCTATTGGATATTTTTTATATCACATCTGGGCTCTGTTTACTTTAAAGTGCTCCTGCTGCGTGAGCAACAACTGAGCTTGATTTTCAGCAGCATGCACTTTCTTTTTAAAAGAAATGATTTTTCAGTCCGCAGAATAGGATGGGGGGGGGGGGTGGTCTGTATAAAATCAACAGGAAAGAAAGATACACCACCCACCCCATTCCTGTTTATGCTCCTAGTTCTTTCACACTGTTTGCATGCAGGGTTGCTATAACGTCACTCAGTGCAACCTGCTGGCTGCTATGCATCTGATCCCAATTCTTTAGGCTTTTAGCATCCTTCAGCCACCATCTTTTGGCTCAGGTTCTTCAGTATGTTTACAGTTTGAGACGAGACAAAGAGAAGATTTAATATTGTTTCCTTTGACCACTGTCTGGGTTAGACATGACTCCACCACTGGCGTCGGCTTACAACACACAATGAACGCCTGTAAAGTTTGTTGAACTTTTTGTTTATATCTTTTGGATTGAAGTTATTGTTTGAACTCGCATTTGAATACTGTTTGTTCCTTGTTAACATCGGGCTGCATGGCCAAATATTTGAAACAAGCTCCTTCTAG
Organism: Pangasius djambal; assembly: GCA_022985145.1. Taxonomy (NCBI): domain Eukaryota; kingdom Metazoa; phylum Chordata; class Actinopteri; order Siluriformes; family Pangasiidae; genus Pangasius; species Pangasius djambal. The sequence continues at coordinate 14,125,441 of CM040982.1, forward strand.
ACAGGATGCAGAACACATTTAGATGTAGAACACATGTAGATAGCAGCGCATCTCTAAACCAGTGCAGTATGTCTGATAAATTTGTTCAGCATGTTTCATTAGCATTTCATAGCAGTTCTCTTCGATTAAGTTATTCACACACATTTTTCTCGTATTTTTTTTCCTTATCCCTCCATTTTCGAACAGATAGGACGCATGTGAAATATCTGTTCTTATGGAAAATTGCATTTAAGTGGAGTTGTTTACATGTTGCTTTGGCCAGTATGGTGTCCCAGTGTTCGCCATTATCCCTGAGAAACTCCCACCATCTTGAAATGACTGACACAGACACAAAACTTTACAATGTAGTCGTCAGAGCAGTGCTATGAGTGCACAAAGGAAGACTGACATTTTGTGTGGAGACAGACAGCACGGTACAGCGGAAAAGCCTTTCCAAGAGCTCGGTGGCCATGGCAACCAGTTAACCTAGGAATTGGGGAGGGGGCCTATCCATAATTAGGGATGTTTTGGGGGAGAGCTCTGCTCTGGTCAACACTTGAGTTGAAGATTCACATGGTCAATATATGTCCATTTAAAATATAACAAAGAACAAGGCTCCTTTCTATTGATTTATTTTTTTCTCCCAATTTAGGTGAGGGTCCACATCAGTCTGTTTCTGCCTATATTGGCCTTAATACTGGTTTATGATTAAATAAAAAGCCTAATTAGATTTTTCCGTTGCCTATTTTAAACTGTAAATTAATCATTTTGTAGAGTATTTAAAAATAGCTCACACCATGCATGAGACTTTACTGTCTGCTATTTCTCCTCCTAATATTGATTAGTCAGTTTTCTAGCAATTCTAGCATGCCGTGATAACACAGTGAAGCCAAACTCTAATTATGGATATATTTCAGTCTGAACCTGTCGCTGCATCAGGCAACCCAACCTGCCATATGTTGTATAACTTGTTGATAAAGAGCTTTCAATATTTGGATATAAAATTAGCTACTTATGCCTTAGGTGTTATTCATACAGTCAGGAACATAGTTTTTTTTTTTTTTGTTTCAAATTTCAGATTTATAATATAGGACTATGACAGTAACATGCCAACATTTTATTATGTCAGTAGCATATGCATGTGTAATGTTTGTAAAACCAAAGGAATATTCGTTTCTCTGACTTCCCCGTCTAGTCCGAAGGAAATAATCCATGACGGGGTGGTGTGCTGGGGCCCAACGCAAAGCCGAGGAGTCTGGTTTATACTTGCTGCATGATTTTGTGTGTGCATGCAGAAGCAGCGGCAGCGCGAGCCACATTGTTCACTCCCTTGCTGAGTATCTTATGTACATCCGTAAAATTTTGAATTGACATTCACTAGGTGGCACATCAGAGCCAAAACATCCCTGTCCATTAGGTTTCCAAGTCGAACTGTAAAACGTTTAACGATTTTATGCACAGTGATGTTAAACACACTGACAAGCTCCGTCTCACTTTATAACTTTCCTCCATCTTCGTGATTATTGTCATGGGCTGCATCTCAAATCGAAAACTCTGACCTTACATTCAGAAGTGTTTACTAATCTAGAAAACTCAGATGTACATGAGAAGTTTTTAAAATTACTATAGTAGGAAAACCAATTAGTGGTAGTACACAGTAACAGTCTAGAATAACATAAGTAGAAGTACATAAGTATGCGATTTGAGACACAATCCTAGATAGGGAAATTTGTCCATGTTTATTATTGTTATTGCTGAACTACTAGTGACTCCCAGTAATATTTTCTAAATATTAGCACGCAAACTCTGTCTTTGATATTCATGTGTGTCTTTGATATTTCTAATATTAACATATTCACGTCGGGATTTTCGTAACCTCATTCGTAAATCTCGACCCCCAGTTTAAGAAAAACGAACATATATGGTTTCATACTAGAATAGATATACTAGGCCTATAATATTTCTTGGTAAAATGTTTACCCTCAAGCTGCACAATTTGTAAGGAAGAAAATACCTTTTTGGCTTTGAATTGAGATAACGATCATCACTCATGATTCTTTGATCAATTTTGTAAGAAACAGTATGTATATTTGTTTACTTCTTATTTGAATGAATCGTTTACTGGCACATTTATGTTCCAAAAAAACTGCTAATTATTATAAAACATGAATCATTTTAGGGTGCCAAGAACCGTGTGTCCTCCCAGAGTTAAAAGGTAATCAGCAATGTCAAATAATTTGTCATCATTGCAGTTCTTTTGCCAAGAGCATCTAATAAGCCATTTGTGTGTGAAAATCACGCCTTGATAAAGGCATTCTAATGCATATTGCTAACGACTCATTCGCTCCATTCATTCATTTCATTTCATACATCTAGTCATCGTTTGCATAATTATTGGTTATTTAATGTCAATTTATAAATTCATTCAGTAACTGCTTTATGCATGCGAGGTGGGAATGTACCCTAGATGGGACAGGAGTTCTTCACAGGGCACACACACACACACACACACACACACACACACACACACACACACACACACACACACACACATTCCTACCTAGGGGCAATTTAGAGTATCCATTCCACCTACCAGCATGTTTTTGCGAGGTGGGAGGAAACCACAGAACCCAGAGGAAATTCACACAGACACAAGAAGAACATGTACAGAAACTCGACACAGACAGTAACCTGAGCTCAGGATCAAACCGGGGACCCTGGAGCTGTGTGGCAGCGACACTGCCTGCTATAGCACTGTGCCGACAGGAGTTTAATAATCAGTATCTAAAACAGTTGTTTAGGACAAATTTGTTCTCTCTCACTACAACTGAGCGTCTGGGTCATTTTTCAAATTCACTCACAGCTTTTTCTCCAGAGGTTTTATCAAGCTAAACGCTCTGTTCAAAGTTTTTTTTTTTTTTTTAAAAGAGAGAAACATTAAATTACATGAAACAGGTTTCCCAGAAACAGCTGCAGTAGCAGAACAAATGACCATTTTTTTCTGGGAAACCATCACAAAATGTAATTTAATGTTTCTCTCTTTTTTTTTTTTTTTTTTTTTTTTTAAATTTGAACAGAGTTTGATCCTAACTTTTTTCCCCTGAGTTTTCTTGTATTTGGATTTCATGAATACAATTATAAAAATGTTAGTGTGCGCTATATAATACACAAGTGGCAAACTCAAGACCCTTAGGGCACTAATGGTCCACTGGAGCTTGCCAAAACAAAGAATTTTGAACCTGCCTGTAGAACCCTAATATCCTAATATATCATTTTCAGACTGAAGCAGTACTGACACATTATAAACATTATAATGAAAACTAACAGACAGAAATACAACAGTATCTGTAAAGGCATGGGCACAGTTAGCGATGGTTCAGCTGTACAGTTCACTTAAAACCATGACCTGGGACAGTGACACAGTAAATATACTGCATATTTTGTGGATTGAAAAGCTGGTTAAATGGAAGCAAATGTGCTACGTGTGCGCATCTAAAAATACTTCAGTAAAATAAAAAGTGGTATTTTGTTCTATATTCGGCTCTTGATTCGATGTCATTGCATTGAAACAATACATTCAACAGACCGCGTAATAAAGTTGGCTATTTGTCATAAAATACCACTTATTATTATGTGAGGTGTAATAAACATTTAAACTTAATCAAGCCCACACTCCCTCCACAACTTCCTCTTCTATCTCAAATCAGACAAGGCTACAATTAGCTCATACCATGTGTTAATATGCATATGCATACTAACTAATATGCATACTAGCATACTGTTGTATTAGTGTAAGTGTTTAGCAGCCATCAGGAGCTGGAATATTCCCCCAAGTCTTTAAGGTCTGGTATATGAAAGCACTTCAGCTTCCTCGTGAGTTAGAACGCTGATGGCCAGGCAACGGTGGACCGAAACATTAAAGCGGACCGACTCCACCCAATATGTGTACAATACACCAGTGTTAATACCAGAAACACTGCACCCTTGCTGATTGAAAGAGCGAAAGAGCGAAAGAAATCATCACGGCAGCATTCGTATTCAGCAGTGAAGAGAGCGGCTTTCAAAAACACAGCTATGGCTACAGAAAGCTACGCGACACTGACAGCACAACTAACAGCAGAATAAGAAAAGCCCCGTGCTTCAGACACGCCACACAGAGAGACACCAGTGTAAGCTTAGCCATTTTTAATTTGTTACATTCTAATGCACAGGGGTCTCTGGAGGACTAAGGGTTAGGCCTCGGCGCTCTCACCGCCGTGGCCCGGGATCGATTCCCGGCCAGGGAACCGACCCCAGCCACAGGAGTTGCACACGACAGTGCACTCCCAGTGCCGGTCCCAAGCCTGGATAAAATCGGGGAGGGTTGCGTCAGGAAGGGCATCTGGTGTAAAAAACCGTGCCAAATCAAATACGCGACCCAACGATCCGCCGTTGCGACCCCTAACGGGAGCAGCCGAAAGAAGAACAACGATAACTAATGCACAACCTTTGTTTATATGCCGCTAAGAGTCACACAAACACTCTCTTTTAATTTCAATTATTGTACTTCAGATAACGTTAAATGTTTTAATCAATTTAAACTGGACACCTAAGGCACGTATTCAGGAGATGCGTATTTGTGCTGTATGGGAAATGTAGCATATCGGGACACCATCATATTCATTGTTTTGAATTTCAATTTTGTGTATCTATACACCCCGTGCTCTTTGACTCCAGTTTAATGCAGAGTGAAGAAAAAAAGTGGTGGGAGACTGAGGATATTTATGTTCTTATAAGAAAATATAAGCCTTTATTTTTTCTTTACTGCTGCACAAGCTGTCTTATACAATTTTGTCATCATTATGAGACTGCCTGCCATAATCAGATTAGAAAATAGACGCACATTTGCATTAAAAAAAAACCCATAATAACCATCATTTCGGGCTTTCCCTGAGCTCACAAGAATGTGGCTCTGGCCCGGAGAGAAATTGAGTTTGACACCCCTAATTTAAATCTTATTTTTCTAGGAGCTAAATAAAACGGTAACATGTGCAGATTTAGTAATAAGAAACCTCTCCCCTTCTTTCCTTTTATTCCTGAATGTCCTCAAGCAACGTGAGAACGCTACTGTAACTTCTAACTACCTGAAAGCGACAGCACTTCTGCTAGCATCTTGCCACATGTATGACTAATATTATACTCTATATTTCTTTCTAATTAGTTTATTTCTTTACAGGTCAGTTTTATTTTTCCTCTGTATACCCAAGAAGCCTTTGTAAAAGTTTTTGTAGTCAATAAAATAGTTCAGAACGAATTAGAAAAAACCCACCGCTTCTAGTAAGCTGTCTACACCTCTGACGATTTGTGCACTGAGGGTTGTGGAAAGTAGAAAACTTTTTAATAAGAAGGTTTCACTTCAAAATGCCTTTTTTTTTTTTTTTTTTTTTTTTTGAAAATGCTGAATTTCACTGACAGGAAGCAAAAAAGCATTTCACACAACCAAATGATTCATGAGAAGTGCCTTTTTGTGTCAGCCATTCCTCACTTGCTCAGCCATGAGAAATGTCATACTCCAACAGCTCATGAATCAACATTAGTCATTAAAGTTTCATTCAGAAATTAGAAAGAAACCTCTGTGATGGTTTTTCAAAGCTATCAGCGTTTTGTACATTTCAGCAGTGTTGTCAAAATGGGCTAAGGATAAGAGGGCACTGCTTTTTTTTTTTTTTTTTTCCTTCTTCTCAGTTTTAATGCTTATCATCTGAGTTCTGAGGACCACCTCTGTGACTTGGGTGTGCGTTATTGTTAACCCAGATCTGTCAGATGAAGCCTGGCTCTTTTGTGCTGCAGCTCCAGAGTGGGTTTAACCCTTCCTCTCTGAAGCACATTTGCTTTCATTCGTGGTATTCAAAGAGCATCACGCGTACAGAACTGCTCTCTTGGTTCAGCGACAGCAACTTCCCACATTACACAAGCGAGAGGAAGATTATTTTAGAATATTAACGTACTTGTACCTTGACGTGTTGTTTGGGTATCTGGAGTGTGTTGATAACTTGTTTCCATCACTAATAAACCCATGAAGATTTTTATGTTCTATGATACATTTTGCAGATATTATTCTGTAAATAAAACAATATTTAAAAAAAAACAAAAACATTTTGTCATTAGTATTTGTATCTGACAGAAGACGTTTGCTTGTTTTTATTAATATACCAATTTTACAGGCAAAACTAGGTCAGCGAACTGACTGGCAATATCTGGACAGATGTGCGCTAATAATTCATGAGAGGCTTTTATGTAGACAGCTGATTGAGGCTGTGTTTCTCACTGTTGTTTTTTTTTTTTTTTTCCTGCTCTCCTCCTCAACTGCAACTGCTTCCAGCATCTACAGAAGGTTCATATGGAATTCAGCCACCAGGAACTGTTGGAGTTCTACAACAAGGTCAGACTAAATTCATTAAGTTTTCCACTTGACTGCCTAGCCAAAAAGATCAGGCCTGGTACCTCTTTTGAAACTGTGAAACATATATTATTATTCTTTTTCTTTTTCTTTTTTTTTCTTTTGCAGCTAGAGATGATTCAAGCCCAGCTGGATTCACTGACTTGATGCTGATGGCACAGTTCATAAGGGCAAGTGTGCAGCGTATCAGCCACATTTCCCTTGAGCCCAGGGTCCATGAGTCTTGTCAAGAAGGCTCGTGTCCTCAGTTTCTTCATTTCTGTTTAATTACCGCGTCATGGTCTACAAGTCTATGTCTAATTTGTCATTTGTGTACCTTGCCTTTTGTGTAGGTCGGATATCGTGACTGAGAATTAACTCAAAGCACAAATGTCATTCTTCTTGTACCCAGTACAAAGTTATTGTTATAAATACTGTCCCTACTGGTTGGATTGTCTAATTTTATTGTATATGTGGGTGAAGAAAATGAAATCAGGGAAAAAAAAAAAAAAAAAACCTAGGAAGAAAGTAGTTGTTTATCGTTAGCTCCCTCTCAATACATCTAGCCAGAGGTTTCAACATTTAAAAGTGTGAGTGTGAAGTCACACCCTTGATCGGTTACTAAGTGTACTCAAGGGCCTGTGTCAGATGGCTTTACGGATTTAACTTTCATAAACCTGTCATAAAATGTGGCAGTGCATTCAACATGTGCTAATTGAGATTTCTTGAAAGAAATGTGCACTGAAATTCTTTGTGCCAGTCTCTAAGGCGTGTGATGTTTTAATATGAAACACAAAGACTGGTCCTAAAATAACGAGGATATTCTATGAGCTATACCGTATATTTTCATACATCTCTGCGCTGAACTAAACTTTCATTAAATTTGTAATGGAATCGCTAACTGTGGTGTATAAGCTAATAAATGTGTAATGATCCCCTGCCATGAAAGGTCATTTCACAACAATTTTCACTCCTATTTCATTTCAGCTTCAGAATTACCAAAGTGCTAATTGAGCTTTGTTTTTTTATGGTCTTTCTCGTGTTCAGAAACAAGTGTTTTGTATTAATAGCCTGTTAGGAAAATACTATGTTGTTCTATTTTGGTCATAGTATTAATAGAATTAAATTTTCAGTGCCCAGGTAATAGGTTCTGGGCTTAAAAAAAAAAGCTTAGATATTTATAGGTATATTAATAGGTAATGCCCAGTGAGGGTAAAATTGTGCCCTGTAAGCCTGGACATCACTGCAGTTTCACCCCTTAGTCACTATTAGCAACTGTAACAGTGCACTCGTGCTGTAGGTTCTTTAATACAGTAAAACGGGGTCAAATGTAAAGTGACTAGAAACATCATTCCCAAAGTGCAGATTTCTGAAAACAGCTACTTAGGCAGTATAATGAAGTACCCTATAACCTTCAACTGCTGCTAATAGGATAATGACATGCTGTAAAACGCATGAGTTTGCCCTCTATTTAAGATCAGCATAATGGAACATCCTCCTGGCTGTTCCCAAAATGTGCCCTCCCCTGTTTGAAGTCCAGCCAGCCACCTTTTGAGTACGTTGAGCAACATCCATTCATGCTCACTGTGAGTTACCATTGTACCCAATTTATGCTTTTTCTCTGCACTACAAAAAAAGCATCAGAGCCAGTGCCGGAGGAAGAAGTGCGTCCCGCAGCATGGAGAACAGATGGCAGCTCGGTGCCTCACGATGGTGAAAGCGGTTGGTGCTGAATGACTCCAGCAGCGAATCAGCAAAATACAGAACACAGAGTTCTGTAATGGAGAGTTGTTTCTGAGGCCTTCTGGACCATAAACACTGACACGAGGGCTTGGTTCTAAGAGGCATTTAAACACTGGCTCCTGCAGTCATCCCACCTAAAGAAGATTAACCTACAGAGGACTTGGTGGGCATCCAGAGGAGCAGGACCGATGGTAGTTATTTGTCCTAAACAGTAAATGGAAAATGAAACAGAAAGAGTTTAAGGACAAATAAGCCTCCATAGCATGGTCGGGAACATCTCAGCTCGGCTGCTGTAATATATATGGGTCATAAAAGAAGTGCTATGGTATTGGCAAGTAAGGAGTAAAACGCTATGGAGTGAGCTATTGTAAGAAAATGATCCATGACGGGGTGATGAAGTGGAGGGCCTTTACCACCCGGAAGTGAATGATTTTCCTAAAATCACAAGTCCCAAAGTGTTTTATTCCACTTACACCACAGCAGTTTCGCCACTGATTATTCCCTCATTCCCAGTGAGTCAAATTTTGTGTTACAATGCACTCCCGACCCTTCTTCATTAAATGTTGCAGAAAGCTTTACCATAATCAACAATTATACTTTTTCTTTGCTTAATCACAGATCCCCCCCCCCCCCCAATATTATTAGCTTTAAGTCACGTGAAGCTTTTACCATACGAGTCCCTGTGACTGAGCTGTTGCTATACAAACAATAAAATATTACAACTAGCTCATTACTATAACTTCTGACCAATCAGAATTCGAGAATTCAACAGCACTGTGGTATAATTTGTGTTATTTTCGGATGTGAACACGTACTGAGCTCAATATTACCATTATTGTGCTCTTAAGCCTTTTGCAATATATGCAGAAATCAAAGCAGTCAAGCATATTTTAGACATGTGACACTTTAAATATGTTGTTTATTCTGGTCAAATGTGTGTGTTGAGCATTAGCATAACGAAACACAAATAGCTTTTTATTATTATTATTTATTTTATTTTTTTTATCAATGCCACCCATGCTTCTCTTTTTTTTCCCCATATAGCTGAGATTTTGGACGGCTATATTTGATTCATCTGTTAATCCGGGATCAGTGTATAGTCTGTAGCCAACCTGATCCAACACATTTCTTGTGTGGGTGGGTGTATGTGTGTCTGTGTTGATTGTGAAATGGAAAGAGGTGCCAAGACAGTTTTGACGTGGTGGGTGCCACTGGGTCCCTACAATCGACCCCTCTGTGGAGCCAGACTCATCAGCTTGCTCACACACACACACACATTCTGTCATCACTCCATTCTGTCGCCTACAGCCAAGTCGAGTGTGTCTTTTCATATCACACAGCTCAGGGATTGCTGAACACATTTGCACCTGCTATCTCCATAACTCATCAAATCAAATCAAGTTAAGGAAATGGAGAAGAATGAGTATTGTCGAGACTTCAACAAGGACTCTTTAAGCCTGGCCTGAGTCTAGAGAGGAGGTCTGTCTTCTTGGAAGTGCATGCGAGTGCTCCACTATTTTTAGCGAAACACTGTCTCTTTTCTCTTTTAGCTTGCTTGGCTCTTCTCTCACTCTGTCTTGTCTTGAGGCTTCTTCTTGCAACTGTTGCCCCAAAGACAAGTCTGTTCTGGGTGATAAACTCTCTTGTGGTTCAGAATGAAGCCTGTGTTGCTATATTGTTTTAGCAAGTCTGTGACCTCACCCTGGCACCAGACTGGATTGTTTCATTGTGGATTATCTGATATTACTATGGTGATAGATGGCGGTCCACATGAGGAGCTCTATAGATGTATATGGAACCTTTTATTTCTCAGGCTGTCAATTAAATCACCCTGCTTCATTTAGCAGTTATTTTTATTCTGCTCTTAAAGCATGGGAGCACTCTTTAGTGCCATTCGGAAGCCATTTTTGCTAAAGCAAATGGAGTAAAAAAAAAAAAGGGATTTCCCTGATGTCATCTGTTGCATCTTTGTCTTGAATTAAGCTTTGTTTTTGAGTGCTCGGGATATGGATTAGCAAACATCATGCATATTTCATAGCAAAATTCAGTTTAAAATTCAGATAAAATCCAGTTGTAGAAAGAAACAATTTAATTTTCTAGATAATACCCACAGCCTCTTCACTTCCCCACACAGACACAATGCATGGCAGGCATACCCACCCGAATAATTACACACTGGCTAATCCTGTTTCCCAAATCCAGGTACCTACGGCTTTGTGGAGAAAATCCCGTTGCTGATGCACATTTCTCCATCTGCTTAGCTTTTTATTCCAGTCTTTTTTTTCTTCCAGGTTCTCACATCTCAATGCAATGACTCTATTGCGAGGCAATGACCATTATTTACTATGAGAATCCATGTACACAAACACACATACATACATACATACATACATACATTATATATATATATATATATATGTATGTGTATATGTATGTATATATATATATATATATATATATATATATATATGTGTGTGTGTGTGTGTGTGAGTGTGTATATGAAAAACAACCATATACTGTTGCGTTTATAGTAACTTTTTCTCACTCCGATTATTCAAAACAGATGATACTGTTTCTGAACACAGCTGTTACCACGACAGCAAATGACAATTATGTGGATGGGTGTGTATCTGTGAGTATGGGTTAACAGTGGGGGGAGGGGTGCGGGAGAAATATGATGAGCAGATTAAGCAGATTTGTCATTGCCTCTAATTGTGTGTGTGTGTGTGTGTGTGTGTGTGCGCACGCATGTGCATGATAATGAGATTGGTTAAGAGTCGTGCTGTTCACACTCCCTGACGCACATGGCAACTCCTCTCAGAACACCTCCCCAATGGCTAACATTGATTCCTTCCCAATCTGACTGTACATTTAATTTGATTTGTATCTATCACTTCAATATTCATAGCTTTTACTTTGGGAGCTCCAGTTGGTGCATGCACATCTATAAGGTCTTTTAATAGTCAGGTATGAGAATATTAGTGATTGAGGTGCAGAATACAGGGAAATTAACAGATCATTATGTAATATTAGTTTGGGTAAAACTACGTACATTGTCTTCAGTTTGTTTTGTTCGTGTTTGGCTTCTGCTCTGATTAAAATGAAATTCTTATTCACCGTATAGTCCAAATAAATTGTCAAGAGTCGTTTCTGGATATTAAGGAATTTTGTTTAGTTTAATTATTATCCTGAGTAGCAGCTTCACATTTGACTAATGCTGACGTCAGACACACACAATGTATTTGTCAGTTATGCTCACCAGTGAACTTTTGAATATTAAGTTGTCGATTTGATGTCCTATTTGAGGCCCATACATTTTTTTATTCATTCGTCCTCAGTAACTGCTTAATCCTGGTAAGGGTTGCAGCGGATCTGAAGATTATTCAGGTATGTGGAACATAAACACACACACATTCTCATGGAGGGACAATTCAGTGGAGTCAAACCTTCTACTGGTATGTTGTTGGGAGCTAACCAGAGAACGCAGAGGAAACCCACACGGACACAGGAGAACATGTGAAACTCTGCACACACAGTAACCCGAGCTCCAGATGGAGAGTGATATCCTTGACTGTGACATGCTATTGCGTGTGTCATGGTATCAAAACAGTTAAATTCAGAGACGAGATATAACAACCAATATGTTTTCTTTTTCCAAATTGCCGTTAACAATATAAAGCAGAAATGTGTATTTAGTGTTAAGAATTGCAGCTTAGCGATTCAGCAGTTCACTTATTGTTTGGTTATTTGTTATGTGAGTACTTCTGTCAGTGTGATAATTACAACATGTCATTATTAGTTTACGAGGAGCATGTTGTGTAATTGTTAAATTGTATAGTTAAATTGTTAATTACCCTAGTAAATTCAAATCATCGTGATATTATTTTTCTTTTGTCTCTAGTTATAAAAATGGTTTTAAATTCTAAATTTAAACTTCAACTAAAATGGGAAAAGCTCTGTTTAATTTGTACATACAACATTGAGACGCAGGGGTCTTACACACACGCACAATCCACAAATAGCCTGAATATTTCAAAATATCATCCCATGATTTTTATGAGATACCCACTTAATTTATTTTAGTTACTTGCAACTGAGAGACAGAGACTCTCAGTTATATATTGCTATAATATATTGTTAGGTTAGGAAAAAAAACAACAACAACAACAAAACAGTCCAGTAAAGTATTTTAGATCAGATGGAAGATAATGTTTAATTGTCTTAAGTCATATTGCCTTTAATTATTTGCAAAAAATCAGGCCACACATACTGTACATGCATTATTAATGCTTAAATTGAAGTGGTTTTCATTTGTTTAGTTGGATTCGGAGGGATTTCTTTCATCCTGCCATTTGTGAGAGAGGGTGAGCGATCCTCGAGGGAGCTCTGGCCCTGTCTGGGCAGGTACAAACGTTCATTCACACCGCCTGGGCACAACACAGAGCAGAAATCACATTAATGACATTGCACAGAGTCTTCCTTTAGATTATAGCCGGGTCAGTAGCTGAGCCATGCTGCATCATTAAACATCAGAAGCGCACAAAAAATAGCTCAGTAATGGGGGATGTGTCTGGAGACACACTTTAAAGAGTGGCTCGAAACGGATGGTGGCAGCTCTATTAGGAAAATGGCCGGCCCTCTGGAAATGAGGTTCTTCGCTTATTGAAGGGGACAGCAGCTCAGTGCTGTGTGTGATAAAGAAAAGCCTGATGAAAGAGGATGGGATGTGTGTGCACTGCAGCTGGGCGAAGCCGCCTCGCTTTGTCAGTGTGATTATGAAAAGTGGGTGGGGATACATGCAAATGGTGGCACTGCTGGAACACAGCTGGGGGACGGCCCATGGGACTGCTTCACCTCCCTCACTCATCTATAATGGATGGTGCTGCAGTTGGGAACAGCACTGGTCATGTCCTTTAAGCCTTATTTTACGGCCAGAGGGATCTAAAGAAACAATCCATGTTCATCTAATTGAGAAGATACACTGTTCCCATTTTCACCTGGGCAATGATCTTTGTGTTTTCAGTGTTTAAGCTGCAGTGATAAGATTTTTTTTTTAATTAAAAAAAAAAAATGCATATCAATAATTTGGGGAAGAAAAATAGTCTAAAACGTGTTCCTGAGGTACTGTCAAAGTAAGTTACAGTCAGGGCTGTTGCGTACAATTTGGCAGAGGATTTCAGAAGTGTATATCATACGTCAGCACAGATATGTCATACATCATCATGCTTACAGCTAGAGAACATAATTCATGACAGAGAAAACAGATCGGTAATAAATATACACACACTGGATTAAGCATGTGAGATCTGTTGGTCAACTCAGACCAGAACAGAGCAAGCTAATAGCTAGCTCACTAGCTACATGGTAAATGTAACATGGATGAATATTTGAACATTATTAGCTAGCGAGCTAATACTAGATAGATCGATAGATCGATCTGCATACTGTGTGAGGATTATACACCAGCTGAGGCCAGTTTGAATAGAATTTCCATTCAATCTGATATAATCTGTTAAAGAGGAGAATAATTGTCATGTAAAAGTTTGTATCTGCTTTTACTATCTGAATCTACACATACTCTCTTGAATCATGAAATGCTGATGGTGGAGAACAGTCCTGTGGGGAGGCAAAGCACATAACACATTTTAAAGCATTTAAAAATAGTTGAGGTTATATCATATGAACATCAAACTAATATCTAGAGGCAGATATCTATTCACCAGACACCAAGTGCATGCTCATTTTTAACAAGCTGCACTGTAAAAGGACAAACTTCAGTATCATTTTTGTGTGCAGTTATTCCCATACGATGCATTTTATTATTGATAATAGTAGAAGTTGAGTGAAGGCATTCTTTTCACGTGTCTGCTTAACCAGAGCATCTTTGCTAAATGCACTTTCTATGGTCATTTATAGCATATAATTTGTGCCTATTTAGCGAAGAGAATAACGAATGTCTTTTTTTAAATTTTTTTTTTTTACTTAGTACAATAGCTATGCTGTAAATTCTATAGAGATAAACTATAACTGCAGATGGGACAGTAATGCAGACCATCAAATATATCTTACTCAAGATCTGGTGAGCTCGACTTGTTTTCATCACAAATGAGATTTCCTACATGACCTATCAACAGCTGCCTGTGTGTGTGTGTGTGTGTGTGTGTGTGTGGTTAGACGCTCTGAGTGTTGCCATGGTGATGACTGACTTGCCTTGGAAGTCCAATCACTCGTTTCTTGATTGTTATAGATTGCACAAGAAGTGATAGTGCCATAGACACTCGACCAATCATTAAGCTCTCTGTGTTGGATGGTTAAAACTGACAGTTAAACCCAAACAAACAAACATAAACAATTGTGCAACATTGATGTTTTAACTGTATTATCAATTAATTGCATTTCTATCTATCTATCTATCTATCTATCTATCTATCTATCTATCTATCTATCTATCTATCTATCTATCTATCTATCTATCTATCATTTAATATAGCTTGACCTCTTCCTCCATAGTAACAGTCTCAACAGAAAATACATTATTTTTTAAATGTCTCCATAACACTCAGGTGATAAGTATAAAGGCAGCAGATATCTTCTTAGCTGAAAATACCTGAGGCATCCCAAACCATATACTAATGTACTAAAAATATGTTAAATGTTACTATGTAGGTGTACAATTTTACTGTGAAGTGTGTAGTTTTGAGACAGGATTGAATAATCTTTAATCTTGACAAGCACATGAAATGAACTTCCTTAAGTAACTTTAAAATATATATATATATATATACAAAATAGCATTTTTCCACCAGAGAGGATTTCAACTCCCCAAATCCTTCATCCCTCAGTTTTAACCTGCAGGATGACAAGTTCACAATACAAACAGGCCTATATACGTATATGTGTCTAAATCTGTGTAATTTTCTGACACATTCATGAGTGAACATAATTGAATGGGTTCTGTTATTTGGTACCATCACCTGAGTCTAGAGCAGCCTCCTCCTCCTCCTCCTCCTCTTCCGCCTCCTCATATGCCTATCTTAGGTCTCCAGAGATATTCAATACTGAATGCCAAATGTGATTGATGAATGGTTAATGTGTCTGGAATTTTGACCTTTGCCATAACGGGGTGAAATGAAACACATTGTCCACATCCTGAATGCAGCCTGAACCTCAGCAGCAGAAAAATGAAAAAGGTTACCATGTACACTCCGGTTATCTTAAGAATATAGTAGAGTAGTATAGTGTGTATTCTATTTAACAGTCATTGCATTACTCTTCTACTCTAAATACCTCTGAGTGGTTTTGAATCTCATTGCATTACACTAAGAGAAATAAATGTCTAATCTGTAAGTCATTACGTTACTGTCGGCTAACATTTTTAATGACAATATTACTCATCTAAACTGCTGTTATTACCATGATACGCCACGAACAGTGAAAATAATTTGTAAGCAGACAGAAAAATCAATCAGATGGGCCCAGGCAGCTTGTTTGCAAGGGCCGACCTTCAGCACCGCCACAAAATTGTCATTTAGCAGAGGCCATCTCCAGCACCCTGCTGGGCGGGAGCCACCTGGGCCCTGCTTATTTTAGATGGATAGAAAGACAGGGAAATGAAGAAAAATGGAAGAACCAGACACGGCCTTGGGATCGGTTGACACAAAGAAACATTTGTCAGATGCACTGATTTTTTTGGGTGTAAAACTGTTCATTCATTCATTCATTCATTCATTCATTCATTCATCTTCCGTAACCTTTTTATTCTGGTCAGGGTTGCCAAGTCTAGCCAAGAAACTGGCAGGAATGCACCCTGGATTGTCTGCATGACAGTTTTTCAATGTATCTACTAACTATGAAATTGTTCTCGGCTGGTTTGGTTTGAGTAAATATAGGCCAAGTATTTATCAGAGGAAAAAAAAACTCCTGGCAAACAGAAACCTCCAATGTGTTGTTTTGATCCGCTGTGCATCTGGCCTGTTTATTATACCAGCTGAAGTTCTTTGCTACTGGGGCAAAACCTTAACAAACTCAAGAGGAAGCTTTCTTCATTATCTCCCTGAAGATGAAGACGTAGACGTGATCTTGAGGACAGGCAGTGAGAGCTGCAGCTCAAGCACATGAGACATCCTACATGACCATGGACCAGTAGAGTGAGATCAGGGCCAATTAAAGACACAGAAAGATACAAACAATGATAAGCACAGGATGGCTGCAGTAAAGATCACAGTGAAACAATTACTAATGTTTTATCAACACAGACAACGAATGTTTGTGTGCACAAACTGGAACTACACAGCTGGATCATAAAACTATACAGATGGTTTGTGAACCTACACAGATGGATCATCAAAGTCACACATGCATCATATTCCTCTGAACTGTTAGCTTATGATGTACACCTGGTTTCACACCTATTTCGTTCCAACTGCATTAGAAATGTGTCATATCTGATATAAGGGCCAATGCTGTGAGCCTTTACTGTGAATCTGTAACAAATATCTTGGCAACTAAGGTTTTCTCAATATAAAATTTTCACTAACAAACAATAAACTCTTGTTCTGAATCAAACAAATATACAGTGCTGAACTTTGTATATTAAATAACAGGTACAAACATGGCACGTTATATCCTATGGCATTATTTTCAGGCATCTTTGTATTATTCCTGAGTGTCTATAAAACATATCTCAAGGGATTTTTTTTACTCTAAACCTATGTAGTTTTACCTATATATTTTTAAATAAATTATTATCCAGTGCCTTTTTCTGCATCTCCAACTAACCACTTGATTTCACTGAGACTGCCCACTAGTTATTAATATTCATAAAGCAGATCCCAAGTGTGCATTAATATTCATGAGTTGAGCAGTGAGTTTATACTACAGCTTTTCATAAATAGCCAGCAAGGTATTGGTAGCTTACCCTGCTATATCAGCTAGTTACACGCATGCTCAATGAAGAAAGAAGCATTTTGCATGTCAAAAGAAGCACTCTTTTTTGAAATCAGTGATTTGTAAGCAGTTTGCAATTCCAACCCCAAGATAAGTCAAATGTTGTATGAACCAAAAGTTGTGCTGTATGAATAAAACGTTTCTCCCAAAACAGTTGGATGACTGCTGAAATTGAACTATATTGACTGGTTGTGGACAGTTTTTTTTTATTTGCAAAAATAAACAAATGTACTTGTTCACTGCTTTGCAGCAGAAATGGTATGTTTCTGCAAGCTCTTTTCACTCATCATTTCAGCTATTACTGAATTTGCTAGGGCACTCTAGAAAGCTGTGTGTATTATCATATTAGTGTACTAATTAGTATGTGAAAATAGTACACCAACATTTGTAACCTCATATACTGTTCTAGGTATAAAGTGGAGTTCATCGTTGTCTCAATGACTGCAAGTTTCCCACCTCCCGTGGCTGCGAAACAGCCCAAATCATCACCCTCTACCACCATGCTTGACAATCGGTATGAGGTGTTTTTTTTGGTGATATGCTGTGTTTGGTTTTCGCCAAACATGGTCCTGTGCATGATGACCAAACATCTCCACCTAGGTCTCATCAGTCTAAAGCATATTGTTCCAGAACATTTGTGGTTTCCTCAGATGCAATTTGAGAGAAGGGTTTTTCCTAGTCACCCTTCCATGAAAGCCATATTTGTTCAGTCTTTTTCTAATTGCGCGGTCATGAACATAAACATTTAATGTGCTTACAGAGGCCTGTAGGTCACATGATGTAGCTCTTGTTTTTTTCTGTAATTCTCTAAGCATTAAATGGTCTGAACTTGGACTGAATTTGCTGGGACATCCACTCCTGGGAACTATCTTGAAGGCTCTCCATTTGTAAACAATGTTTCTCACTGTAGAATTATGAATTTCAAATTGTTTGGAGATGGCCTTATAACCCTGATGAGCAGCAACAATTGCTTCTCTGAGGTCATGGCTGATGTACTTTCTTCTTGGCATGATGTAGACACACACCTGAGTGCTTCAGAACACCAAACTGCCAAAAGTTCTGCATTTATAGAAGTAGTAACACTTCTTGCTGATTAACTAATCTTGTGCATCTCATTAGTAGCACCTGGCTGCTAGTTACTCTCTTAATGACTGTGGAAATAGGAAGGGTGTACTTATTTTTTCCCACCTGATTTCTGAATTTTTTTTACGTTTTGAAAAGAAAATGACTACATATTACAATCTGTTGTGTTTTATTTTGGCACCTGAGGTTATTTGTTTGTTTATAGACGTTGGTTATTTGTTCGTTTATAGACGTGGCCCAGCTGAATAAAAACATAGATTTGAAGAAAGGTGTACTCGAACTATAAAATGCATTTGGGACACACACCCTGTGTGTCGGTTGTGTTGTTCACTGATGAGTAGGAACATGACGTAAATCATATGCTCTGGCCTTCACAGTCACTAGATCTCAACCCAGCTGAACACCTATGGACTGAAATGTTAGACAGCGCTCGTTATCGCCATCATCAAAACACCAGATGAGGGAATATATTTTGGAATGATGCTCCAGTACGGTTCCAGAAGCGTGTAGAATCTATGATATGTGCATTCAAGCTGTCCTCTGTTTGTGAAGGTAACTCAATGCTGTTAGCGTTGGGAGGAATCTTTGCCTGCATCATGCATATTGTGTATTTACCCGGCTTTGGGGAATGCATAACTAACATGTTATCTGTACAGTGTGCATTTTAAAGACAGACATTCTCAAGAGTGTTGAGGCTTTTCAAGAGTTTACAAGCTCAGGCAAAGCCCCTGCCATGCCAATACTCCTCTTTACCGTCATGCTCCGCAGCTTACACCACTTTCTTTATCCCTCTGCTGCTGGCCTGGGATTTAAATAGTCCTGGTGGTCTCGGTCTTGTCATACTGAATAAAACAATAATGTAAAATAATACGGAGAAGATAGAAATATCATTACAAAACTAAGCACAGTGAGGTCTTGTGTATTTACTAATACAATGAGATAAATTACATAACTGCACATAGCTGCAGTGATCCCAATTATACACATCAGGCTAACTAGTGAATGTCAGTTTGTCAGTGTTTTTCCCAAATTGACACATGAATATATTTGTAAAAATAAAAAAGGGGATGTTCTGACCTGCTGCCTGGTGCACTGCTTGTGCTGCCATTTGCTATGTAGATTGGTTTTGTCTGCCATCTCTGTTAATAAATGTATAGAATGACAATTTAGATACTTATTTAGATTTTCAGTCTCTGGCAGGTTGCATCACAGCCAGTGAGAGGGTCTTACTTAGAGGTGTAAAAAATGGTTTTATTGGTAGGGACACTGGTAGGGTGACTGACAGCAAAAAGCTAGTTTGATTGGTTTTGTTTGTCTCCAACTGATACACAAGTATCAATGCTGTTTGTTTTTATCATAAGCAGTCTACCACATGCTTTTTTCTGTTTTAATTATTTTACTGTAGGTATTACTGCAGTCTCTAAGTACTCCAATAGTCTAAACACATTTCAAAATACAAAATGTCTTGCACGTTTTCACATGCTAGTTGTGTTTTATGGCAGTGTTTAATTTATTAACGTTTATTACTGGCTCTTCTACTGCATTTTCTTGTGCCCTGGATCACAGTGGCAGCTCATTGCTGGCCATCTGACATTTTAATCAACTTGACCACCACTCTGATTCACTATTGACCAACTGTGATATTATTCCACAATGGAAGTGATTAAATTAAGCTGCACGGCTGGAACAAGCCTGAATTAGCCAAACAGACAGAAGCAGGAAAAGACTGAAGTTGCCAGCCGTTAGAGGATATCAGATGCTAGATTGAATCGCTGGAATAAGGTTGGGGGATTATGGGACTAAGCCAGTTTAGAGATGAAAAAATTTAAGGAAAAGGCTTTGCAGCTTTATTTCTGGTCAGGAACATAAAAAGGAATTATATCGAGACTGAATGTAAACAACATAAATCCTTTCTTCTGGCTTGTAATGCCTTATAATTGCAAATGGTTTTTAGGGTCCAAAAATTATCTTCGGGTGAAAGCATAAATTCTGAACGTGATATCCTGGACAATTTTCAGTCCCTTGGGTATCATTAGTCTCCTTTCTGCTAAAGGTTTTTTAAGCTTTACCAGCCGAGGTGGGAAAGTACAGCTACTGTATTTATGTCTGGTTTTTAAGTGTCTGTACTTACCATATATACAAAAGAAAGAAAAAAAGAAAGAAAATCCCTACTTTCTACTCATCATCAGGGTAACTTGTTAGCATCAGGCAGCTTCATGGAGTTCCTAACAAATCTAAACTTAAAAGTATGTATTGTATTCATCATGGCTGTTTGTACCGTGATGGCTAGCTATTAGCATTCAGCTAGTGTGTATCATCAGAGCTGTTATTGTGTAAATGAGTAATTGTACATTAACCTGAGTGAATAACTTTGCTACCCCTGTTTAACAGTTAGTAGATATTACATTATAGCTAAGAAAAATGACCGCATTTATGTTCCAGTTTTCATTTCTGGTTAATTCTGCTGGAGAGTCGGACTTTTAACCCGAAGGTCGTGGGTTCGAGTCTCAGGTCTGGCAGGGATTGTAGGTGGGGGGAGTGATTGACCAGCGCTCTCCTCCACCCTCAAAACCACGACTGAGGTGAGACCCTTGAGCAAGGCACCAAACCCCCAACTGCTCCCCGGGCGCCGCAGCACTGCTCTGGGTGTGTGTGTGTGTGTGTGTTCACTACTGTGTGTGTGCACTTGGATGGGTTAAATGAGCACAAATTCTGAGTATGGGTCACCAAACTTGGCCACAAGTCACTTCACTTAAGTAAAAAAGAATTTCTTAAGCAATAATGTTATATTGCTATAGACATACTGTATTCTAACACTGTGGTTTTATCACTTAATTGACAAAAAGACAAAGGAGAGCAAAGAGTTGCAGGGTCTGACATGAAGAGTGTGAGTAGTTCATTTCTCTGGAAACTCTATCCACTCTGCTGCCTCGCCTCTGCTGTGTTTTAGTGCCGTCTCAGACGACTCACTTCACCGTGTCTGCTGAAGGCTCCAGACTGATCCTTATCGTCTTGCTTATTTATGGCAGAAGACATGACAAATTACTAATGAATGGTGTGAAGCAAGCTTTTGTGTAAAGGTGTTTGTACTTGCATGCTTAGATAAGCATGTGCTTTCTTATCTACAGCTCATGCAAAGAATCTGCCAAAACAAGCTATCAGTGGTTTATAGGATATACCTAACTTTGAACTTAATTTATTTTTGATCATTGGTTCCTTGTGAAAATGAAATTATACAGTGCAATGTGACCAGTCTTATGCATAGGAAATTCTGTAAAGCAAAAACAGTGAAATGAAAAAAAAAAAAAAAAAACTACAATGATCAGTAAACAGCAAACACAAAATGAAATTACTTTTTGGTGTGACCACAAATTGAACTGCTTGGATAACCTTCCATGGTTCATCTGCAGACTTTTGACCATCTCACTTGCTTCAGTCTGCAGGGCCCAGACAACCCTGATGAATTTTCTCGGCCTCAAATCTAAAATTTGCTCTTTTCTGCTGCCCTTCTAATTCTTAACATTTAAGGCGAAATGTAAGAATTTTGCACAGTACTGCACGTATCATTTATGAATATTTCCGAGTGTTTGTGTCAGAAACACATTACCTTCATTCAGAAATATGGAACAAATGTGATGGCATAATGACCGTATGCATTCATTGTCCACTTTATTAGGAACACCTGTACACTGGCAATCATCAATCATGCAATTATCCAATTAGTCAATCACGTGAGCAGTGCACAATGCATAAAATCATGCAGATACACGACAAGAGCTTCAGTTAATATTCACATGAGTCAGTGTTTTTCAAATCATCAACTGTCCACTGTGTTCCTGTTCTTCACTGACAAGGTTGGAGCCTGATGTGTTCTTCTGCTGTTGTAGTCTTCCACCTTGTTCTGACATGTTGTGTGTTCTTTCGTTCTTTGCACCATTCTGGGTAAACTATAAAGATTACTGTGCTTGAAAGTCCCAAGAGATCAGAAGTTTCTGAAATACACAAACCAGCTCACCTAGCACCAACAATCAGTCAAAATAACTGAGATCACAACTTTTTCCCCCATTCTGATGTTTGATGTGAACATTAACTAAAGCTCTTGATTGCATGCATTGCACTGCTGCCACATGATTGGCTGATGCATGACTGAGCAGGTTTACATGTGTTCCTATTAAAGTGGGTGTACAGTGAGTGTACATTTATGGAATGGATTTAACAAATAAAAAAAAAGGAGAGCTTTTCTGTGACAAGAATTTTAAATGTTTTTATTAGCTTTTTTTTCATTTATTAAAGAGAATGTCTTTACAACATACATTTACTTATGAATCAGATGTTAAGGAGGTTGGAGTAGGACAAGGAAAAAACCCTTGTGACAGAACAATATCTTACAGGCATATAAACTTCAAGCGATTTTGGAATGTCCAGCTCTGTTCACCTCTAGCAGTGTGTAGCAGACAGGGTGAAAAACAAAAGGCACACCAAAGAGCCCACTGTCCACAATCAGCATCAAAAACCACAGGCCAAGATACGTTACTCAGACAATGAGTGAGTGAGTCTGAGCGGCCCTTCACTACTCCTAATCTGATCCCAGATGGCCAGTGCAGTCTGAACCTATGTACATGTTAGTCCAAGTAACATAACAGTAGAGGAGAGGAAAGAGCAAATCCTGCGATCCTTCACTCTAACTGATGAGTGGCTTCCATATCGGAAGGAACTGCTGACAGGAAATGTAGTAATCTCCAATCTACGCCAGTCTACAGAGACTAGACTAGATGAGTGCGTTGATCATTTGTGGAAAATTTGAGCTATAAAATGTTTCAGGGAAGTAGTTAAATACTCAAATCTGCTGATTAAAACCCTCATTGTACATAATAATGCTATAGTTAGGAAATTATATTAGTTGGCATCTGTCATAAACATCAAAAGCATTAAATTGTTCCCTAATATTATTCAAGTGCTTTTCTTTTCACAGGAGCCAGCCTGTATTTCCTGCCTAAAAACTCGATTTCAGCATGTATATTAAGAGCTTAGTGTCATTTGGTGGGAGACATTAGACGTTACGAAGCTGAATTTGAGCTATTAACCAATTAGCCATTTAATTACATTGTACCAGCCAGAACTAAAGAGACTTTCCCAGGAATATACAGTTAATCTTCAAATTGTGAAACAAAAGTAAGAACATCATCAGCCCCTGGAAAACAAAAACAAAACAACAACAACAGAAAAACCCAAAACAAAAACAACAACACTGACAGCACTGCTAGCACAACAAAAGGGCTGCTTTCAAGTGTTTCATTGGCACAATTAGAAATCAATCACAAAATATGCTGTGTGGTTAGCCCCGCCCACCCGATATTGCCCAAGTGACCAGAATGAACAACAAGAATACCTACATTCTTTAGTTGCTTTTTTTTTTTTTTTTTTTTTTTTTTTTTAATCAAACAAGGAAAATACATAATCATAAGGACTACTATGTAACAGTTAACAGCTAACAAACTCTTCACTACTCAGGGGTGTAAGGCACAAATTTACACATGGAAGAAACAAACAACAAAAAAACAGGCTATCACTCTTGTAATTCAATAAGAGGGTGCGTGTGAAGATGAGATTAGGAAATGATACCTTTTAATACCTGCCAAATGAAATGAAATCCATTTGTGTTGCAAATAATATGGGGATTTTTTTTTTCTTCCTTGGCTCAGTCTTTGCACGCTTTTATGCAAAAAGTGAACCAGAATGGCACTCAGTGAAGCTATGGCCATTAGGATTCGAGGTTGCTGACACAATCCACAGTGCTGAATGAGGATGCACATGGAGAAGTGAAGGTGTGTTTAAGGAGTTCCAGTTTGAGGATTGTTTTATTTTATTTTCCTCTTCAATGTATTTTTTCACAAAGGGAGAGTCATCTTGGTGTGATGCTTGATCTTAAACGTTCTTGAATTCCTCTGGCAAAGTTCAATAAATAGCTCCTTGGAGGCCTTAAATCCCTCCATAGCTCACTTAGAAACATCCAAAAAAGTTAGAGGACTTTGCTTCAATGAGTTGTACTGGCTCCAGTTGAATGACTTTAAATAATTTTACATAATTAATTAAAAATTAAAAAGTTCTCTCTCTCTCTCTCTCTCTCTCTCTCTGAGTCTAAAAAGAGTCAGTCTTTCTTCGAAAGCACTTTATTAAAAAATAAATACAACCAGCTATTAGTACTAACAGTCACGGGTTATTCAGTCACCTGTTACAGTAGACAATTCTTCAGACCTCGCTAAAGGCAGAACTTGATTGCTGTGTCCAGTAGCTGCAACACTGAGAGAGGCATTTCATCGTTTTTTAATCTTACTTCACAGTTTTCCTTTGTAAACCAGCTGTTGTTCCCGGCTGAGATCGCTGCTGTCCATGTGGTTTTTTTTTTTCTAACTAGGGTATATCCCAGCTTTAGAACTATGCAATTACACTCCTCTCTGTGATCCACAATGTGCTTTTGGGAGGCTGCAAAGAAAACACCAGTTGCGACATGGTCGTGTCCCCAGCCTGACATACTGTCGTCTTAAAAAAAAAAAAAAACTGAGCAAAATAGCAAAATCTGGCTCAGTGACAAGAGATTTGAGAATCCCTCTCTTTTCGGTAGCAGGTGTTTACATCTTTTACCATGAGGGAATCAACAGCCTGAGTTAAACACGTACATTTATGTGAAAAATGTTTTTTTGTGTGTTTTCTTAAAAAAACAGTGAGCATTTCCTGTACACAGCTGTACAACACAGATTTCATGTTCCCCTGTCCAAGTTGCGCTGATTATGTCCCCGAGTCGCTGCACTTAACTTTCCCAGAGAGGGCAAACTGTGAAGGTTTGGGTGGGACATCTGGTTTGCGGTGCCTGGAGCTGCAGCGAGGCAACGAGCCGTAAGAGCTCAAGCTGGAGTGACGTGAAAGACCTGAAGGAGAAGAAACATGCATGGAGTCAAGCCTCTGTGGAGCCGGGGGTGGTGTCTCGGCACGGCTAAAGCTGCGCTTCCTTGACAGGTGAGACGAGTTGGATGAATTGGTGTTGTGCTGCTGCTTCTTCAGGCCCATTGGGTATCCACGACAGTACATATCTAGCCTCTTGCCCATCTGAGGAACAGCTGGAGGTACCACAGCTGCTAATGAGGCCTCCCTCTGGGGCACGCGGGGTGGCACCCCATCTGAATCCACCATGACACTGTGGCAAGGGCTCTTCATTGCTTTGTACTCCAGCGTAGCTGCTTGATCATCAGGCAAATCTGTGCGATGTGGCTGCTCTACATACTCATGCTGGTGCTGGTAGACCTGCTGATGCTGGTGCTGTTGTAAAGGTAGCACCACCACACTGGGGATGTGGCCTGGAGACGCCCTAAGTGGCAGATCAGTGCCTATCAGGACATTAGGTGAGCCCATGGAGGCCAGCTCTTTGGCGCAGGCATTGATCAGGTTCTGGTTCCTCTCCCAATCCCGGCTGGCACGGCTGGGCTTGCGGCGCAGCTGCATGGGTGTTGATTCGGGTGTGGGAAGTGCCACCAGGTCCAGTTGCTGCTGCTCCTCGGCTTTGATAAGTGTCTTACCATTGTGCATCAGAGGAGTGAGGATGGCCTCGGGCCGGCCATCTTTGGCTTGTGTCTCAAATAGGCCTGTCAGCTTGGTGACGCTGTTCATGGAGCCACGCCTGGAGTTCACAGCCTCCTTTGGTTTTTTGTGTGCAGGGAGCTCGAGATGGCGCCGACGATGGTCACATACACAGTAGACCACAATACCAGAGAAGATAGCACCCATGATAAATGCCAGGACCACAGCCACAGCCAGTAGAGTGATGGGCACCATCTGATCACGGCCCTTCTGGAAGCTCTCACGAATCACGCCTGCAAGTGAGAGTTGAGAAATTCTTTAAATGAAACATTTGCACATGGTCATGGTCAAACATGGTCTAAATAGCACTAATTATTAGCACCAAGCAGGGATCATCTAATTGGTTATATCAGGTTTTTAAATGGATAGAGTGTAACATTACATTCTGCCAGGAATAAATCTCTTCAATTAAGTCATTTTTGAGGTTTTCTCACTGGTTTAGTGTTGCTTTAACAGTGAAGCATGAAAATAAACTCTAAATAAGGATTTTAAACTCTGCATTTATATCAGGGATTAATAAAAAAAAAACATGCCATGCCTCACAAAGCAAACTAACCATACACTGTAGCTGATAGCAGCAATGACGGAAGCTAAGTACCAAGTGTGGGTCGGGGACCTTACAGGGTACTAAAGCAATGAACTGTAAGAAATAGGGTTCTGACCAAAACCTTTAAGGATTTCTCTGGAGGAACGACCCTACTGCTGATACAGGTGATACCATCTAATATTGAAAACAGTTTTTTCTGAATAGAATATGCTGTATTTGTACCAAAGATGCACTATATGGCCAAAAATATGTGGATACTTCACAAATCACACCCATACGTGCTTTTTGAACATCCCAATCCAGATTTAGTCCCCCTTTGCTGTTATAATAATCTCCACTCTTCTGGAAGGCTTTCCACTAGATTTTGGAGTGTGGCTG
Source organism: Pangasius djambal (assembly GCA_022985145.1). Taxonomy (NCBI): domain Eukaryota; kingdom Metazoa; phylum Chordata; class Actinopteri; order Siluriformes; family Pangasiidae; genus Pangasius; species Pangasius djambal. Next base: position 14,152,167 of record CM040982.1, read on the forward strand.
TGGGGATTTGCCCATTCAACCACAAGATCGATAGTGAGGTCAGGCAATGATGTTGGGTGAAGAGGCCTGGCACATAGTTGATTTTCCAGTTCATCCCAAAGGTGTTCAGTGGGGTTGAGGTCATGGTTCTATGCAGGCCACTAAAGTTCTTCCACACCAACCTTGGAAAACCATGTCTTTATGGACTTCACTTTGTGAACATGTTTGGGCTCTTTATTTCCAGTGAAGGGAAATTGTAATTCTACTGCATACATATGCTCTAGATATTCTAGAGAATTGTGTGCTTCCAACTTTGTGGCAACACTATGCTGAAGACTCACAGTGTATTATCCATGCAGATATTTTAAATATTTTTAACTGAAATATTTTACATTAAGGTGGACATACCTTTCAGAATTCTTTCTCTTAGTGTAAATTATACTAAAGATTTGCCATGCAAAATTGAAATTGAACATTCCAGCCACTGGCTATATTTCACTATAATAATACCTGAACATCACAGTGTGATTTCAAATGAATAGGTATAAAATTTGTGCATGGATAGTTGCATACCATCTTCGGTATAGAACAAGTCTAGAAAAATGTTTTTCCAAAAAAAAAAGGTGAACCTGCAGGGTGGAGCGAAAATATTCAGCATGACTGTCTACATGTGTGGAGAATGATCAGGATAGCCAGAATTAATCACAAGACTTCTCAAGTCTTGATGTTTTGTGATGAGAAATGTGATTTGTCAAAAATCGTGTAGCAGTGGTACAGTTGTTTGTGGTATTTCTGTGACTGCCAATGCAGTCAGAGCAAGTTTTAAAAACAGTGAAGACAAATACAATGCATAATACAGTGTAAACTTGCTTCACTCTTGCAGGTATTGTTTGGGAAATACTGTGCTACACATTTCATCAAACTTATGTTAAAGCAAAGTTTGTAACTATAAATGGAAAAAAAGTTGAACGTGTTATTCTTTAATAAATAAACCATTTGCAATCACTGACAATTTGGTGTCGTATAAGAGGAATAAAACACTTTGAGACATGCTGTTATAGTAAAATAATAACTTTGGGAAGGTAACACATCATACATTGTTGATTATTTTTCTATAACAGCATATTGATTATTTTCTTAGTGGATAAGGTGTTATGACATCATCAGCTGCAGTCACTTTCAAAACATTTTATCATGTATTTATCACATATCATGTATTTGAAGAACATAAGAACAGTCTGAGCGTTTGTACATAAGTACATAAAAGGGAAGAAGTAGTAGAAGAAGAAGTAGTAGTAGAAGAAGAAGAAGCAATAAATTGGCTAGAAGGAAAAAAGAAAAAAGGGGCATAAATCTTGGGTAGAGTAAAACAGTATGTTAGCAGTGACGACACTCAGCACAGACTCATCTGTTTCCTGTAGGGATTAAGGCAAATGGTTTCCATCATCCACACCGACACACTAAGGTGCAACATATCTAGAACAGACTGTGATCCAAGTCGCAGTGGCCTCATGAAATCCACCCGGTCAGCCTGGTATCGCTCCGATCCTCAACACCAGTGATGCGGTTATACTTCACTGTCTCTAGCTATGCAGTTCCCTTATCAGAGAAAGTATCTTGTTTTTTTCCCCTCAAGACTTCTGTGGATCAATAGGTTGTATCTTGTGGCAAGTAGATGAATTGATGACATATTTTCTGTGACCCTGGATGACAAAGAGACCCGGTGATACAGTACACATCTGCTTCTTCTCTGCTAATGGAGAGATCTGAGAAGCTTTTCCTTTCAACCTAGACTGTGAGTTTTTTTTCTGCTTAAGTGAACCATTTTCCCCCTCACAGCTCTGTATTTGATGTTTTGATGGGTTTCCCATTCATAACACCACACTGCCTACAGCAAGATATATCTGCTTGAAAGAGAATTTTAAAAGTGCCTGCTTAAGATGAGGACTCAGAACCTAGATTTAGAATGTATGACTTTAAGCAAGTGTTAATACAGACTACAACAGCCTATAAAGCTATCAGAATAACTGGTGAGTTATGCTCCTGTTGAATAACATTTGTTAAAATACAATAAATCTGATTGTGATTACCTAGTAGTGTAGTTTAACAGGTTAAGATTAAAGGAATAGTGCAAACCAAAATGCTAACATGTTTAACAATCATTGGAAGCCTTTTGTATCAACCCTAACTGCTAGCTTATAGTTTATTGCTGAGATGAATAACTAACATTGCTAACTTTGGACTCTAGCTTGCAATATTACTATTTATTAAATGTGTCCTGTTATTACAAACACCATGTGCTTTAGTTGCGCTAGCTTTTAAATCATCTTAGGGTTAAACGTGTGCTGTCCTTGCCTCTGCTTGCTGCTTTGCTAGCAAAATTATAGCCTACAATTTAAATTCTGCTATTCAGCTTCTAAGCTTTTTGTACCATTAATCTCTAGCTGCCTTTTGCATTACCTAGTGAGGGAGCTAGCGGGAAAAAAATCAATCAGCCCCTCACGAATATCTCACCCCCAGAGCAGCTGTAGTCTTTCCAGATTTACTTCCACCACCAAGGTACATAACCATGAGGGATTTTTTTTCCAGTATATAAACTTGGAAATCTTGCTCTAAAATTCTAAGGCAAATGCAGCATCTCTCTAAAAGGTGAGCAGGCATGTTTACAACATATGTATGTAACGATGGTTAACTTTTTAATCCTAGGCCAGAGTAATCTTATAAGAATAACCTTGAACTAAACTACATGATGAAAGGAGCTTCAGCAAGTCACCTGCAGGAAGAACACTGAGCCCTAAATCTACGTTGTCTAGTCAGTGAACCATGTTTGAAGTGGAGTGGAAAAAAACAAGCTTTTCATTGAACATCAGGCGCAGGGACAGAAGCTCACTCAGTCCCAGAGAGGAAGAGAAGTTAAAGTGCTCTTCCTGTGCCTCTATGGGCCACTTGCTCTGACCTTGACATTAGGCTACTAAGATGGAGGGCCCCACTTAAACAGAGCCCCCAGGCTTCATCAGACCTTTGAAGATGCCCAACTTTCATGTATGAACAAAATTGTTTCTTGAATCGACTTCAAAGGACCTGCAGATATAAAGAAGTGCTGGTCCCAGACAAGTGGAGCTCTATTAGTTAAAGGCAAATGATTGCAAGATCTCGCTTACATTTAAGACCTTATTTTTCTTTTAACAAATTCTTTCGATTCCATCTGGGTGCTCTAAATAGCTCTAAGTGCAAAAGTAATCGTGATGACTAATTACACTCAAATAGTCTACTCTTATAAAAATTCATGCACACCAACTAAAACTTATTCATGTAATCTTTTCCGGCACGGGTTGTTGACATAAAAGTAGTCACAAAAACAAAGCTCAAGCTGAGAATCCTCATATCTGAAATTCATGAGACTCCGATCGCAGATAAATTATGTATCATGGAAAATGCTTCGCTGCATTCGAGTGAGTTAAATCAAATCCAAAGCCTTTCACTACTCTCTATCCTGTGTGAAGAAGTGACAAATATTCATACAGGAAAAAAAAGGCATTTTTTTCTAAAGAGGCTTCAAAGGTACATGAGGTCTGTTTCGAAAGATGAGACAGCTTGGCGGTCGTTAATGGTGATGTCTGATGTGAAGGAGAAGACGATTGAGAAGACAATTTAACCTCACAGTCAGACACGCAGGTCGGTGAACGGCTCACGGAGGATTTGGAATGACTTGCAGAAGCATGAACGTGTGTGTTGACTGACGTTGGTGTGTGAAGCTCCATTGAGGGCTCCAGTTCAAGTGACAAATGTTCCTGTTGATTCCAGATTCTCATGTGAGAAAAGTGACATCCTAGCCAAGCAACCATCATGGAAAATTGTTCTGCCACTGCATCGCTAATATGTTTACTTCTCTGCAAAATAATCAAATACTCTCTCTCTCTCTCGCTCTCTCTCGCTCTCTCTCTCTCTCTCTCGGAATGCTCCTTTTTGCACGTTTGCAGAGTGAACAGGGGGTCTGTTTTAACATCCTCCATGTTTGATAAAGCCCTCTGTAAGGGCTCTCTAACGTTTAATGTTACTAGCACAAATTGCAGTAATCCTCCTTTTTTTTAGAGAAAGAATACTGCTGTTCTAATTATCTAGTTTAGTTGAATCTTTAGAGCAAACAACAGAGCTATGGATTTAAGTCACAAATTTACTAACTTCTGACTGGACCAAAATAAAAATAATTTTCGACTATTTTTATTGACTTTAACACCAATAACTTGGACATGAACCCTTAAATGATTGGTGTATTTTAAAGTCATCAGTATGTGATTAGTATTATAAGGTTCTACTTGGGTAAAGGTTGGTAGATAGAAACTTATAACGCTAAGGTCATGATCAGGATGGACAATACTTGAGTAGTACTTTGTTACGGTACTCAAGTATTATTTTGGCATATTTATACTGTACTTGAATATTACTGAAATTGAATACATGTACTCGTTCTTAGTTAGGTTTCCAAGGAAAAAAAAAACTTCAGATAACTCGTTATAAATCTTCAAGGTCTCTATTTCTCTCATCTAGCCAATAACTATATGCTATACATCAATAGAATGGGCTCAGGTTAGGCAAGTATTGCAAACTTTGAGAACTTTGTTCAATAAAGATTGAACTTATAAAGATTGAATGCTGTTTTCAGGCAAAATGATGTATTTGCTTTAAACAACAATAATCTTCTAACGGTTTTAGATAAGTAATAAAAGTTACTTTTCACATGAAAACATGACAGCAACTTCATTTCATCAGGTAAAAATATTTACTTTAATCATGTCAATGCCATAATCGGTGCTGAACTCCATCGCCCAGAACACACCTTGGCCTACAAATATGGCCACCTTGGACTACAACACACACGCGTCTCATTATTGTCTCATTCACAGTCACCAGCATACTGATCACATACACCTGGACACAATTACCATTCACATATATAAGCACACGCCATACACTCACACTTTGTGAACTACCTGCTCAGCTCATTGTATCAGTGTTCTTATTCATGGTTTTTGATCTGGTCTGTTTTCCAAGGGTTCATTACTTACGTAAATGTAATACACTACAGTTACCTGGCTGATGATAAAGTTTGGCATGTCATTAGTTTAGATGAGGAACTCATTCTGACTTGTTCATAGCACTTCACTTTGGATTTGTCTGTTTTTACTTGGTACTTGACTTGGATTTGAGTGTCAAGACTTGAGATTTGTTACAAAAACCACAGACCTGTCCCCACCTCTGGCATACATACTATACACTGCAAAAGACTGATATTGTGTTCCAAAGCTACTATGTCTCAGGCCCATCATAAAATAAACATTTTCCATATTTCCCTCAATAAATAACACTATACTATATTAATAGTCTAATGCATTTAATAAATCCTTTAATGTGGTTTACATGTTTTCTGGGAGCGCTTCATTCAGTTGTCATTCATTTCTTGTTTCTTCCACTAAATTCAGTCAGTTTCTGCAATATAACGTTATTGTCTAAACCTTTAACTTCAACATTAAACTGGATGCTGTGGCAGGTGTTCTGAATGGCTGATTATGTGTATGCTCTAGATCTCTACATCTACGGAGCGATTTAAAAAGCTTTGCCTTCTAAATCTTCTGACTGAGGCCATCAAATGTTTGCTCAGTGCACATGCAGGGGGATAATAGTTAAGGTTTAAGCCTGGCATATGCCACACTGAACATCTTTTCCTTACATCTCTGACGCACACGTCACTTTGTATACAAGCGCACATTCCCCTTTTAGAAAATGTCAAGCTGGCATTTATATTGCCTCCTGTCTACATGAATACATCTGGACTTCTAACATTCAAATCATAACCCATATTATAAAATGTCATTTCTTAGATGTATAAAAAGTAACCCTGACATATGAGATCAGTAAATATGATAAATCTTACAAAGTCTATATGAAAAAGAAATCAGTAAGGAATCAGGGCGTCAACATTAAAAGTAAATGTCCATGGTTTAATGGGGACGAGGAGAAGCAGAACTGGGTTAAATCTAAAGCCAAATTCTACCCTGAATAAATGCAGCCTTAAATTACAGTGGAGGTGAAAGCCACTAATATGAACATCATTAGGATACGAGAAGCTGAAAACAGTGATCTAGTCTAAACCCGCCTCTCTCCATAACTGTCAGTGTGATGGAAGACCTAGTTGTAAAACAGTGTCAAATGTGCTATAAAATTGTGAGCATTCCATAATGAAAGCTCACTTTGCAGATTTAACATCTTTAGCCATGTCAGCCCAGGAAATCCCCATTAGCAAATGTACACACTGGCTGAAATCCAATCTCTCGGTGGAAAAGAGAGGATTTCAACCATAAAACAAAGAAACTAGTACACTGTGCGGCACTTATCATTAAATGGAAGGTGTAATCATGTGCGCTCTTCACACTTGATCTGCGCACGGCTATCACGTGTCAGCTCTCAGTTCACAGCTAGCGAGCCCCTCCTGGCTCCAAGCAGTATGCTGGGTAGGCATTAATGATGATCATATATTGCATGCTGTTACAGCAAAGATTATTCTACATGGAATATAGGTCGAGAAAACTCCAGAGAGACCGTTTTCTATCTCAGTATCTATATAGCTTTTATAATTGACCTATAAATTTGAGAGGCACAGAGAGACAGCCACAGGTTGGGGGTGGGAAGAGAGAGAGAGAGAGAGAGAGAGAGAGAAAGAGGGGGCAGAGAGAGAGGGAGGGGCAAACAGAAGCCATTCCCCAGATGAAGGAAAGAGAGATACATCTCCATTTAGTAAGAGAGAGGATGCGCTGTACAGTAGATTAAGGTTAGTAATTGGTGGTAGCTACATTAAGGTCCAGCCTTGGAACATTCCATCTGGGGAGATGAAAGGTCCTGGGGAAGGGAGACTACTTACAATGGCAGCAGATGGTGGAGGTGCAGATAGGGTGGGTAGGATTGTGTGGGTGCACACACACACACACACGCGCACACACACACAAATAAGACCAGACACAGAGTGCTCAAATGTACTGCGAAAAATGCTGCCACCAGCCAGCTTTGGCACAGAGGGACTAAAATACCACTTTCTGAATATTCATCAAATTCAAATTTTGCCTGTGTTGTACTAATGTGCCAGAGTGCAGTGACATCACAAGCCTAATAAAAGGCAGAGATGAGGTTTTGTAAATTAACTAATGCTTACATAGCGTTATTATGCAATATATACACTCTGATACATGAATAAATTCTGTAGTGTTTTTTAACAAATAATCTCCTCATGATCATTTTAGGAAATGATATCAAAGCACAGACAGAGGATTTTTTTCCTTTTTTCAGAGTACACTTGGGTCACTTTGGAACTGATGACGCCCGGCATAAAGGTGTCCACAGGAGGCAAGAGGGAAGTGTGAATATGAATGAAGGTGCTAATAATATGTAAAGCAGAAATAATATTGCAGTGGAGGAAACAGCCCTTATTACAAAAGACGTTCCAAAGCCAAATTCATGCAAGACCAAGAAGCAAACATCAAGACAGCAGCGTGAAAGCCAGTGAACATCATTACTCATTTTGAACATAATGAAAGCAGCTTATGTGTAACTGATTACGATAAAATAGGCAGTATATAATAATAATAATAATAATAATAATAATAATAATAATGCAATAAAAGAAAAGAAACGGCATAAAGAAGCATTTAGATATGGACCTCTTGCCTACGCCACAGCGCCACAGTGTTCTGGACGGCAGCACTGGGGATTGGCAAAAGAGGCAGCAACACTGCAGTGATGCCAAATAAGCAAGCCACTTCTCTGCCACCATTGTGAAAGTTCAACAGGTGTGCTGCTTCCAGTGACCATGCAAATGTAGGAAATGTCCTTGTGACTCATCTATTCTCTGGTAAGGGTGGGCGATATGCCAAAAATATCATCTCGTGATACTGAAAAGACGGTATACATCATGATCTAATCTGTTTGTAAAGGTGTATTCTAAAAGTTTTGCTCACAATTCTGCACCTTTCACAGTTTCGAAAGTGGGGGTCTATTTTAGGAGCACAAAAACAGTTCAGCACTACTGCACATTATCGTCATGTTATTGTGTCGTTCATGAACGAACGTTACATTTTTAGCACTGAATCGTTGCTCGTCTATTGGCTTGATTCCGGCTGCACTGGCTCTCTTGTGTTCCTATGCCTAAGTGTGAGAAGGTACAATTTAGTTATTGTCTACAGAATCTTGATGGCACACTGCACATATCCTGCCATCTACAAATTATATACCGAATGAAATAAATGATAATGATTTAACATTCAGCAAGTCTGTGCAGCACATCACTACCCACATTCAAACAAAGGTGGAGCAGTAAAATAGTGCCAGGTGAGTTACAAGATTACATCCTGTGTTTCATCGAGTCTTACTATAAGACTTAAATAACAGCATAATAGCTGGAGAACTGCTACACAGCGCACAAGCGGAGTATTTGAGTTTTCTAAATGCGAGTTTACAGTCTCGGTGTTTGTCCTGCGGAGGCTTATTGGAGGTAAATTTGTGCCAAACTCTATTTTAATAGCACACATTTTTCAAAACACACAAATACAAATTTAGAACACTGTGAAACGTGCAGAAAAGATGATCTTTGAAGAAAACACTAGAATCATTGTTTGACCTAGTAATAAGACCTTGAAGTAGTAAGGATTGGATGGAAGAGTGTATTTTACTTTCAAATTGTCAAAGACAATTTGTCCTCAATGTCCTAAAAATGTCCTAAGACACTATATATTTCAAGCTGAGGTTATGCAAATACCTCAGGGAAACATTTTCTAACTTAATCTTCAGTTTCTAACTCAATGTACCTGTACCAGGTACATTTGTGTACTAAATAAAGTTAGTGAAAACCTAACAATGCTGTTTTCATAAAGCTTTTGAGGCTGATTCTGAGGAAGAATCCCAAAACAGAGAGATATTAAGCGAGGGCTCCATAGAAGTGCATACAGATTAGGAGTGTTATGGCTCAGGAGGGAAGCAGAGATTTACTACTTATGACCATCATTGATAAATAACATGAAACAATCCAATTTGCTCATGATACTTTTACCAAAACCATTACCATTGTAATGACTGTCCTTGCATTGTAACCTATTAATATCGATTTGGTGAACATAACATATTACGTGCGCTGCTTTTGTCACTAGCTTCGCTGTAAACGGCAGTTCCAGAGTGACCTTGAACAATTCTGTGAATTCACCTTGCCAAGAAAGTGTGTTCAATGTCATGTCATGAGGACAAGATAAAGACTGGGCCATCATGTGGATGGGCAAATAAGCAGAGTGCATGCTTCTCCTTTTAACTGTAATAGCCTGGATATTGCCTCCCTCCTCATGGGCCATTACAGTCTTCATTTAATAATCTCTTCCAGGAGCACAATAATTTATTGCAAGTATAAATGCATCTCTTGCTTTGGGCGCTGGTCAACTAGAAGCAGCATGAAACTGTAGCAATCTTCTCCCCACACAGGACAAAAATGGAGTCTCCCATTCCCATTCCAAGGCTTACCGGTGGACTCGTGCTGGGTTAGAGAGGGCACTGCGATATAAGGGTCCCTCTTATCGGTGGGTTCAGGGGGATCTTTGGGCTGCACAGTGCTGAGAGAAGAGGTGGAGTGGCCTGCCAGAGCACAACACAGATTAATACACAATCATCTGTTAAAAAGCAGAAATATATTTCCTGTAGGTCTGAATCACCACCGTACACACTGTCAGAAAAAAAATAGTACTAAACTGTGCCTTTCCTTGTTGCTTGCGCTGGAACCTTCAATATATTGCGATGTTTCTTTTCACCTGATATTGGCATCAGACTGTGTTAACACAGTTAGCTAAATTGCAAGAGCCTTTTTTTCTCTGACTACACCTGCGAATTAATTTACTGAATGCTATTAATCATGGCTACAGACAAGAATACTTTTTCATCGAGAGCCTTAGCAAATGTGTGCGCCTCATATGTCGAGAAACTGTTGCGGTAAATACTTAATTTAATAATGAGTCATTATGAAACAAATCAGGGACCATGCAAAAAAAATATTCAGAAGATGAGAGGGCAGAGAAACCGAAGCAGCTGGAAGCTATCCTGGCAGAAGGAACTTCTTATCAGAACAGACGAGGGAAAAGAACTTTACTAGAGCTAATACGTGGCAATGCTTTCAACCACTAAGCGTGGAAAACCTTTCGTGAATTCTTGAAGGAATATTTAACTAAAGTGGATTTGCAGCCAAGTATTAAAAAATGACAAGTTAATTTATGATATATTAGTTATATTAGTTTGTCCAATTACTTTTGGTCCCTTAAATAGGGGACAATAGACATTTAAAAGACCAAAAGTAATTGGACAAACGAGTATAATTAACATTTTCATGTTGTAAATATTTCGTATTTTGCATAATTCATCAATAACATTTTGGTGACTGTCCCTGAGGTATTTTGATGTGGTCTAATCTGGCCCCCCACTGAAAAAGGTTTGGACACCCATGCTTTAAAGGGACACTAGCTGCCTATTTCTAGGTAAAAAAAAAAAAACAACATACTAAAGATACAAAAGTTGTACCCTTTAGATTACTTCCCCAGTGACAAAGAAAGGTAAAGTTTAGTACCCTTTTTTCCTGAGAGTGCAGGCTGTTATCCATAATGTCTAACTGAGCCTTTTGGGTTTATAGCAACACATTTGTAAAGTTTTATAATACCTAATAAATATTCATATAGCAATATAAACTATGCAGCAGCCATTCACATGCCTTAGACATCCTCCTGATAGTATGTGTGTACACAGGCTTCAAGTGAGACCTGAGAATGTGACAGAAATTAAAATCCTCTGCAGTTTTTGTTCCATATTTACGAAAACAAACCATTTTTTTTTCACTTATCTTGCCATTCTCAGATCTAAAAAGAAATAAGTATTTAATGGGAAAATCGTTTTAATATTGTTCCATAATCATTTTGAGTCATAAAGAGCATAAGAGTTGAATTAAGCTATGACCTTTTGAGGATTGCTACAGCTCCTGATGCTCGAAT
>CM040982.1:14163305-14174739 GCA_022985145.1 Pangasius djambal
ACGCCCAATTTTTCAGTTTTTTATTTGTTAAAAAAGTTTGAAATATCCAATAAATTTCGTTCCACTTCATGATTGTGTCCCACTTGTTGTTGATTCTTCACAAAAAATTACAGTCTTATATCTTTATGTTTGAAGCCTGAAATGTGGCAAAAGGTCACAAAGTTCAAGGGGGCCGAATACTTTCACAAGGCACTGTACAACTAGCTGTGCTAGCTAAAGTAACAGACCTCCAGAAAAATGGGTATGCAGCTGTATTTGCTCCATTGGTGCATGATATTCACATTCTTAAAAAGGATGGCGTGTTTATCAAATCTGTTAATCAGAATGTGAAAGGAACCATCTTCTGTGTGTCTGCTGACAACCTGGCTGCCCATGGATTAGGTGGCTTTTTAGAGTCATTTCGAGGAGAGTATGTTTGCAGATTCTGTATGGCCATAAGTGAGCAGATTCAAGCATCTGTCAGAGTGGAAGAGTTTGCTGAGAGAGCAAAAGCCACACATGACCTCCATGTAAAAGATGTTTTGGAAAAAGGCATTTCAGGCAGTCAGTTTGGTGTTAAGGGTGATTGTGTCTTACGTGAGTCATTGCATTACTTCTATCCCATCACAGGTTTTCCTCCAGATCTATTACATGATCTTCTAGAAGGCATCGTTAGATTAGAGTGAAACACTTCTCACTGAGGGGGCAGTCGTGGCCTAATGGTCCGAGAGTCTGACTTGTAACCCGAAGGTAAACCTGAAGGTCGTGGGTTCGAGTCTCGGGTCCGGCAGGGATTGTAGGTGGGGGAAGTGAATGACCAGCGCTCTCTGCCACCTTCAATACTATGACTGAGGTGAGACCCTTGAGCAAGGCACCGATCCCCCAACTGCTCCCCGGGCGCCGCAGCTAAAATGGCTGCCCACTGCTACGGGTGTGTGTTCACTACTGTGTGTGTGCGCGCGCACTTGGATGTGTTAAATGCAGAGCACAAATTCCGAGTATGGGTCACCACACTTCACTACACTATACACTATTCACTATTAGAGTATTTGAACCAAAGAATCACACCATTCCCATATCAGCACACTGATAAATTTAATAGACCTCAGCCAGTTTCCAAAACATTCATGACTCGGGGAACAATAGGAGACAATGGGCATGGAAATTCCACTCTGCTCAGACTTCCACTACTTGTAGGCAGTAAGGTACCAGAGGGTGATGCAGCATGGGCAGTTTTGATGGAGTTAAAAGAGGTGGTTGAATTAGCAATGTGCCCGTTGTTTACTGATGAAACCCTAGACTATTTTGCTAGTGACCACAGACAGATACTGAAAGAGGCTTTCCCTGAGTTTAGGCTTCATCCTAATCACCACTATGTGGAGCATTATCCAAGCTTAGTAAAGTGTTTTGGGCCCCTAGTGCATGTTTGGACCATGCGATTTGAGGCCATATCGCTTTAAAAAAAACAAAAAAAAAAACACACAGGTGCATGATGCACAAAACTTCAACAATGTCTGTGTGCCAGTATCTTACATGTACATATACATGATGGCATATCACCACGGTGCACCATTATTATTCAAGCCAAAAACACAAACATCCAGGGTTGACTCTGTTTTAGTGTCAGCTCTACCAGAAGTAGTTCAGGCTCACATTAAAGGACTAACAAAAAGCGACACAGTTTACCATACATCAGTGGTGACCATTGATGGCATAGACTACGCCAGTGGAATGTTTGTGTCAGTTGGAGCCAGTGGTGGACTTTGCAAAATAGCACAGATCTACCTTGTGAATAACAATGTTTCTTTTCTCTGTTGTGATTATGACTCCTGGTATATAGAACATCTTCGATCCTATGAGTTGTCAGTCACACAGCAAAGCCTGTCGATCCACCTGCAGTCTCTCTTCAATGATACAGTCCCACTCTCTGCATACAAAATAGACTCCCAAGAGGTTTATACAAGTGAAACAGATTTGAGACCACTCTATTGGTAAGTAATTCACAGTATGTACATAGGCATGTAAATGTGAAAATAATAAAATAATTAAAATAAAAAATTGAATTCTTCCAAATCAAATAAATGAAATCCCTGATTTTGAATAACCCCAAATGTGTCTCCATTATAGCACCTCAAAACATGATCATTTGTGTCATTCAGCCACACAGGGTCAGAAAATTAAAACTTGGCTCTTGACCTGCTTCTGTTGCTGATGAACTGATTATTTTAAAAAGAGAACTGGAATTGGACCTTGACTTCACCTTGCAATACAAAGACCCAGATTTTGATGGAAAACTTACCTCCCTAGTTGACACTGAGGAGATGCCACAAAAAGCTGTTGTTCATATTCCACCTACACAAGATTCAAATTCTACTGCATCAGCTGAAATCCTGTCAGATGTGTCATCCCCAGAACATCTAAACAGATGGCCTCCAGGTCCTTTTCCAGTTCCCACATTTGCATTTGATGTTGAACTAACATTGAGAAAAGGGAATAATGAGTTTGAGAAGAATGGAAGACCTCTTCAATTGGCAAGGGACCAAACATATGACATTTTAGAAAAACTACTATATACAGCTTTAACGCTTACCCAAGTGATAGAGATCGCTATGACTGCTGAGGCTGTTGTAGCAAAACATCCCTGTTTGAAAGAAGCAGGATCTGGTACTTGTTGTAATGGCTGGAAGAACAGCATCAAGTTCAAAATGGGCAATTACAGGACCACGATGAGAAGGGCTGGATGTCAGGTAGTCGCTGTCAATTCCGGGAAAAGAAGCCGAAGAAACCCTGAAAGCGAACCTTCACACTCCAACATCAAAAGACCAAGGCATGCTGTGGTAAACTTTTTGCCGAACTTCCCTCAAGGAGAGGATCCTTCAAGTCTGGAACATCTTAGGCAATCCATTGTTGAAGAGATGAAGACTGAGAAGAACCTACCCCTTATCAGCAAGATGATGCAGACCACATTCGCCTTGCGGCGTCAGCCTGTTGGTGTCTTGCTCATCTATAAAATAGTTAATGGACCTCTGGCCTGCTCTTCAAATGCAGTCTGAGGTAATTAGATCAATTCTTTAACTTTACATTACTGTTAAAGTTGTTTTTCTTTATTGTAAGTGTATGCAGAGTTCCAACGGATAACGAACCAAGACCTGCCCAACACATTCTTTGCTGAACTTGATCGCCACACGTTTGATGACCTTATTTAGACAGAAGGCTTCCAAAACTGGAAAGATTGCAGATGCTTTGGCTAACATTTTTAAAGTCCACGATGAACAGGTAATTATTATTAATACTAGGTTAGATCTTTCATAATTGCATTTTTCTTTCTCTGATTGCACCAGAAAAGTAAGCAGATCAGTTGTGAATTTACATTAAGATATTGTGGTGGCCAATTGGTTGGAACTGTTTATAATCACATTTGATCAGTGAACTTGGCACAGTATTTACATACTTATATTTCAAACGCACTCACTTTTTTTTAGGAATTACATGATGTCCACACAAGGCGTACCACTGTTCTCTATGCTCTTCCTGTGTATCTGCGTGAGGAAGTCTCTGGGTTTTTCAGATCATGCATGGTAAGTGCCAGGAATCAAATGTAAAGCCCTTTCTATAACAAATTAATGTGGTCATTTCTTATTTGCTACTGCTTATTTTAATTTGTTTATATACAGAAATCAAAACTTCTGCACATGAGGCAATGCTAAGTGACAAATTTTGTAATACAGACCTTTTCATGAACAGTTTTTTTCTTTGCCACTAGCAGTGCCATTATTTTATTTAATCTACAGTTACTGTAGGTAATTTGGTCTTCTCAGCATTAGTAAAAGCACAAACAACAGAGGGGACAAACAGGGGCCTCCCAGGCTTCTGTACAAAGCTCCTTTTTGTCTTTTTTTGTTTTTGTTTTGTTTTTTGTTTTTATAAGGTAAAATGATGTTTCTGTGGTTGTAATTAGTTATATTATGCATTTCATTTTTTTCAGGATGATATTGATGAGCCTGAACTTGAGGATGCAGCCGTGGCCCTCATTACAACAGTCAGTGATAATGCCAGAAGTCCAGTTCATTACCACCCAGAAAAATCTGTCGTCCTAGAAGGTGAAGTGGTGGCCAACCTCCCAAGGCTTGCTGATGCTTTCTTGGTAATGTTCGGCCTGATGTATGCGCTACATCTCAGCTATCCCAAAGGACTGACGAACATTTGAATTCGTTCAGAAAATTTTACTTGGTCTGGATGATTACAAACTGTCACCCAGGCTGCATACTCTCAAGAATGACTTGATACATGTATGACAAGGATTAGAGATCTTTAAAAAAGGAAAAAGTCAGAGCCTCTTTTACAAAGTGAATTTCTTTCTTTTTGGTGTTGACAACTGTTAATTTTATTTGTTAAAGTTGTTAAAACATTAAAGTTGTTGCTGTATTCCAAAGATTTTGAGCACAAGTACCACAAGTATCTTACACTTGAACCACACCTCATAGTAACACTTAAAGTAGTAAGGTTTAAATCAGAGCAAACTTACACCTTTTCACATTAATTGGAAAGATTGCTGTTGAGTTTTAATACGTTTTTAAAGCTGCTCTCCTACATGTTTAACAAGGTGGCCCAAAATGTGCCTTTGCAATTGTTTTTTAATTATTATTTTTATATTTTGTTTTAAAAAGGAAGCACATGGACACTACAGTGAGTTGTGAGTACATAGTACTTAATTTAGGTTATTTTGAGTTGAATTTTGTTAATGGTTTAAAGTTATGATAATTGAAAGATTAAATGTAGAATTAATAAATATGAACTAAATGAATACAAAATGCCTGGTTTTCATACTTATTTTTGAGTTCTTGGTAATTTATTGCAATGAATATGGGGAATGAATATTATGAGTTGCACATACTATTAATCTTCATGTTTCCTTACTCAATTAATTTAAAGGCAACAGTATGTAACAATGACTAACAATATTTGAGTTGCCGAAATGACTAATTTAATTTAACGTTAAACATAAGGTAAGTGTACTACTAACTCAAATAGTTAATCTAAGATTAACTATTTTTTTGAGTATTATTATTATTATTATTAATACTTTTTTGAGTATTACTTACTTATTTGGGTTTACAGTGAATGGGTCCCCGATTTCAATGTCTTCCTGTACTCACTGCGTTAACTCCGAGTTACTGTTAGGATGATGATTGAAGCAACTCCGCACAGCTGTTCAGAACCGGAAATACCCGAGTACGCAGTGTTTGAACTGACCAACCTGATGCCTGTTGCACGAAGCGACTTCAACAAACTCAGAGTTACAGAGTAAGTTTCGAGTTAACAAAACCAAACAAACTCAGCCCGGGTTAATTAAGCTTAACGGGTTTCATGACACTGGTTATCAACTTTCTTAATCAACCCAGGTTTTAACCCTGAATCAGTGTTTACTCTTTTGTGTGCATAAAAGCCAGACTTTTGTAGCAGCGTTCAACATGGAAAATAAAGCAGGTGAGCAGACTTCCAGCTGAAGAGCAACAAATTATGTGGAAAAGAGGAATTTAAACCTACACTAACCGTAACAACAAAAAATAAATTAATAAAAAAGCAACATCGCTGCAGCTGCCAGCTGGGAAAACTGTCGATCGTGTAAGTTTACTTTTTTATAAATATTATATTTTTATCATATTAGGACATATATATCACTATCATATTAGGACAGGAATAATGCCACCGCGTGTAAATATGTACCACTCGCAAAGAACCGCAAAGCAGCACACAGTGTGCGGTTCAGTAGGAGCCTGGCTTCAGCCTGCCGGAGGTTTAATGTGCGGCGCAAGAAGCCGGAACAGATAAACTATACCACCTACCACAAATCGATATCTTTCATACAGATGGTCATCGGAAAATAAAGGGGATTGTGTCTGTCCTACAAGTTCTTTCCCTTTGAAGAACCCTTATTTGCACTCCAGCGGATTCTCCACAAACACTGAAGCCATCACTACAGCACTAAAGGCCTCACTTTCACGCGTCAGAGTTATGCCCCTTTGCTCACAGCTGATTGGGCCAGTTTGGGTTTGCGGTCTCTTCCCCAGAATAAACCTGCTCCGGAGCAGGCTGGCTGTGTAGTGCAAGTTACCATGGCGATGAAAACTGCTAAAAACCAATCCACCACGTTGAGACCGAGTTTGCTCAAACTAAATGCACACTTCCTTGAGTGGCCACCGAAACCGGCATCATGAAACAGGTCTCTGTATTTCAGGGACTTAAATCCCTGGTTAACTTGCTCGATGGTAAGTTAACCCACGAGACTCCAAAAGGCTTGCTTTGCCCATGCAGCAAATCACTGACCTTCACTTCACACAGAACTGCTTCTTCTTCTTTGAGGTTTAACGGCAGCTTGCATCCGAGAGCGTTGCATTACCACCATCTTCTGGATTATTCTCCTGCGATGTTACTCCAGTTTATTTCCTCCAGCTTGTTTTCCGCGATCATATTCTCCTCATCAAACCTGTACTAATTAAGAAATTCCATATATTTTTCCTGCCTTGCCTAATCACACCACTTTGCAGAATATCTTTTATACCTGCCCCTGCCAACCCATCTCTTCTTAATTCTTCCATCATATTTCTCCTCTGTTCTTCATATCTCCTGCAACTTAAAAGTACATGTTCTATGGTTTCTAATGTGTGACAATACTCACAAAAACCTGTAGGATGCTTCCCTATAATGTGCAACGTACTATTTAAATTACTCTGTCCTACTCTTAATCTTGTCATCACTATTTCTTCTCTCCTAGCCCTCCCCAGTTCCTCACTGTACCAACTTTATTTTGAATGGCATACAAATGTCTTCCTTTAGCTTCCCTGTCCCACTGACATTGCCATTTTCTCAAGGCTTCTTTCCAAACTGTACTTTTCCCTTTAGATTTTCACATCTTTATATTTACTTCAATATTCTCTTTTTTAATTGCTTGTTTAGCTAATTTATCCACTCTCTCATTGCCCAGAATGCCTATATGAGCTCAGTTGAATCTCATTACATTTTTCCTTTACTCTTGTATATGTTGCCAATATTGCATATAACAGGTCCTGACGGCTATTGGACAGACCTGTCCTGAGGCTGTACAGCGCTGACAATGAATCACTTCCAATTAAAACTTTACTTATTTTGTCCTCCTTTCTAATCCATTCTAATGCCATCATGATAGCATATAACTCAACTGTATACACATTCAGATCATTCGTGGTTCGTTTGCTTTCCTCACCTCCTTGATTAACTATAAAAAATTGCTGATCCAGTCCTTCCCATTTCAGGATCATTCGACCCATCTGTATAAATCTGATAATAATCTCTGTATTTACCATCCCCATATCTATAGAATTCAGATACAAGGTCTGCACTATTGTTTATTGTTTTGATTTGATGTAATTCAATTCAAAACTTCCATGGTTTCAATCTTCCATACTGGAAAGTCAGGCCATACAACAGTTGGGCAGAATTCTTTTCCGCTCACTCCCAAATCGCTAGCAGCCTCATCACCTATCCATCCAAAATTAAACTTTTGCGCCCCATCCTTTTCCCAGCTAGCTTGCAACACTCTCTTAGTAGGATGACCATCTCTATGTCCCTTTAGATTAATCCAATAATTTACCAGCAATTGTTTACGCCAAATGTCCAGTGGCATTTCTCCC
Organism: Pangasius djambal; assembly: GCA_022985145.1. Classification (NCBI taxonomy): domain Eukaryota; kingdom Metazoa; phylum Chordata; class Actinopteri; order Siluriformes; family Pangasiidae; genus Pangasius; species Pangasius djambal. The sequence continues at coordinate 14,170,955 of CM040982.1, forward strand.
GCTTCCACTTGTAGTGCACATACTGGCGATGTTTTTACTGCTCCTAAGCATAGTCTCAATGCTTTATCCTGTACTACATCAAGTCTCGCAAGTACAGATTCATACACCACACTCCCATAATCTATCTTTGACCTTATTAAACTTACATATATATATTTCAGTGATTGATAATCCACTCCATATTCTAACCCGGATAAACATCTCATTGTATTTATTACTTTTTTACATCTATCCTCCACATTCCTTATATGTTCTACCCATGTCAACCTTGGATCAAAATGTACTCCTAGAAAGCAAAATTTATTAACTCTCTCCAACTTACTTCCATATAGTTTTAAATTAAAGCCTTCATTGATCTTCCTCCTTGTATTTAGGAGGTTACTTTACTTTAGTTACTTTAGTTTTTTCAACAGAAAATTTAAAACCCCATTTTATTCCCCACTTCTCAACCCGCTGTATACCTTCTTGCACATTCTTAACTATATGTTCTACATGTCTTCCTCTTTTCCATGTTGCTCCATCATCCGCAAATAGGGATCTTCCCATGCCCGCTGGTACATTTACATATATGTCATTTATCATTACTGAGAATAAGGTGGGACTTATTACACTCCCCTGGGGCGTTCCATTCTCTGCTACATGCTGGCTTGACAAATCTGCTCCTATTTTAACCTGTATTGTTCTTCCTTTCAAGAAATCTTTAACCCAGTTAAAAATTCTTCCTCTAACTCCCATTCTATACAACTTACTCATCAACCCCTCTCTCCATAGCATGTCATACGCTTTTTCAACATCAAAAAATACTGCTACTACCATCTCTTTATTTATTTGAGCTTTTCTTATTTCATCTTCCAAACATACCACTGCATCCATAGTACCCCTTCCTCTCCTAAATCCACTTTGGTATTCAGTCACCATACCTTGCTTTTCCATAATATACATTAACCTCTCATTTACCATTCTTTCCATTAGCTTACAGATATGAGAAGTCAGGGCAATGGGGCTATAATTTGTTGGCTTACTAGCATCTTTCCCAGGTTTTCTTTTTGGAACAATAACTGTTTCCTTCCAGCTCTTTGGCACTCTTCCTTCTTCCCACACTTTATTGCATAGCATCAATAACTTCCTCTTCCCTGTCTTACTTTATTTTCCAGAATTTCTATGTCACAATTATATTCAATCTGACTCAGGTACTTGTCACTTTCCTTCCGGACTTTTTCCCAATCAGCCTTCTCAAATACCCATCTTCTCCCTCTTCCTTCAGTGATTTCAGATACATCTATGTTGATTTTACACAGTACTGGATAGTGATCACTTTCTACTCTTCCTTCTTTATACACACTCCAACTTCATATTGCTGCCATACTACTGGACACTAGTGTAAGGTCAAGTGCAGACTCCCTTCCAGTATTAACCTCTATCCTTGTTTTAGTTCCATCATTTAGACATACTAAGTTTTTCTCCTCTAAAAGTTCTTCTATCACTTGCCCATTAATATCCACTTTTTCACCTCCCCACAATCTATTATGCGCATTGAAGTCTCCACACCATACAATATTACTGCTATCTTGTCCCTCTATTTCCTCAAGCTAGTTTAATTGAGTATTCTACATGGATTATAATAAGTTATGACCACACTCCATACTTCCACTACTACATATTCATGTTCATTCCCTATGTGGGATCCCCTATTTCACAAATGTGACACAACCCCCTCCACCACCATTTACCCTATCTTGCCTTATTGCTACATATTCATATATAACAAAATCCAGATTAGGCTTTAGCCAGGATTCCTGAACACATGCTATGTCTGTTTTTTCTCTCCTACTGGCAATAAACTGCTTAAAATCTTGTCCATTTGCAATCAGGCTTCTTGCATTCCATTGAAGGATTAACATTACTAAAATTATTAACCCACACGTTGTCTCTTGACTCGTCTGTACACTTAGTTCATCCCTCACTTCTTCCCATTTCAAACCTGCCATATCTAGATGATGTATTGCTGCTTTTACAATAATCTGAATTCTTTCTGTTTTAGATCTGATTTCAGCTGCAGCATTTATCACTCCTGCTATAAATGTCACCAATTTCCTCTTCTCCTCCCATTGTTCCTTCTGCTCTTGTTGGACTTTTCTTGTCCCTCTATTCATATATTCCCTCTCCTGACTCTCCTTTTCTCTTTCAGATCTTTTAACAGCCTCAGAATAAGAAATGTTTTCCTTCACTCTTATCTGTTGCACTTTCACTTCTTTTTTCATCACTTCACATCCCCAAAATGCGACACTGTGATTCCCTCCACAACTGCAACACTTTGGCCTCACTTCTTCCCCACACTTTCCATAATCATGATCCCCCCTGCACCTGGCACACCTTCTTTTTCCTTTACATACCTTAGCCACATGTCCAAATTCTTGGCATTTATAGCATCTCATTGGCTTAGGAATGTATTCCCTTATACTATATCTCATGAATCCATAATATACCTCTTTTGGAACATCCTTTAACTAAAAATCAACCAAAACAGATTCTGTTTCTATTTTTTCAATTCCCCTTGTCATTCTTACGGCATTTTAGCTGAACTGTTTCGTACCCTCATGTTCTCCACTAGTTCTTTCACATTTACAGTAAGTGGAATTCCATATATCACTCCCTTACTACCACCCGTTCTTCTCTCTCCCACTCTTATTACTTTGTCTACTTTAATTTTTCCAATGCACCTCATTTTATTTGCCCTTTCCATCTGCCCCTCATTATTACATCCTATAAGCAGATTTCCATCTCCCAATATTCTTGCATATTTCACTTCTCCTACTTGCCCTCTTATTATCTTTGTTAACTTAAGTGGATCCATTCCTCTTAACTCCCCCCTCTCCTTCAAATCGTACCACTACATTAAACAGTCTTGCTTTAAGAGCCTCTCCATCATGTCTTCCTTCACTTTCCGTTCCAGTTGAGCTAGCCCCATTTTACTGCGGTTAAGCCAGCCGCGCTTCCTGAAACCACGGTTAATCTAGCCGCTCGTGTAATTAATATACTTTTGATCTATATAATATATAATATGTAATATTATATCTGTTAATATAGTTGGGCCAAGAGGCTATTTTGATTCCTTATAAAATGGACGTTTCAAATTGGTAGATGACCAAACCCACTCAGATCAGTTCACAGTGACCTACTCTATGCTCACAGTAAAGATCAATTAATTCTACTGTACAGTTTTTAAGTAATTCCTCTTCAAACTCACAAGATCTGTCAATATAATTGAACCAGAACGCTATTTTGATTCCTTATAAAATGGACATTTCAAATTGGTAGATGATCAACACCAGTGACATCTCAGCATCTTTGCCTTGTGGTCAACAGGGAACACATCTGCACAATCTGTAAACAGAGTCATGTATTACCAGAGAATTCCTTGCTACGGCTCAACAATTTCATGGCGCCAGGACAATCTGGGACCACTGTCGTGGAAATGGATCACGATATTTAAAGAAATGCAAGCAGCTGAGGCAGACTCGGCTCATCACTGAATTCACAGGAGTTCACAAGAATTTGTTTTCTTACATAATTAAGTGAATATTTTAAACTGTTCCTGACACACCACTGTTTATTGTAGATGTTGAACATAATTTTCAAACCTTCACAAATAATTTTTCAATTGAAATAATTTCAAATTCAGTGAACTAAAAACACTGAAAACTGATCAGTGTTTTCTTTAACAAAATAATAACTGAGTAAGAAATCTCCAGACACTGCAGCACTGTCAAAACACTGCATCAAGA
>CM040982.1:14190909-14223388 GCA_022985145.1 Pangasius djambal
AGATAGATGGCATCATGAATTCTGCTAATTGCCAGGACAGCTCAACTCAAAACCTGGTTGCCTCTGTCAGGAAGTTCAGGTTTGTCTGTAAAGCTTTCAACAAGAGAAGAGCCAAACAAAAGTTTTGTCTAAAGCAAAACCAAGAGAGGTCTTTAAAAGCAGAGCTGTGAGCTACCTTTGTATTTAGGACAGAAGCCAACTATCCATGAAGAAGATTAAAGTAGTGCTGTCCTAACAAAAACGCCTGCCCTCAATGGCAATAGTCCACTTGTTTTTGTGATACAGGCAGTCTTAAGCAGCACTGTTAGCCCACTTTTTCAAAAAATCACTGTACTTTTTAGTTTTAGCTGGTGTGCCAAGAGGCCAGTCAAATGGGTGGGGAGGTATGTTCTATCATTCAATAATGTGCAAATTAAAGTTGCTTTTTCAGTATAATTACAGCAATTATTAATTATAACCTATCATTATTTAATTTAATATCATTATCCTTTTAATTTAGCAACTAATATTAAAAGCAATTACAGATTAAATTACAATATGAGTTAAAAGGTTGATGAGAATTTTGATAGCCTTATGACTGGAACTAGTTTCTATGTCACATTGGGAACTTTAAGAAAAGCCTCCAGGGTGAAGAGCCTCATGAAGCTAAGAAGGTACCAAGAGTGTGCAATGCATCATCAGGAACGCTATTAAGAATTAGAAATATGAAACATTTTGTATTAATTTAACACTTTTCTTGGGCACTGTATAATGCCATATGTCTTATTTCGTAGTGTCATGTTTTAGTTTTCATGGCTTCATTATTATTAAAAACATAACAGAAATATCTAAAAATGAAGAAAACCCTTCTATTCGCAGGTGTGCCAAACCTTGACTGGTAGTGTACATTACCATCAGAGAAAAATACAGTCTATAGTGTAAGCATCTGTGACACTCAGACATGATGTACAATATACAATCATATTATTTATTACAATAATTCCTTTAATTAAAAGCAGGTTATTGTCCAAGTCTGCTGTGAGGGTTTACAAAATTGTGGCTAATTTTAATATAGCTTAAGATTCCTTAGGCTTATTTGTTCCTTTTTAAAGGTACAAAGAAATGTTCTTGTCTAAAAGCCTAAATGCAATCAAAAATGAAATACAGACATGTCGCTGAGGAATTGAGTATTCTGTTCTCATGCAGGGATTTATTGTATTTTTTTTTTTTTTCTTTGTCAGGTTGAGCCTGCTATTCCTGATGGACGCTCAGTCATGCAATCACAGGAGACAGGCCAACTGTCACACACGTTACATTCTGGGAAAAGATAAATTTGACTAGAATTAACCCGTTTTTTTTTTCCCCAGCAGGAATAGAGTTTTCTATAAATACTAGGTCTTCTATTCACTTGCACACTGTATTTTGTGAATAGAGATGCAGTATGTATAATATCCGAGTGTCACACTGACTCAACCAAGTGCATCCAACTGTACACACAACAGAGTACAGGCTATAGAGAAAAGGGTCTTTCTTTGTTATTACAGCAAGTATTGACAAAGAGACAAGAAAGTGTGAAGGTTCAGCTCTCTCTCTCTAAGTGCAATAAACTATAGACAACACATCTAATTCTAAGTCATTGCAGTAGGTAGTGAGAAAGTATGAAAGTGTGAACTTTCAGCTGTTTCTCTCTAGGGCCCATTTTATATTGACACTTTTCATTAAATGCTGCACAAAGTGTTGAGCCAAATGCCTTTCAATCGCTAACCACAAAAGCCAACAGATCATAACCATGTAATCCTCTACTCAGTCACTTTAGAAGCACTGTTCAGCCGGAGTGAGGTCATCTAACCTCTTAATGCCTCTCTCTACTCAATTTCCAAAGTGAAAAGCTCAATCATAGCAGACAAGCCTTTGGAAATAATAACAGGATAGAATAAAACAGTGTACAATGACTGATCACTTTCCACAGGGCAAGACCCGCTACTGGTATAACGACTTCATCTGCAGAAAGCTTCATTTCTGACTGTGGAAATGTTGTGTGACTGTTCAGAAAGAAACCATCACAGCATAGTAAACAAGAGATAAATTATTAAACAGGGTCAATATACACTCGCTGGTCACTTTATTAGGAACACCGGCACATTCATGCACTTATCAGCCGATCATGCAGATACAGGTCAAGAGCTTCAGTTCATGTTCAAATCAAACATCAGAACGAGGGGAAAAGTTTGACTGACTGTGGCATGGTTTGGCTGGTTTGATCATTTCAGAAAGTGCTGATATCCTGGGATTTTTCACACACAACAGCCTAGAATGTACACAGAATGGTGCCAAAAAACAAAAAACATCCACTGAGCAGCAGTTCTGCAGACAGAAACACCTTGCTGATGAGAGATGGCCAGACTGGTTCTAACTTACAGGAAGGCTACAGTAACTCAACTAACTACTCTTTACAACTGTGGTGAGCAGAAAAGCATTTCAAAATGCACAACATGTTGAACGTTGATGCAGAAGGGATACAACAGCAAAAGACCAGTTCCAATACTATCAGCCAAGAACAGGAATCTGAGCAATCCACAGTGGGCACGGTTTCACCTAAAGTGGGCAGCTGAAGATTTTGAAAAAGACCAGGTGACATTTTTCCATTTTTCCAATGAATGTATATCTTTGCTGTTCCTTCAACAAAATAGAACAAAGAATGGAAGAAAAGATCGCAAGGCCAACTAGCAATAGATGAGGCTGCATGCATGGAAAAGAGTATTCCCCATATCACTATATCAATGTTCGCTCCATGTCTCTGTTTACAGATTTCTAACCCTCCACTTCTTTTTTTTCTAACATACTTATATTCTCAAGTTAGAAATCGTCAGAAAAATATAATAAGTGGTACTTTTATACTTAAAAAAGAGGTGGAAGGACTCAGACAAACACAATATTGGCTTATAGTGTTGGTGTATGGTTCAGAATAACATACTTTGTGCTTGTGATTTCCCGGCACGCGCCTTCCGACACCCAGCCGCAGTACGGATCCCTGGAGGCGATACAGGACCTGTGAGAGGGGAACACACAACTGCTCTATTCTGATGTCTTTAGCCAGGATTAGTGAGCTCAATAACATGCTCTCTAACCTCTTCACATACTGTTCACATCTCACATCTTTTCTCAGAGATAAACCCTATTGTTATTACTGCTGATAACCTTATTATGTGAGCTGAGCTAGACTCACTTTTTGCACTTCCCATGTCGCTCACAGCGTGACAGCGGCACCTTAACCACACAAGATGTGAATGCCACGAAGAGTGAGTGACTCTTGCTGTCGATCTGCATGCTGATGATGCGCTTGTCATCCACGCCATCAATGCTGCACCTAAAAGAATGCAAAAAGGGCTCAACACTATTTCTTCATATACAGTAGGATGTAAAAGTCGGAGACCACAGTGAAAATCTGGGATTTGTTTTATTTTAAACAAACAGAAAGTTTGTTGGAAATAAACAGAAAGTTTTAGAACTTTCCAGTATTCAAGATGTTGCACAATTTCAATGTCACTATTGAAATTTAAGCAAATTTGTGATATTGACCATGTTAACTCCTTTGTATAACAGGTGAAATTTTCCATGAATTTTATCCCTTCCATTGAAGAACATGTTCAGATGAAACACTGGATGGATTTGATCTAACATGGATCATCAGGTATTACACAAAATTGTGGAGTCTGTGTCAGCTCGAGTGCACACGGTCACTAAAGCAAAAACGGGACATACCAAATACTAAGAAATTCATGTAAATATTCCTAAGATTCTACTTTTCACTCAGGTTATTGCTGATAATATCATATGTAATGAAAACCTTTGTGTTAAATTGAAAAAGAATGCCCCGCTGTATATTTGGTTTTTACAGGCTGTTCCATGCCACAATGTCAACATGATGTAAACTCTATCTGGTACAACCAAGCAGACTACTTTAGTATATGTACATACTGAAATAATTATGTATCATTTAGCAATTAGCTGTGAAGAGCATTGTATGGTTGCCCAGAAGGTCATAGAGCCTAAGACTAATCCCCAGTTCCCCACATCTAAAGCGATATTTAAATACAATTTTATAATAGCTGGGCTATATGCATAGGTTACCTCAATTAAGGCAAGCAGTCCATCTTCCTTATGCAATTTGCAGCGGGGATCTTTACTCTGATCCTTCCCTGCAAAGTCGCTTATGCTAACTGCTAAACCTAAGCCATATGATTCTTGGCCAGAGAATGCATGGTGCCATGCTGTATGTTGCTCCAAAATCCCCACTTTGTCACATGACACAGCTCAGTAGCTCTTTGAAATCTCTCTCCACCAGTGAGTAACTCCAGTTTTCATCAGAAAACTTGCTTTAGCCCCTGTCTCTCTGTTTATTCCACAGCAGCATGATCCAAACCTCTATCACATTTTAGAAAGGGAGGGGATCTCAGCTAGGCTTTGAGACATTCATCCAATTCCCCTTTTTAAACCACTCTTTAAATTCTTTCATCATTTGCCATATGGTCAGCAGGGCTTCGCGGCCATGGCCCAGCTGCAAAAGTTCCACTCTGCTCCCTTTAATTTCGCTGTAACCTGATAGATCAGTTTTAAATGATCTGCAGGGTGGTGGTGAGTTTCTAATGGAATACATACTTCTCTGGGTTGTAGATGCTCAGCTCCTCCAGGAAGAGGCTGTCGTTCAGAAAACCGCTGCTTATTTTAGCCAGGAACTTAAGGATGATGCCCCTCTCAGAGCCCAGGAAAACAATGGTGTAGTTGCGATAGGGCCCGGCGGTGTTATCCACGGCAATGCGAGTGAGCCGATATCTGGAAGGGTGAAACAGAGAGAGAAAAATGTGTGACGCAGCAGAGTTGAGATAATGAAATCGCCCTGTGATTCTCCGACTTAATAACGTTCAGCTCTGTTCGTGCTATAGAAATGAGACTATTGTCTGGTGTCTGCTGCTCCAATTACTGGGCTGACCTCCATGTTAATCAAATGTATGTATAATATCCAAATCAGTATGCAAATGAATTTCAAGGTAATTAAGACTGGTGAGATGAAAATGTTAAGACAAATACATTATCATGGAATTTCCTGTCATATTTTCAAATCTAGAGTCCTGACTACAGGATTGAGTGTTTTAATAGTGCAGCATTATTTATTCACATTCAGTGACTGTTTTATCCTGGACAGAGCTTATCCCAGCTGCACTCAGTACAACGTGAGAAAAGACCCTGAATGGGATGCCAGTCCATCGCACATGAAACCATGCACACACACACACAATCACACACTCATTTACACCTCGCGGCACCAATCCACCTCCTGGAATGTTTTTTGGAGGAAACCTGAGAACCAGGAGTAAACCCAAGCGGACACAGGGAGAACATGCCCAAACTCTGTGTAGACAGTAACCTGAGCTCAGGATTGAACTGGGCACCCTGGAGCAGTGAGGCAGCGACACTACCTGCAGCGCCATAGTGCTGCCCTAGTACAGCATTATTCAAACAAATTTATACAGTCCTTAAAATTCAGTGTTAATGTAAAAGATTGCAAATGTGAGACTCCTTAACTTGTGTAAATAAACCCATTAACCCATTGTCAAATTGGGATTCCTGACCTGAGAGAATCCTGCCTAGTCATTTTTTACCGTTCGAAAATGACCCCCACTGTTGCTGAAAAAAGAAACACGTGAACTCAAATGTCTTCCCTTCAGGCTAGAGAGGAGATAGAATCTTATTCTGGATTGCGTTTCTAGCTCACTTCCTGCATCTGAAGCAGATATTCCAACCCCCTGCTCTAGATACTAGATTAATCCATCTGAGTCTGAATTTGACCTGGCCATTGTTCTGCATTGCAAATGCATAGATCCATTGGTCAATTGAGAAACAATTACCATGCTGAATAGAAACCATTAATTCACAATATCATTAGGGAAGAACCATCACTGAACGGGATTTCAGGCGACAGGACTGTGAACTTCTTCTAAATCCTTTCTCATCATCCTTCCTTAGCTGCCCTTGGATCTGCGGTTCTGAGTGTGCTATTAAAGACACATGTGTGCTAGAAAACAGCCACTAGGCCTCATTAGCACGTGGAGTCTGATGCGAGTGCTCACCGAACCATCGTCTTGAGAAACCAGGGCCGGTTGGCGATGGAAGGTACGGCTTCATCCATCAACGGGTGCATCTTGATGAAGTTTAGTGTGTCGTCTGGAAACTCGTTGGACACTTTGTACTTCTCTGCTGATGGTGTTCCAGCACAACAGCCTGGCCTAAAAACAATTAAAAAAAGAAAGAGAAAGTAATAGACCAGTAAACAAAGCAACTGCTAAAGTTTAGCCTTCTCTCTGGTTAAATGTAAATGTATTGTATACTGTTAGATTCAAATCACTGTTTTAAGTGCAGCTTTGAATACACTAACAGCAGATGAAAAGCAAAAAAACATCTGTTCGCGCCCTTGCACCATGTAATGATAAAATAAGAATGACATCAAAGAAGAGTAAGTGCTTCTGCGCTCATTAACACCTGACCTTGTTTCGCACAAACACATAATTTGATGCTAATCAGCACCAGCGATACTCCTGTTGCGCTCGACACGGTGACACACCATATGGATGCTAGAAGAAGGTCTCAATTGTCTTCCTCAGATCTTTCCTTCTTGCAAAATGCTATTTCAGGGGAAATGCAGCTCGCTCTTGTTGTGATAATTAGAGGGACGGAGGACAAAGATTGACCAGGCTGGCTGGTGCTTTTGGAAAATTAGTCAGCCATCTGGAAAATGAACTCATGCCTCATTTGCTGATATGCACTTCTCTTTTTTTTCTTTGACTTTTTTCTCATGGAATGGTAACAATGTTATTCAAAGAGAATTGCCCAGTGTGGCCATGATTTATTTATAAGACCTATATAATATCTCCTTAAGTCAATTGTAAATATTCATGACTGCAGTTGGAGCCATATCACAGAATCCCAAACATCATCGCTGACGAAAGAGCACAAAGGCAGTGTTGTTCAGTGCACCGTTGTCTATTTGCTGAAAGTGAGGAGCTTCCCACATGCTTTGGGAAGTTTGAGAGGTAGAAAAAAGAAACAACAGAAAAAACACTGGCGAATACCTGGGCTTAGGAACTTTCTCTTCAGGTACGGGCGTCCAGGTCGACTCTGGTGACTTCTGTTCTTTGAAACGGCCAGTGAAAGCTGTGGCGATGTCCGCCATGTCGTAGGCGCACACGGCCGAGCCTGGAATGCTACAGAGGAGCCAAGAGACATGCAGTAATTCGCCTGCGGATACCCGCTACTGTGTACATAACAAAACTCTGAATCATTCCTCCTCGTTTGTCTCTTCAACTAGGCAGCTTCAGCGGAATACAGAGCACACAAGGACAGAATTGTGATAATTACAGAGATAGGGTTCTGTTAACCTCTGTGGCCAAAACTGTAAATCTGAGCAATAAATCCAAAATATGAACTGGCACATTGTCGAAGCAGTTGCCCAGAAACAATGACTAATGCGTTCCCTCTGCATAGCTGGAACTTCCAGTCAATAGCAGTTCATTCTCCACGCTTGGATTAACTTTGAATATGGCCCTTACTGAAACCCTTATTGAAATTTTGTAGTTGTTTGGCCCATTACGCAAGCTCAATTGCCCTTCCACAAACCGCCACAACATGGGAATTGTCAAATACTACGAGCACTATGCCAGCTCTGTGATTCTAATTTAGATAAAGAAATTAGCTGCCAAGTCTATTTTCTGTTCATTACTGATGGATCAAACTTTCCCACTGGATTAGATTTGCCTCTGGATAAAAACGCACATACCTGTTAAATGGCGTGGAGAAGGTGGCCATGACAACATCACGGCCGTTGATGCGGATAACATCAGTGACAGCCTGCAGGATGTTGAAGTAGAAGTGCGAATCTCCTGGGATGGAGCAATTGAGGCGAGCCTTCAGAAAAGATGTCCACTGTTTCTCCAGCACACGCTGTGAGCCGCCACGGTCGTTCTTACACACACGGGCCACTCGTGGAAAGACCACCTGGCAGAAAGAGGGTCACACACACTGATGAAGCCTCTGACAGAAGTGTCTTGTTGTTTGCAACACAAGTCCAGTTATTGTTGAGCACAAAACTAATTAATGAATTGGAGCAAACTACAGGTTTGTAGTGTTTTTAGGCTATAAAATTCACATTTATAAGACAATAATTTTTTTACTAGAGTTGTTACTGTACTTCTAGTGCTTAATACCTCTGAAAATCTCAATATATACAAATGTACTAGATATTTCCTTAAAATAATACATAAAGATTGAGTTCAGACTTTTTAGTGATCTTGTGCCTGTGAGCACCTTTATTATTTTTGAGATATCAGTTACTATTCCAATAACAATGTTTAATACATTTTATTACTAAACTCTTAGCAAAAAGTCGACATCTAGCACCTTTAAGGGTTCTCTTGTTTGACCCTGTGGGGGCTATGTCAAGAACTGTACAACCGAGGGCTTCCCATTTCGAGTTTTAAACTTTATCTAAAGTGCTTTATTGTATATAGAAATATTCAGTGAATGAACACGAAATTATTCGCAAATATAATTTTAGCACCTGTCAGTGATTTTGAGGCTGGCAGACAGAGGCTCTGCACTACCAGAGGAGGCAAGTGTAATTACAGTACTCTTTCAAATGCATTCATACTGTAAACGCAGAGCGCTTCATTCACAGATGGTGCTCGCACTACAATTAACCATCAACCACAGAGCACTGCGCATGCAAACAGCACCATGCAAAATGCCATGAACGAAGAATTACACAAACAGGGTCAAATAGGATTAATTAAATAAATCCATTTTAATTCTTGAGTTCTTGAGTTCTTGACTTAGGGTTCAAAGTGCAAAAGGTGCTTTGGCAGAAATAGTAAACTATTTTAGGACTTCAAACAATTCAAACAATGTCTGTGGCGCTCATGTTTATTTTTAGGTCCTCCATCCTGAGTGTGTTTTCCTATTTCGAAAATGGCTGACCCTTCCTGAAAACCCTCTCCAATATCAGAGACCCACCCTGCTTCCTGTTTGCCTCCTAAGACCTTTGATTTTTGCCTGCGGCGCTCAAGGAGGAAAGGCTGCACATTACGGGTTTTTTCAATCAAAAGCAATGTCATGAATGGGGTTCCCACCTTTCCCATGCTGTTGTATTCCATAGCGATTTCTCGAAAGAAAAAGTAAATGAAGTCCCCATAATCCACTGCCTGAACAAAGTAGGGCTCTACAAAATATGATAACACACACACACACACACACACATGAGCACATACACACTTCATCAGGGCTCTTCCTTACATTCAGCCAACAGTTACTGAACAGTGACACAATATTATAATAATACTGTATATCCCACTGTATATATGTATATACTGTATATATATATACATGTATAGGTTCATTATAATCTATTATAATACTATAGTAAAAGACTACATTAAAGAATAAAAACTAAATTACTAGTGCAAGGTCATGTTTACCTCAGCAAGGCAGAAAATGGAAAGGAAACGTTATTTAACCTGGCCCAATTCTAAGTAACATTTAGAGATGTGCTCTCTCTGTATGAAAACGTAATCCCACACAGTTTCTCTGTTTACTCACCTTTCAGCCATTTTGAATCGTGTTTTACTGTGCGCAGGGTCGGACTGTCTCCCAGGCTACGATAAATAACGGCATCAATGGCGAGGAAGTCAGTGACGGTAGCGGAGTACAACTTTCCATCTACAAACATAATGCAAGCTTAAAAACACATGCGGAAAGGTTCCACTCAGTGAAATTTGCTACACAAGCATGCATGAGAGAAGCCCAAACCAAAAACCAAGGCACCATCACCAGAGATGAGGCTTGCAATGTAAGTAAAGGTTAATGACTCATAGTCAAATGTTTGCTCTTCATTGGCAAAACAAAAAAATATGATGGCAATAATGTAATTAGTGTAACTATGACAATCGCATGAATCACTTTAGCAGACCTCAAACTGGACAGCTTTTTCAAGCCACTAATGAAGAGATGAATCATCTAGGTTTTCCATCTTGGGAGTTATTTTTAATCCCCATATTTCAGGGAAGACTCTGCCTTTTTTTTTTTTTTCTAGTACCACAATAGTTTCATGTGTTTCCAAACTGACCACAGGCGAAATCTTGCCAAGCAACATGCTCTTCCCAGAAACAGAGAGCAACTGTTGCCGAATGACTGCCACCAGCTCAGTCTGCCTCGGAGTTCCCTGTATTCCTCACATGCTTTTTTTATAGGCTATCTAATGATGACGATCTGCGTCACTATTTAAAAGCTGGGGCATGTCTTGCAGCTATTGCTGAGTATCAACAGTCTAGAAATAAAGCGATCCAAGTAAAACCAATCTTCCATAATGAGCAAATTAGCAAGTGTTTTAGGAGTGTTCGTGTAAAAGCAGTTCATTAGATGCCTCACCAGCAAACAGGGCAACGTTGGCATGCTTGGCATCATATGGGCACCGGGCCATTCCACTAATCTCCTCCCCAAGCGCATCCAGTGTGTCCGTCTAGAGAAAGGAAGCCAAAGGTCAGAGGTCAACTACACTCAAGGGAGCAGCAAAGGAGCCCCTTAACTCTGTACAACAATGCTGTTCTGTTCAGTTCCAAAAGCTCAACTGCAAACAAAATAAACAAAAGGAATGTGAGGCAATAAATTAAATGTGACAAAAAATTGTATTAAATAGCATCTAGAAATATGATTCTAGGTATATACAGTGATATTCTCTCAAGGAGTTATTTTTAACAGTCTTTCTTGCTCTTGACAATGGCTGGAGCTTGCCAAAAAGTTTAACTGCTTACGCCACCCTTCTTGGCTTCCAAACAGGTCATTTGGTATTCTATTTTTTCTTGGCGGAAAGAGCTATTATCTACTGAGTGAAAAAGGTCACGCTGAAGTCTCGGCGCATTTAGAATTTCTGCTGGAAGATACGAAATATCAGGAGCCAACGCCAGAAGCCTAATTAACATTTCCTACAAATTGTGTTAAACCAAAGAAGAACACCACTGGAATTAGTCATACTAAATAATAAACCTCATTATTCTATACATAATACTTAAAAATCATACTTTTTTTAATGCGCGAGTGTAGCAGTGTAAGGGCTTTTCTGTGGTAAGTCTGTCTCTCAAGCTACTAAGCTTTTCCTGCTTTTCAATGGGAGGAAGAGACTCCTAAACAATAGCGTGATATATGAAGTCAACCCCTATCATATAGCCCAGATGAATCATAACAAGGTCCTGACAGATTTGTTCCTCTACTCTGGCATCCTGTAGAGTTCCCTTTAAGAATGACTTTGATGGATATATTCATTAATTCCATCAAAAGGATCGACTTTTGCCAGGAATCCGAGCGCAGCCACAGTAGTCAACAGTAGGAGGTGTATCACATTACACCCAAAAGACCCATCATTCACATATGGACTTATGTTTTCCGTAATCCACTAGGCAGGGCCCCTCTTTGAAATGGTTATGGGAAGTTTTTTTGTATGCTGTCAGTAATTACACGGTGAGGGACATCACCTCACCACCCCTTACTTCCCCGCAGCTCCATCCAGCAGCAGGTGACATAATCCATACCACCTGTATATCAGGAAGCTGAGGGAGGTATTAATACACAAAGAACTGCTCGCCTGTTCAAGTCCGAGGTATGTGTCTGAGTGATCCCAGGGCACACAAGTGCTGAGTGGGCTACAGATGGGCCCTTGGGAGTGAGAGGCGTGTGTGTGAGTGCACGGAGCAGATCTGTCAGATGAACATTTGTACAGTGCCCACCCTCCTCCTCGACTCTCTCTCTCAGAGAGACGCTGATTAATATGGGCTGAGTTTGGGCCTGAAACAGAGGCCCCTTTTTCAGAGTCATCACGCTGCGAGGACAGAAAGGTGAAAGAGTGGCCAAGGTGGACGCACACATACACCGTCTGACTCCGCTGTCACACAGCCCAGCGAGGGCCAAATATGCCTGGGGGTGGGAAATCTGTGAGCAGATACTGCAGTTCTTGGCAAAAGGAATTCATTCTCTTTTTAAAAGGCTGGGACTTTCTGTTGTGCCAGTTATTACACAGACTTTGCACCTTACTCACTGAAAAACATGAAATTGATGCTGAATTATTTAAAACATGTAAATGAATATGACACATTAAGAGAAACACCACAAAGTGTATTTTTCTTCGATAAACCATTTGAAATGACTTGCTTCATACGCAGCTAAAATAAATGTGAACGACAAAAAAGACAAGGTTCAAAGGGCAAATTGTACCGACACTAGCATGTTAATAAAAGTCTAATAAAAGGAGGTACACTATATGAAAAGTCATTACACCTGACTATCATACCCATATGTGGGCCTTTCCCAAGCTGTTGCCACAAAGTTGGAAGCACACAACTGTGTAGAAGGTCTTTGTATGCTGTACCATTACAATTCCCCTTCACTGGAACTAAGGGGCCCAAACATGTTCCAGCATGACAGTGCCCCTGGGGACAAAACGAGCTCCATGAGGACATGATTTCAACCCCACTGACGACCTCTGGGATGAATTGGAACGCTGACTGCACCTCTGGCCTCCTCACCCAACATCAGTGCCTCACCTCACTACCGATCTTGTGGCTGATTGATCACAAATCCCCACAACCAAGCTCCAAAATCTAGTGGAAATCCTTCCCAGAAGATTGAAGGTTATTATAGCAGCAAAGGGGGACTAAATCTGGAATGGGATGTTCAAAAGGCACATATGGTTGTGATGGTTAGGTGTCCTCAAACTTTTGGCCATGTAGTGTATTATATCACTTAACTGTAACTAATTGAATGTCATCAGCAACGAATACCACAGAAACCAGGTAGAAGAAAAACACCCGAAGAAACCTCTTTTGAAAAATGTTCAGGATTCTTTCTACACTGGAGCTATTTCTCTAGTTGGTGTGCCCTTTTAATGACATTTCAAACTTTCTTGCAGAAGACAGTGCAGGCTCTCACATGTCTAGCCAAAGACATTACTCCGTGATAAATATGTCACAACATAAAAATAAACATGCTTACATCTTACTACTTGTTGCATTTACACGGGACTAAAGCAAACCATCCATGCACAGCTGGTTGCCCCTGCTTTGTATCAACACTGTGGGCCCACACCTGCAAATCGCTCATGCAGGAATAATCCATCACTGTTCATAGTTCCTTGGCTTTCATGCTATACTACGTCATCTCTTATTGAGCTGCCTGCATGCCAAATCTGCAGCATATGCAGTTGTGTGAAGAGAGGCCACAGGGAAGATACCTTGTAGGTTCGACAAGAAGGGTTGAACGCGTTGGTCCCACACACAAACAAGGTGTCATCATTTTGCTGGAGAAGGACCTTGATGAAATTATGGCATTCATCCTGTAGATGAGAACAGGAGTACAAAGTTCAAGCATGACTGCTGTAACCTTACAAAATTACAAGTCCACATGTTTACTGTGTTACTAAAAAGTAAAACCTGCCCATCTTTCCACTTTATCACCTTTTATTTCAGTCTATTAGGTTACCGTTTATGCCATTTTCAAATACATAAAGATGTCTCATGTTACAAAACTACATTAGTCTGGTCCTAAAAGCCTTTATTAGATTTCAAAATATTACATTAGCAAAATTAGATGAGCAAAAACGACCCTGTGTTATGATGAAATGATAAAAATATAAAGAAATGGTCCATATACCTTGTGCTTTCCTTTCATTCTACAGGTATCCACATCAGGTTGCCTGGACTTCCATGTCAGTTTCTGTGGAGAGAAAATCGATGGTGAGTCAGTGCTGATCTGCTTAGGCTTTACACTGAAGACCGGCTTGTGCAACAAATACAACACATTAGACTAGATTATGTCTGTCTCTTATTACCCTTGAGGTCAAATCAGCAGTCATCCTAACATACGATGTAACCTCTAAGCTGCATTTACAAACTGCTAATTGATTAAATCACTGATGTTAAATTGCACCCTTTCATTAATCAATCTCTCTCGCCCTCTCAGACCCAGGATCAATCAAACTGCTTTAGTATTCCGCCACACGGCTCAGAGCATTGGCATAATCGGGAGCAGTTACATGTACGTATAAATCTCCCGCCTCCAGGGTCCCTCTTTTTAGGATAGATGACGCATAGCGACGACTCTTGATAGGATAATGTGCTTAGCAGCGTCACAGTCCTGGAGCGTCTCCTGCTTGGGTTGCAGTGCTGCCAAGTAATTACGATGGAGTACAGGACTGTATCGAAGAAGATAGTTTGACACAGTGCTTACCTTGTTGAAAAAGATCTCCTCCGTGTTGGCTGTTTCGATGTCCACTGTATATATGTGATCCCTGGAAAGATGAGAAAAAGAATTCAATTGGATCTGGAATTAGAGATCGTCTTTTATTGTCAATGTCCAGTGTGCTTTCTTTTTTAAAAATGAACACCACTTCAGGGAATAGGCACAAGCAACAAAGGTTTAAAAGTGCTTCGGCACCCACAAAGCTGCCTTTGTTCTGGTGGAAGGTTGCTCGTTGGGAGAGTGCCAAGTCATTCTGCGCTGTTCAGGTCAATTAAGTTCAGTACTCAACCACAGGAAATCGATACCAGCACTCATTAAAAACGAGACATAAGTTATGTGTTTCGACTGGTCATACCAAAATCTCCGCTGGCATGCGGTGCCGATAAACTCAGGTTAATTAACCAGCGCAAAAACCTCCACAGTTTGTATACTTCACAAAATTTGGAGTATATAGTCTTCATTTTAGACAGGTGGGGTTGTAGGACTGGCTGCACTGTAAACTGTTTAATTTGTTTGAGGCTACTTGTAAATGTGTGTTTAATCAGAGTGCCTCGTCAACATCCGCTGAGTTCAGTTTAATTATATCTAACAACCTGCACAGTGGCTTGCGTTCCTATTATACAAATTTAATAAAGTCTGGAAGAGAAGCCATTTCTGAAATGAATCCACTTATACAAGTTTCCTGGGGCTTGGCAATCTCCAGCTGGATAAACTTCTTTCCAATTATGTTATCCAAAGTCTCCGTCAGAAGCTGGTAATTAATCATACATGTGTCGAATTTCAAATAGTTCATAGTCTCCAGCCTCTATTGAATGGTGTAGCAGCTTTTGTTGGAAAAAAGGTAGATACTCTCACTCTTAGTTGCCTTGGATAAATGGCGAGTCCTGCATGATTCTGAGCCAAGAAATGATCTAGTTTTAAACAGCTTCATTACACGGTGCTCAAAATGATTAGGGCTGGTTAAGCTGATGATGGTCAGTGTTTTCTCTGCAGCTCCTAATATTTGCTTATTCTTTGTGCACCACTGGATGGGTATACAAGTCTAAACGTAATGAAGAAGAATCATTCCTGTGCTTACAAACAAACCGCAAACTCTGTTCATTTCAAAGGCACACAGCAGGGCTATACTTCTTAGCTGAACCGCAGTTCAAGATCACTGACACACTTCTAGATTACAGAAAGCTAAACCCCAGGTGATCCTATACCATTACTTCTGAGGAGTAATTGAGCACCACTCCTAATGCATTTCAATTAGCATGGGTAAGGTGTCATCTCACCTGACTGTCTCACACTCCGTTAATGAAACTCTATTCTACCGAATAATTACAACTGCAGAGGTTCATTAACTGAGTGAAACGTATGTCGTAAAGTTCAACATTAAAATCTACACAGTGGGCCATTAAATATTGTCGGGCAAGTATTCTGTACTCTTGTATTATAATGCATGATGAATGGCAAGTGCAATACACATGCTCCCGTATGTGAACAGATCATACCTGCAATAATAACATGCCATTTAGGTAATGACGTAGATAAAAAGGGATAATTAAGTGCTCCTAGGTTCCTACTTAAAAGCCACTCAGAATGGGGGGGTCCTCTGTTGTAAAGTTATACACAGAACATTTAAGGGTTTCCCCCAAATTGGACAAACCCATAAGGGAGCTAAACGGAACAATTTTCTCAGAGCGTAACATGATTTGACCCTGATCTTCTTTTGAAACCCAACCTTTCCACATTCTTCGACATCTAACAGCACCTTCTTTGTATAATTATTTCAGCCACAAAGCAATAGATAAGCCAGTAATCGGTGATGGGGTAGGCATGCATCCTGCCAGCAGAATACTGCAGTGGTCACTGTGCAAACATGACCAGTTCAAACTCCAGCTGCACCTGTGGACACATCACTGACTCCACACTTGCTACCTGCTGGACAAAGCTCCCCAGGCTTCCTATTATGACAGCCTCAGAGCTTTTGAACAGTTTGGCTCTTCATCCAGCTGCAAAAGATGTGAGTGTAACAAGCGCTGAGTTCCTTTCATGCTGTGCGAGTGCTGGACTAGCCAAGCAAACAAAGACCTCTGCAGCTCACCACAAGCAAACAAACAAAACCCAACATTTGGCTTCATGAGTTGGGCGCCTTCTTTTATTCGCAGTGCCTGAGGTGTTAGAAAACTTTGATACACCGCAAGTGTATCCGTTTGCTTAAAGATCTGATATCGGGGTGTGTTGTGCTTGGGCAGAGAGGGGGGAGAGGACTTGGCCGCCCACCAGGAGAACAGAGAGGCTTTGTGCTGAGGAATGTCGTTTTCATAACACCCCAGTTTTTTTTTCAGGGGTGACTGAGGGCCACTGTGGTCCATCTGGTGGCCTTTTGTAAAACAATCTCACTCTCTGACAGGAGGGATGGGGGCCTTCGTTAGTATGCACCCCACACCTAGTAACGTACCCCAGTTACCACCCACCCCCTTCATAACCACTTTGTAAATGGCTGGAGCAACACTGTATATTGTCTGGTTCGACCTTAGATACAACATACACAAATGCACAACTACACCACGAATTAGGCGGCGTAGATAAAGTCAAGATGGCTCAAGCGCAGTTCTGAGTATATCATACATCTGTGCCTTTTTTTAGAGGGTGGGGGGTCTCTAAGCCCAGCTGAAAAAGCACACAGGAGAAAGCACAATCCTCATCATTAGTGGACCTTTAATGGGATTTGAAAACACTGGATGAATCGAAGACTCCTGGACCTCATTTGCTGCCCTGTTTTGAAAGGGATGAACCTGAATACCTCACGGACCACTAGACCATTCCCATAGCATGCCAAAGGGGTTCCCAAAAGAATGATGAGAACAGTTGCCCTGGCAAACAGCAGACAGGGAACAGAGAATGTGAACAATGAATCTGCACAAACTTCTCAGTAGCATTAAGGGTCACAAAATTGCTGCTTCTCCCTAGATTCCTTCTAGATTGAGAAAAATGCTACTGCCAGCCAATTGTGCTAATCAGTTAGGTCAATTATAAAGAATTTAGGGCTAATTTAGCACTTTAGACCACCTCCTCCATTCAAGCTGTCCTGGAAAAAATTATAATGGTATACAGGTCGTAGTGCAGACTCAGTGCTTGCTTGTGATTATAGTGAATATTTCATTGTTTATTTTCATTTTCAGTTCTCAGAACACCGATCACAGACTGATTGAGCTGGTGGACGATGTGTGTGCTGGAAAGTTATTTTTCCAGCTTCCTTATTACTTGACTGAATTGATCAAGAAATGAGACATTTAAATTGCCTTACTGTTGTGTTATTTTCTTAACAAATAACTTGTGCTATGATGTAGTCTTTCGGTAATTCAGAAACTGTTTCTTTTCTACCAGCACTTACGAGCTAACAAAAATGATCTACAAGCTTGACCAGCTTGGCTGGATTTTTCAGCAGGGAAACATTTACCTGTAAGTTTAAAAAAAATAAGGAAGAATGCATGATTTGCATCCAAATTGATCATTGCTTATTCCCAACTGGATTATGTTTTTAATTACATGATAATTTGTCTAAAGTTAACTAGCTTGCTAGTAAAGACTGGTATGTGTTTAAAAATTGCACATTATTAAACATTATTCAAATTAAATATGTGCCAACCTATCACAATTCATGACCATTCTGCAGAGTTATCTGTAACGTCATCAGAAAAGCACTATGTCTCTTGAATGTGCAAGTCAGCGATAGCTGTGGAGCTACAGTGACACATACAGCCTACTTACTTACTATTCACAAAGGGGGCCTTAGACTAAAAATGTACTGTATGATAACCTCTGCCGTAGGGTTTTACCACCAGTCAGTGATCAGTGACCACAACGAACTGACTCATACACTGCTTTTAGAAAGGCAACCTACAGCTCAAATGATTTGGGGGTGTTCCTAAGCCCAAATGCATTCATTTAAATCTTTTGTAACAAATAAATCCTTATGGAGTTTTTGCTTTAAAAACCGAAGGGTATGTTCAGGTTCAAGGACTGGGGTGAAGGCTAGCTAAAGACAGAACAATACCTTGAGGTCTTTCAAACCAACTCATGGAACACACGAACCAAATTTATATAAACACTGTTCCATAATTATGTAATAACAACCTCATTTAATTCTTTGTGGGTAAATATTTCCACCCTCCCACTAAATGCTATTTACAGCATCTGCTGGTGCTTCCAGACTGCCAATAATGATTTTTTAAAAAAAATCTAAATCCACTTTTCTAAACCTGTGCTGTGTGCTACACTATCGAGCTGGCTAACCTTTTAATCACCGGACCTCATGATGAGCCAAATGATGTGGAGCCATTCACAAGTAGCATCAGCTTTTGGACCGCATCTCTGTCGGCCATCTGCGGGCCAAGATACAGCAAACTGAATGAAACCAATCTCATGTGCCACAGCAGAACTGTGTCCAAAACCACACACTACATGACTAATTAGCATTTTAAAAGAGAAATCCAAAATAGTCTTTTACATACTATTTATACACTAGTACAGCTTACAACGACTATTCTGACACAGTATGTAGAAGAGTATTTATTACATTTATGCATGGTTTTGGACATCACCCCTGACAGCCGCAATGCCTGGGCATACACCAGACAACATCCAGGCAGTTTGTGATGGCTCGCCAGTCCACAGGACCCTTATCTCCTACCTAGCTGGCTCAGTAAATGCGAATCGGAGTGTGCTATGTGCATAGTTCTCCTCTCATCAGTCTCCAGTTTGCTCATATATTCCGAAGGTGATACTGGCACCGCTGGCTAGAGTTTCATTTGCAGAAGCCCCATGAAGCAAAAAAAGGGGAAAAAAATGATTTATTTCCAATTCTGTGCACCCCAGATATCAACCACACACCAGCATTATTCACTCTCACAACTGCCAATAGCTCCTTCCGTCCCTTCAGTTTGGATTTCTTTATTGCTTTTTATTGTTTTTCTAGTAGGTTGTTGCCATTTGTGTGATCCTACCATATAATTATTTCTAGCAGAATAGCTTTGTTGGTTAACTTTGTGTATTTGGATTGTTTTTTCCAGCAAGCTGCTTTACATCAATAGTTTGATTCACACATGAAAATGATGAACTCTCACACCTCTCTGTTATTTCCTAAATATTAATGTTTACTATTTGTGACCCTAACTGCATTTTGATAATAATTATATAATATTCAATAGGAAATCATTTGCTCTATGCAGCATGTTTAAATAGACATCATGAGAAAAGTTAGCGCCCTTCTTAAGAACTTAGTGATTCAACAACAGACCACGTGATTGACGTTAGTCTGCTTGAGCCATTATGGTTATGTTGTGTACGTATATGCCACTTTCATGGAAATGCTACGCCCTCAAAATTCCGGAGACGTTGCGTATTTCGGTGAATGGCAAAAGCCGCGACGGTCGCGTGAGAATGAGGCACTCTTAAAGTCTTGTGGTTTGCACTCTAACATCCTTTGCCCAGCGCATGTAGACAGTAAGCAAACTGACCTTGCGGCTATGTAAAGAGTCCGATTCGTTATGACGATCAGCTGAATATCCAATTTGTGCCGTTGCGTGTTGTTCCTTCCTGGTCTGTGTCCAACAAACACTGGGTAATGTTTTGTATCTGCAATGAGGTAGAAATTAAATACAGGCAAAATAATTCCAAGCATATAAACAAATAATATCATAAGCTAGTTGGTTTCACAGAGAGAGTGAAAGAAAAAAAAAGGAAATAAAATTCACCCTAAATCTCTGTGCCCCACATAGCAGTTAGACCTCAACATAAGGCTTTAAGCTTTGACGGGGGAAAATAAGGGATTATCCTTTGATGTTAGAAAGACTCCATTTCAAATAGCACTTAAAGTTCACATTTTCTTGTGTGCTTCCTTCGGCATCGAATTATGTTTCAAACAGTGCAAGGAGAAGAGAGAGAGAGAGAGAGAGAGAGAGAGAGAGAACGAACAAGGGAATGAAGAGAGGAGAGAGATAGAAGGTGAGAGTGAAAGACAGACAGGAATGTGTCACGGACAATGAGTGAGAAATAGACAAAGGATATTAGTGAAAGAAAAAAGAGAAAGTGAGAGAAATCGTGTAAGAAATGAAAGAGAAGGGAAAGGTTATGAATAAAGCTAAATAAATGTTAGCAGGATAGAGAAGTATTTCTGGCAAAATGACAGAAATGAGAGGAAGAGGGAAAAGTGAGGGAGGAATGTGCAAGAGAATGAGGGAAAGACAAGGAAAAGAAAAAGAGGGAGCCAGAGAGAGAAATAAATGTGAATGCGAGACTGAGAGAATGAGGAATGTGTATGAAAGATGGACAGTGAAGAAAAAGAGAGAGAGAGAGAGAGAGAGAGGAGTGAAGAACAAAGAGGTGTAGACGTTTCTCCCAACAGCTCCTGGTTACTCACAGTTGCCATGTGAAATAGTGATTGGCTCCGAGTCCTCTGGGAAGGCGGCCCCAGCCATCTGCAGCAGGGTGAAATACAGCAACAAGGCCTCTGACCTCATTTTTGCACTGGCTCCTCACTATGTCTTTACTTCAGCCTGCAAAAAAGAGGAAGAGAAGTTCCTTCATCAGTTCCATCATAGGCACCTGCAGGAACATGGCACAGATATGCAGGGCAGGCCGTGATTTTACAATATTGCCTTGCCAGCGAAACAAATTAATTGGATTAGCTCAGTAATATGCGTCACAGATCAATGGCTGAGCCTGAGGTGGACTCGGCTTTATTCAGAGGATCAGACATTTGCTTCTTTTTTTTTTAACCAGCGTATATCCCATTCAATATGATTCATTAATTGGAGAAGCTCATATGATTAAATCGATGGAAGAAATGATTCCCCAATTGGTCTTCCTTCCATTACTTACTTGGACTGAAACCTGGGCTCTTTCATACAGAGGAGATTTACGGCAACCTACAGCCCTGCTGACATTTTTATTCCTCTGTTTTTGCTAGTGCATTGTAGCAACAAATCACCCCCCCCCCCTTCCTCCAACCAACTCAAATCATGGCTGATAATTACTGCAGGGTCAGAAGCACAATCACACTCGACCGGTTAATTCTCTTAAATTCTCGCACTGCTGGTTTTAAGGAAGCATTTTTAGTAAGGACTTTAGGGCCTCAGCGCAATTCCTAATTCTCCACCACATTTGCTAGCCATCTTGGCGACACAGTGGTGCCAGAAACCCGAGAGAGAAGGTGAAGAAGAGAGGGGGAGGAACAGAGGGACGGAGGGAGGGCAGGCGACGGAGCGAGAGAGAGAGCGCTTTCCATGCGACTGCGAATCCCATTCAGAGCACTGTGAAAACACTATTCTCCACTCAGATTCCCTTAATAGCATAGGGCATGCAACTGAAATCCTAGGAAACAGCCTTGATGGAGGAAGCGCTGGCTCTCCTAAGCATGCTCTCTATGCACTCCACCTCTAAGTGTGTGCATCTCAACCATATTATTAAAAAAAAAAAAAAAAACACTTCAAAGAGGTGTCAAACTGTGCTCTGTGACAAACCCGGGCTGATTGTAGCACTTTATACATCGTTCAGTAAAAAGCATCGTGGCTGGGATTGTTTTGTGCCTGCTGACTGCGTGATGGATGACCTGAACAAAATACAAGACCTCAGGCAAGACTGTCCACTGTAAATAAAATCAGTGTCCCCGGCGTAGGTTGACATGACTAATATGGTCTCAATCTGACATGACAGCCTGTCACGGAGTATACAGCCATGTTCTTTAAGCAACTGCAGCCCTCATTGCTGTTTATTTAATCAGAGACCTACTATTTCCTACACCATGAGCTATGCTAAATTAAGCATATAAACCAAATGCATAGACAAAACTGTAGTTGATTTTCTCATCAACTCAGCATGCTCATGAAATGAGTTTATAACGCTTGAGGCTTATACAGTAGTGAGTTTTCAAAAATAGTTAGCACTTACGCAAAGTAATTAGTCTTAGCTAACTGAAAAGCCTTAGAGGTTCATGGAAAAGAGTCTACACTGAGGTAAAACACAGACTTGAAAGCACTATCATTTTCAGCCACAAAACACGGTAATTATGTAAATTAGCTTTACGAAAACGCTAGCATTGTGGGCGCAAACGTCAGCTCCAATGTGTGTAAAATGCCTCAGATGTAATGTCATTCTGTTGCGTACTATTTGTCCAAAGATTAATGATTAAACTGTGATAGCCCCTCTGCCTGAATCAGCACAGCTCCTGTGTGTAAGCATATGTATGGGTGTGTTGTGGTGGGGGGCAGGGGTCCAGTAGTGGATGAAGAAAGAGCATGGATTTTCTCCTAAAGCAGGATTACACAGCTGTAGTGTTTTTAAATGCTATTCAAATGCATGAACCGTAGATTAAATTAATGTCAGTTTTAGCACACCGAATAAGGCGTCTGAGACAGAAACCTCAGTGTTTCGGTAAGAAATTAAGCCAGCACCTTTATTACCCCAGATGCTGGAAGGAAATTTGTGGCAGGCAATAAAGCTTAGCGGAAATGAGTCTGCGTCTGCGACGTACACGTGCACGCTGTTTTCGCACCTCTAACTGCCTGTTCATCCACTGGAGACCATATGCTGCTGCAGGTTTACACCACTCACATAGTGGTGGAATGATCGTTATCAGAGAGCAAACATCGCGACGATCACCAAACACTGAATTAAAGAAGTCCGCAATCGAAGTCCTACAGCCATACAGAGAGGCAATGCAGTGTGCTCCTTAACACAGCATGCTGAAGGCCAACCTGGATAAACCACGTGTTTCTGAGTGTCAGAGGAGTAATTTAGCACTCCTCAGCGTGGTACGAGCATCACATCAGCGTGACACACACAAACACTCGCTGTTTAGAGAAACCCGAGGTTGAGGTAGCGGTACATCTTGAAGCAAATGTCAAAGCAGCCTAATGATGTGTTACACTTAATCAGATTTTCACAAACCTGCTAAGTGACAATGGCCAGAATTAATTAAATGACTCTTGACAGCATAACCTGTAATTGAAATGCTGTATAATTGAAGTTTTCTGCCCCCTTCCAAAGAGGCCACACTTGTTAATAACGCCTGAAGGTGATACTGGCGCACTGGAGAAAATGATATGTAAAATAAAATGCAGCTCACATTAACCACGCTCTTAATTAAGGTTTGGGAGCTGTCAGATAAGGAAAACTGAAACACAAAAACCGAGACCATGCGGCGATTTCAGCATGCCAAAAAGCAGTCACTGCGGAGGTTTTGTGTGCAGAATATACATGAAGACCCCCAACTGTTACTTCCAATAGTAGTCGGAGAGAAGAATAAAGTCATACGCTCGAACCTTTTTCATTTCTGTCAATCAAGCAGCGAAAGGATGGAGACAACCCAAATCTGAGCCAAGTGCAGCCGACAGACTGAGCAGAACAGAAATTTATTAAAGATAAGGAGGCTGGCAATCATATCCTGCCTCGCTTTGATCCGTTTATCATATCTCATGCTCCATTCATGCCACTGCTATTCGTCTGCTTTCAATATTTCAGCACAAAGTAATGGACGACAAAATCAACTATTATAACACGCATGCAAATGCAGATGGCCGAGTGGCTTATCCGTTCAATTTCCTGTTAACATGAGCAGAGAAAGGAGACTGGAGCGCCCTTATATCAGCTCACGCTTCCATACATGCACACAAAGCAGGCATAAAAATACACTGTAGCAGCTGCGAAATGTGGGTTATCTCTATTGTAGAATCCTTTTAAGCCACTTCAAGCAAATCATTACTAGTTCTAGGCCTGTCATATTTCTGATCATTCTATAATAATTGCCTAATAGTGACTATTCATTTGTCTTTTCTGAATTTCTGCCACATTCATAATATAAGCATAACAGTAGTGCAATGACATCCATGAAGCATTGAAGTATTTTCAGCAAATGAAATTTCTGTTTCTGCTTTTAGACTGTCAAAAAATTGCACTATTTACTACAGCAAAAAAATATGTAAATATGTAAATAAATAACGTGCTATATTGTAATAATGTGCTATTAACATGCTGACCACAGTTAATCAATAGATTCCACAGTAAGCGACAAATCAAATCAAATAAATATTATGGTCATGCAATTTGGCTACCTCAAAAAACTATTTGAGAATGAATGTTGTGTTTAATTAAAATTAAATTATTAAAAAATGTAAAAAAAAAAATTATTTTTTACAATGAAATCACTGTAATCAGGCACTTTGTAGTCAGTACTACATATTTACTGTCATTTCATGCAAGCTCTTACCAAGTAAATTGCATATGCTTGCAATATCCTGGTGCAGGGCAAAATGTCATAGCGACTATGATAATGACTAAGGAACATATTGTTCATCATATTTTTAACCATTTATAGCTACCAAAAACATGAAACGCGTTCAACAAAATAAAAACGCTGTAGTTAGTTGGAAGTGGAACGCACACCCTGAGAGAGTGTAAATAAAACACCGTCATACCAACTCTGCAGCTCTAGAGCCCCTCTGCACCTTCCTCCAGTCTAGTGGCACTACTATCTTTGTACCAAAAAAAAACCCCCCCACGCATTTCTGACACTTCAAATTCTGTAAGTGGATTTTGGACCTTGAGCAATGCTACAAAGTCTTCTTCAATACTGGTGCATGTAACAACGACAAAAAGCTTTACATACAAACTATAGATTACAGATGTATACATGAGCTGTACAGCAAATTTGAATGAACTTCAAGCTTCTTCTTTTCAAAAAGCATCATTGTATTTTTGATTTGTTGGATTTTCGAACGCTTGCGGTTTTGGCTTTACGTCTGTTTCTTGGCTTTGGTGAGCAGCCCTCTTCAATTCACTGCTAACTTGCATGCTAGCCAAATCCAAGGTGAATGCTAATCCTCTGATGGGCTGTGAGTGAGTTCTTGTGTCACTCCTCTCAGCTGAATGGTAATTGGAATCCAAACGCTTCTTGATCCTCCAATCCGTATTCAATCCACTACTCCTGTAGGTGGGACATGTCCAAACAGTTCAGCAGCGATGGCCTTCTGCAAAGCCTCAAGTCAAATAGCTCAATCCTTTCAGAAATACGCTGCTGGCCGTTTATTCATACAGATGAAACCGGTACATGCAACGTGCTGTTTGAAAATACATGTAGCTTTCTTGATCCTTTAAAGACAACGGTGTAAACAAAGCTTCTCCTAATAGGACAGAGTATTGTTAGTGCTCTACTACTGGCCATCAAATGCTTAAATCTGAGTGAATCGATAAATTCCAAAAACTACACATATTATGTTCAGTTTCCTACACATATTATGTTCAGTTTCCTACACATATTATGTTCAGTATCCAGTTTCCTGATAGTTATAAACCACTGTACAGCTGGGAACGGGTGCTGGTTTAAGAACAAGATGTGCAGTGCTGCTAATCATGCAACTGATAAGCTTTTATACAAACATCTTAGCACCGAAGATGCCAAAATGTTAATAACCGTCAAAGGTTTTGCACATAGCTGCTCACAGTACTTTTTTTAGACAATAATTTTATTATTTTTAATATTTACTAGTTTTAATAATAATAAATACATGAACACTATATTTTAGATTTTACATTCTTAACAGTATTCTTGATGAAGCTTTGCGCACTCTTCTCAACAAGCTTCATCCAGTCTTTTCTAAACGATCTCAAATAGGCTGAGCTCCTCACTGCTCCTCCTATGTTCCAAATGAAAACTACTTACATAAAAACTACTTAAAAATTTTATTTTCTGAACTACTTTAATACGTGGACATTCTTCGCTATTTCTGTTTGTCTCAGAAACATTTTACCTTTGTAAAAATGTCCTTAAGACAATAAAACATATATTAAGAAACGTATATTAAACATATATTCAATCTGATGTGTCCAAACCTTTGGCTGTTAGTGTACACCAGGGTTTTCTGCACTACACAGATGCTCTGTGCTGCATGCATGACCGCACTGTAAGGACATATTACACACAATAACTGTACACACTCTGGCTGTAACTACCCAGAACACTAATTACACATGTTATCACCAAATCGCATGCAGGCAACATAAAACCAAGAGCTTCAACCGCAGGGGAAGAACGCGAAAGCTAATTTTAAGCTTGCTAGCAGGAAGATGACTTGGTATCCACATGAAATCTTGCTTCACAACATCTCGTTCGCATCTTTTCCTGCCTCTGCTGGGAGTCTCAATATATCTCTTTCTCCCTGGAGTAACTCCTCCTAAGGACACATGACGGTTCTTCAATATCTAATTTTCGGTGCTGCGTCAGAGGACATTTTTGATTCTCCAATCCTTAGATCAGTTGTGTCGTGTAATTTTTCTAATGGAAATTGCTCATTAATTTAGTCAGTGGAGCTATAGATCACTGGTATCTATTCCTTTCAAAGGTTAAGGGTAAAGTTATTGTCTCACTGCAAGGAAAAATACAAAGCAGAAACAAGCACATAAATTGAATCAGGAGGGGATTACGTGAGCAGAAAGCCAAAGTTAAAGGAAGCCACCGCAGCCCATTTATTGGACCCTGTAATTCAATTTTAGCCTTTGAGTAATTGGCACTAATTTGAAAGCCTTGTGCTCGTTGAAGAGAATAGTAAATACATGATACGAGCAGGCTCATTTATATTCTTCTCTCCAAGAGAAATTCATTGCAAATAAAAGAGTGTTAATGATTGTTCTCTATAAATTGAAATCCAGAGTTAGGATGTGAGTAACTCTAAACTATGTGCCTCATGCTGCTCAGTCACACGGGCCGGATATTTCCAATGTGCCAATGTGCAAATTAGTGGTTGTGTTATTAGCTTTCGGTCATGCAAACATTTTCAGGGTGCTAATGGCAGTCAGTTCCTTGAGCCTGACAAAAAGCCTGTATGGATGAAAACAAAGCTGACAGAGATTGTGTGGAAGAAACAGAGTACGGTATAAACAGGCAGCTATGCCCTGACGAGGAACCTATCTCTCCCAGGCACGACTCCTCACGCACAAAGGAAACTCAGAGCTGTCAGCAACAACTCAGTGTAGATTGCATGGCATGAGGATTACGGGATCCTTTCGGCTAAAACCTTCACCGGGTGCAAAATAAACAACACTAGTAAAGGAGCTTATACTGCAGACTCCACCAGCTATATCCTGATATGTGCAAAGTGGAAGTTTTCACTTTGAACAGATTGGGAGAGTTCCTAAACCGTCTGACAAAACAGTCTCTTTTAAAGAACTCGCCAATAATTCTGCCTCTGACAGCCTCATTTCTATGCATTTAAAAAGATTTAAATGTCTGAAATGATTTCAGATTTACATTATGATTTCTAATCCTCCCAGGACCCATAACTAAATATTATTACCTGGTATGACTGTAGTTCCAGAACAAAACTGAATAATACGCCAGGGGTTTAAGTTGTTTAAATGAATTAAGCATCAATATGCATAACTGTGTATTACAGTAGCACAGAACAGCAAATTCAGAACAAATATAAGAAATATAAGAGGTTGGAAATTTTAGCTTTGCAGATATCTCACAGTATGATACAGCATATGCTCCTAAATAAAAAAAAAAAAAAAAAGAAAGAAAGAAAGAAACATTATAATAAACAACACTTCTGAATAAAAACACCATGAAAACTAGTTTCCGTGAAGTCACCCAGTCCATTCTCACTTTCCAACCCAATTTACCACTGATGTAGCAGTGTATGAGACAACATGTAGCTAAAAATGTAACATTCGTCTTCCAAAACAAACCCAGCCACAGTGGCAATTTGACCACAGTAGGCCCCAAATGATCCACAGCCATAAGTGACCCCCCCCAACACACACACACACACACACACACACACACACTATTTTGTTTCTATTCGTTCTGTCAAGGCTATTTGTCATCAGTGACTTCATTCTCTATCTCAGCCTTCAGATAAGCAGACTGTCTTTGAGACAGCTCTAGCAGACACAATATGAGCTCAAAGATGAGCTCAGCTGCAATGAACTGTAGTGCCCTCTGTCATTTTCAAAAAGGTTGAATCGGAAGCTTTCCCTCTGCTAATTTTCGTCTCTTTTTTTCTGTTTGTTTTAGGATGTCAAGTGCTGTAAATTTAGGAGGAAATTTGATTAAAGAAACAGGTGAATAATGTACAATGCCTTAATGGAATTGAAGAGCGAGTGTCTCTTAGAGAGTACTTAGGTTCAAATATCCACTCAACTAATGAGTCCAGCCGGAGAGCATCAGCTGTTCCCTGCTGCCATACTGGCCTAGGTAAGAAAGACGCGCTCTCCCTTTTCCTTTGCCTTCCCATTTCTTTTCTCTAGCATTATGAATATCCCACCCATAAAGCTTACACTGCCACCAAAAAAGAATTTAACTTCTTCTGACTGGCAGTTAGCATCCTCTTAACGCAACAGTTAAAGTTGAATCTGCTTTGCTACTGGTGTCAGACCCTCATCCTGCCTTCACGCTGGCACCGATGTGATGTGACAAAGCAGCCAGAAGCCATTAATTTTCATTGAGAGTTGGCAATTAACAGCAACAGGAGGTGTAGCAGCTGTTGGCAAAGTGAAGCTGGAGGAATGGGTGATCCAATAAAGTCAAGTGAAGTTTAACTTTATGCAAAGAAGACACAACACGGTGTGAATTTATGTTTTATTTTTTCCACCATGAAACATTATCATTTTGGGGGGGTTTATCAGATATTTATTTCTGGTCAAAATGCAGGGGAAATTGATTGTTGTGAACTTACTACTTCAAATGTATGTGCGAATGCACCAATCTCACTTTTTTCAATTCTAAATGCGATACCAATATCCAAGCTCTGGTATTGGCTGATACCTGATACTGACCTGATACTGATTCTGTCCACAAGCCACTTGATGTGCTTTAAGACAATTTGTGTCCTCTGTTCTCATATATTCCATTTCCTGGGAGCCAACATTACATGCATTCAGTGGCAATGAATCATATATGTCAAATCCAATCCCATACCAATCCAGTGTTTCAGGCCATTATCTATATTATAATTAATTAACTATAATTAGAATTATGTTTGGAGAAGCATTACAGAAATCCAAGGTGAGCTTCATTAGCATATTAAAAGCCTGTTTTTTTAAGGTTACGAAAACTAGTTCATTTAACTAACCATCTGAACACAAGTGCTGAGTACTATTAATTCAAATAATTATTTTGGAGCAGAATATTTTGACTGAATCGACCAAATATTTTAACCGAGTAGTGAAACCAGGCAACCAGCAGTAAACTCAAGTCAGGAAAAGATTAAGGCTGCCTGTCTTATTCATTTCCTATGTAGTCTTAACTTAAAGCAGTGATCCACACAGCGTTTTTCTTAAGGTTACATTTTATGTACAAAGAGTTGGCAGAGCCAAACTCTAACAGTAGTTTATTTCCCACGATCACTAATAAAAGATTAATAATCAGTCTGTTTTTTATAACCGATTGAAACAGCCTTGTTAACCTGTAACCTTTTATTGTTTTTAAACTAATTGAACTTAAAATATGAAAGGTATACTTAAATATCCAAATGTTTTAAGAAGTATGGTTGCATTTATGATGCTATATTAAGGAGGAAATTAATGTCATAGCATATTTAAACGGAAGCTGAAGGTCACTTCAAGTATTTGTCAGGGAAAATAAATATTTCAGTGGAAATAAAAGATTTCATCAGTATGTACTGTATATTTCTAGATATCATTTTGCAATTTTTTATTTTTCCAGTCCTTTTTTTCTGGGGTGTTACTACAGAACATAGTTAGCACATCAGTCATCAGTCAAAACAGAGCTGCCAGGAAATCAAAGAGAAATAATTTAAAAAATAATAATTAAAATCTGGGCGTAAACTCCCAAACTAGAAATGACTGTAGGGTAGATTAAGGAGTATTTCAAGTAAATGCTCATTAGAGTGTCTCGTTAGGGATTTAATACGGCTTTAGCACTCGGGGGGCCTACAGAAACAGCTTTATCTGCTGAGAACAGAGCCCCCCTCCAGCCAGCACTGCAAATCCCAGTGCTTTTTCTTTACTCCTCTAGATACGATTAGGGCCACCTCCGTAGTGACCGTAGCCAGATAGCGCTCTACTTTGGAGGTTTCTTGTGTTCTGTCCATACAGAAGCCAGTTGCCATGTAGCAGCCCCACATGTGAGAAGATCCTACGCAACTTGACATTTTACCGACACAAACAAGGAGAAATAATTGAGTCCATGGGGTGGAGGAAGTCAGATCTTTTCAAGTTGAAACCACGCAATTTCGGTTGGCGTCCAGAGGGCAAATCAAAGGAATAGTGGTTTTAGCAACTGATCCTGATGGAAGACAGAAGTCTGTGGCTGAGCAAAGCCAGTTGAGCGAATAAAGAATGTGTGTGTGAGTGTATGTGTGTGTCTTTGTGTGTGTGTGTGTGTCTACGTAAAGTTAAAGGCATCATTGTCCTCAGTGCCAGAGTAAACCGTTTCAAAACGAGGTGACATGGCCCGCTCCCTGAAAGAGCTCCGGCTCTAATCAAGGCCGCCTTTAAGCTCACGGAGGGCTGTTCCGCAGCACAATCAAACCACTCGCTACGCACGAGCCAAACTGTAACACAACACCAGCAGCAGCCCTGCCTCTGATTGAGACTCATTACGCCATTCCATATAATGACTAAGAGGGCAGGGGACGCACTGAATTTAATGCTTTGATACCACATTTACATAGAATCCCCATGGCCTGAGACAATGAATAATCTGTGAGAACACATTGCAATCCATGGAATCAAGACGAAGAAAGCAGGCAGTTAAAGACCAGCTCAATTAACTGAAAGAAATCGCCAATTCAAGAGCCGTTGTCATGTGTGTTGTCATGACTGTCTTATGTTCAAAGGAAATCTTTTGTTAAACCGACACGATCCCTGTGAAATGGCTGACATCCTACTTGACTGTGCTATAAAACAGGGAAGTATTGAAGGGGAGGCCCTCACTGGGTTTATGGCTCTCCTGGGTTTGTCACTGGAGCCGTACTACTCAGTAGCAGGTCCATAGGGAAAACCCTACTGAGTTTTACAAGGCGTCCCTTTCAACCCCCACACACAGACCAATACCAGCGGTAACAGGCTTCCACAAACCAGTCAGGTGACACAATCATTTCTGTGGCCAAAAATACTCACCACAAGTCTTATGATAAGATTAGTGACAAGCTAATGACACCGAGGATGGCGTATCGCTGTTTAATATTGTACACAGCTTCAGGAAAGTAGTATTAATTAGTAGAAAGACAATATGTTGAATATGTTTTCTTAATCATGACTTCAAATTAGTCTTCAATAACGCTGACAGCACGAGAGGATATGGCGTAAATCATACCCTATTTCCAACTGTGCTAGATTGTTTTACACGCCATGAAAATGTCCATGCCGAATACGCTAAAAGCTTCGAATTCCACTGAGGCAAATGCATCTGAGAATGAGTGAATATTTTTAACAGCTGACTTATGAATACCTCTTATGTAAATGTTACTCAATATAGCCTTTAACTACTCAGTGTAATGTTTTACAGAAAAGTGACTCACCGAGTTGCCCTTTCTAATTAAGGGCAAGTTAAAAGGGTCAAGCATATTGTGTATCTTCATCATGTATACTCCAAATTGATTAAGCTCAGTCACAGTGCAGCTGATTTGGCTATTTGCATCAGACTATCGGGCTTGAAAATCGAGCACTCTCAGTCCTACACTGGTCTTGAGCCGGTAGGATACTATATCCCTTTCCTGGGTTTCCTCTGATCATTAAAATTTGCATTTTTACATCTGAACCACAAAAGCATTGATCTCTGCTGAAGTAATGACTCACCAACATCTAGCTAAAGTGGTCTCTCATAGCCTGTGCGTGTATTGGGTTGCATTCGACATATTAAAACACATCGATGGGAAATGTGCTCTGAAGCAGATGTCACTTATATTAGGAATCTAGCCAACTTGTGACTGACTCTGTAGGGAACCATTTATAGGAGATATTACTGTTCGTTAAGTAAAACAATAATAAAAAGGGCAGTGTGCTGCACTGAAGGCATTAATATCTCAACACTAGACATGAAGGAATTTTTTAATAAACTGAATCTATATCAGTTTCAGTTATAGAGCTTGCTGTGGCGGTTTAATCCTTATAAATGCATCATACATTCTAGAAATTAAACCATGTATTTTATCTGAAGTGA
>CM040982.1:14223488-14244831 GCA_022985145.1 Pangasius djambal
GGGGGGGGGGGCAATAGGCAGTATTGTATGTTAAAGACCCACTACAGTTGAAGCGTACAAGATTAAAGAGAAATAATTACCTCACTCTCCACTGTTCCTAAGCAAAAGACACTCGCACGCAGAGAATCAATATCAAGTTCCTTGAGCGGTTCTGACAATGTCATGGTCCTTGTATGGAGGTGAGAATGTAGAGACAGGACATGGGACCTACAGGACAAGCCTCACTTTGTGTTCCACCATGAACAACCATTCCCCAATGAGAAAAGCAACAGAGATTAAGTGTTGCAAGCCAGAGAAAAGAGAAAATAAAAGGAGATCTTCACACACGGATGGGCAAGTGGGTCGCAGATAACTTGTTGAGGGACGATTCGCTCCCGCGGTCAGCAATAGGACTCTTTCCACAGAGACATTCTTTGAGGGGAAACCTCTCCTCTTCAACCCCCCCCCAACCTCTCCCCCCCTTTGGTGCCACCACCATGTGATCTTTTGTGAGAAAGCCTTAGAAAAAGGGCCCAGCCAGGGCCACCAATTAGCCGATCCCCATCGGGTGGTAATCTGCATGAATAGAGCGGCCACAACGGACCTGCACCTACAACATCCTCCAGGATTTGCACAACCAGCTCCACGTTATCTGTCATGGTCAGGAGCCAATGCCGCTAAACCCACTGAATAAGAGCACCAGCAAACAGCATCCCCCACCAGCTTGCTAAGCAGTACACCGCAAGACAAATTTTATACCTTGTTTCACCTTCATGAGACACTTATTCGCTGAATGAACACTAACAAAACAGGAACTGCAAGCTCAAAGGGGAAATAAGTTCAGCTGATCCACGTGTCACAGTCTTACGTGACTGTCTCTGTCATCTGGAGCGCGAGAGCCTTACGATGGGATTTGCTCATTATCACTGTCAACAACAACAACAACAACAACAAATGGGTGTGAGCACTGTATGACACAAGCAGCACGTAATTTTACATACAGTATTATTGCTCAAGTAGTACAAAAATGCAACGCTCTATATAGCTATATAGCCTGGTACAACAGTCTGTGATACTACAGTGAACAACTAAG
This sequence comes from Pangasius djambal, assembly GCA_022985145.1. NCBI lineage: Eukaryota > Metazoa > Chordata > Actinopteri > Siluriformes > Pangasiidae > Pangasius > Pangasius djambal. The sequence continues at coordinate 14,224,561 of CM040982.1, forward strand.
CTTGATATTTGCTAACTAGGCTACATTTGTAACACTTCACCTCCATGGCTTCACTCTGTGCCATATCTATTGCAGTCAAAGAAATGATTAAAGTATATGAAATGTATAGCTGAATTTGGGTTCAGCTTTAGGATACTGTTTATTTGATTGATGTTTATGTATAAGTAGATACTTAAAATGGTTGATGGTGGAGGAAAACTCTGCGAGGTCCAGCAAAAAAGGACATTGTGGTACTGTTAGCAGTGTTATAGAATGGCAATGTGTAGTTATGTTCAGGTTGAAATACTGGTGAATTCATGCGTGCACTGCAATAATTGCAATGAATACAAACTATGGCTGTCTTTTGGTCAACATTAAACACATGACTGAAATGATTCTGCCAGGTTTGTTATAATTCATGTGAACATTTTCACAAACACACTGCATACGGCTTTTCATTCAGGCACAGCTTACACCTGACAAGTAGATGTTTCACACATCCTGAAACAGTGTTAATCTCACTTTATCCTGCATTTTTATAATAAACAGGAAGGACATCTTAGTACAGATGCGCACGCTGTCGCATATCGACCTGGATCTTTGTGCCCTTTACACCGCTTGCTCATTTTTTAATGTGAGCTGAACCAGAATGAAGCTAAACATGAGGTTACTGTCTCAAAGCTTGAACAAAATCTCTTGGTTGATGTTTTTCTGGGGTATGATACAGGAAAACAGCCTGCAATCCCATTACATGATGAAGACAGCAATGAAGAAGAAGCAATACATGGATGAATGTTACTGGGTTTCACTGAAACATTAACGCCAACAAAAATCAATCCTATGTGTTTTTCTAATAATGAAAAACATATGATGGTTTATGTTTCTTCTTCTGGCTGTGCACTTGAAAATAAGCCACTTTTGGCTCAGCTGGTTGAGTAATTGAGCTGTACAGCGGAGGTTCTATGTAGAATTTGCAGGTACCACAAAATGAAGGACGCAGAGAGCGTCCCGTATGACTCACTTAAGCTGCTGGAAAGTTCAAACACGCAGTTGTCCGCCTCACAGTCAGAGTCTGTTTGGTCTTCAACTTCAATGTTGCTTGACAGAGATTAATGACTCCAAGTTAGCAGAGTGAAGGAAGCTTAAGACAGTCCCCGAAAGCCAACGAGACTGACTTGTAGTCCAAATAACAGGAAATGTTTTAATCAGCAAGGTTCATGAAGGTCTTGATAACGATTAAACTGCTGTTATGACGAGACCAGTCTTCTGTATTTCCTGTGACCCCCAGGGACCTTGGCTCTAACATATACACACATCTAATCTTTTTGCAACCAGACACCTCTTTAATAAAAACTTTGTTTTTTTATTAGACCCAAAGAGCTTTCTATGCCTGAACTTTCCTCCTACAGAACACAACTAGGTCAATGCTGACATTATTTACTGGTGTTTGTTTTTTTAACCAACTAACTAACTAACCAACTAATTCAGCTTTGTATAAAGGCCAACTAGTACTCTGGAAACCCTGGAGCAGGGTCACACATTCTCATGCTTCTTATTCGCAGAGGCCATTTATTTAAACTCAGTAATCAATCTAGATTAACACAATCTAAACACAGCAATGAAAAATCCATTAAGAACTGCATTTCGCTTGCACTTTTCCCTTTGAATCTAGCAGAAGCATTTTGACTGTTTTTCCTCTTTTCCTCTTTTCTTGTTGACAATATTTTATTATAAAGTAATAATTGCATTTGACAAGCCATCCATTAAACAGAGAAAGAGCAGTTCAGAATGAATCTACCTCTTGTTATCTGCCTAACCATTAGACAATGGCTTTTATATTAACTAGATATGGCAGCAAAGCGGACAGTCTCTCACTATAAAAAGCCCTCCTCGCTCCACTTTCTCTCTTCTTTACTCCTTCTTTGCAGGGTCAATTAAGCCACCTAAATACTACACCCTGTCACATTCCATATGAGATGGGGGGACCATGCATTGAATGACTACTTTCATTAAAGCAACTAGAAGAAACAGAGTTCAGGAACAATTACCATATGAAAACCACTGAATGTTTTACAAACTCGACAGGCCTCCCCTGGTCTCTGGCAGCCTTCATTCAGCCCACATTAGTCTGAAAAGTACAGTAAACTCTTTGCTCATAGCCAGTGAGCAGAGCACAGGGCCTCAGTATCGCAGTGTCAGAGGTCTCTGTCACTCTTTTTAAGCCAAGGCAACTGTGGCAGACTGAAATTCCTTTTCTCTCCACTTTTTTAAATACTGCTTCATTCTCAGCTTTATTAACATAGGGGTTGGGGATCGTGTGATGGATCTTATTCTATAGCCTGCCTTTAAAACTCCATACAGAGAAAAAGATACAGCAGTGCAAATTCTATTACACAGATACGGGATGTTTCATGGCTGCTCGCTTGAGTTACTCCATTCAGTAGTTTGTTCTTTTGAGGCAAATCTATTGAAAGTCCTTCTTACTCAGGACTAAGAAGGGTTTAGAGCTACTTCCTCTGACTCATCTTGTTCATGTTATTCACAGTAGCTCATCGAAAATCAAAACTCCTGAATAAACAGAATAATGATTACAGTTCAATGAAACCGAATAATGATTGCAGTTCAGTGTGATCGTTGAAAAGCATGTACAAATGAATTAGCATGAAGAATTCACAGTATAACCTAATGTCAGTTTTCTATACCAAGGATAGAAAACTAAATGATGTATAACATTTCAATGGCAGTACAAATACTCAATTAGTTGGTTTGAATTTTTTTTTTTTAAATGTTCACAGCCTTTGGTATTTCAGACTTCCAGTATGCCATGAAACCTCTAAAGGTGCTCATTAGGTCCCTACCACAACACCTGACCAGAAAAACCCAAGAAATCTGATCAGCCCAAGGTCCCTGAATCAGACACCCACTGGTCCAAGGGGACACTGGACCTTTCACACATGCTCAAGCGTCATATGATCTGTTAAAGCAGCATTAAGATGCCAGACTTGCAACTGATGCCACATCCCACCCAGTATGGCATGCAAGTAAAGTCAAGCAGCTGTCCAGCTATTGTGTGTGCCTCAAGTTGCTACCACCCTGACATCCCTAAAGCATTGTGCAATTGCTATGTAAAGAAAAAGTCCGAACTCTTAAGCAGGGGTATTCAACTAACATTTTTTAAAGGTAAATTTTATGAAAAATTCCTTGCTTGGATAACAAACATGACTGAACGGCAGCAACAGATCCCTTTTAACGCTCAACCGTTAGTGATTAATTTATGTCTACAAGTAAGATCATTTGAAGTGGTTATGTTTTGTGTAATACTGACGCTTCACATTACCGCTTTTGAGTAGTAGCACAGACTCATCAAACATATGTTTTGAATCTGATGCACATACTTCTGTGGCCGTTCTGTTTTGTCATCTACTTTAAACAAGCCATATCATGAGCTCCCTAATCAGACCAGAGAGGGTAAACAGAATGAAAAATCTATGAACGGCTATGAAAGCTCTCCCCTTCCTGAGCTTATGTCTCTAGCCCAGTAGCTAATCTCTTGTCCGATGAGCTTTCTTCAGTGAAATAATTTACATAAAAAATGCATGTGATTGGCTGCAACAGAGGCTCCGTTACAGAAGCCACTATAGTTCATGGTTTGAAAACTAGAATCGCTGAACAACAGCCATTTTTTTTTTTTAACCATATTTTTATTACGTATTCAGTTCAGTCTGTATCTGAACCACGGTCTGCCAGCTGACGACCCCTGTTTTAAAATATTAGAATAACGCACTCTACTTATGGTGGCCATTTTCCAAAATAACCTTTCTGGACATTTCAGTAAATACCAAGTGAGAAATGAGCTATTAAATGGAAACAAAACAGGACAAACAAAGTATTAATGGTTTCATTGATTTGAATCTCAGTTCGCACTCAATAACCTCCAAAACGTAATACAATGCATCTGTGTGAATAAATAACCATCACCAATGGCTATATAAAAACCCTTCATAGTCAGCTGCAGAAGATCAATACTGCCAAGCCACAGAGTCTCCTTCAGCTTCAGCACATGCAGCCAGAAAGAATGAGGACAGAAAAGCTGCACAGGGTAACAGCTTACTAATAGGATGGTGTATTACAATCTGTGGAGAAAATACAACCCATTAGAGAATAGCCACGGCCGTTATGTAGGTAAAGACATGGCTACAACCGTCAGCGAAGCCTGACAGATCAGACATGAGTAATAAAGTAGTGGAGCTTCATGCCTAATTTCACTCACACTGCACTGTCAAACTAGCAATAAAATCTCTCCTGGTGTGACATCAATTCACTCTAATGGGGTGCTGTGCATCTTCCTCCTGATTTGAATGAAGGCACATAATAGAGCTTGTATTTATGCCTGTGTTTCTGACAAATTTGTCTGATGGTCAAAACAAGCATTGTAATGAAAATCTGACATGTGGCAAGCTGACAAGTTAAAGTAGCTGTTGTGCCAATCAAAGAAGTTTCATATAATACAGAAACACTGTAAAGCCTTCTCCGATATTGATGTTACACACCAAAAATCGTGCCTTTGCCAAACTAAAGAACCTTTCTTACACAATTCGCAACTAACTTGGCAAAGATTGTAGATGACGTCAAGGAGACGATTCTGCCCCACGGCGCCAACATTCAACCCAAATGAGCCATCTTTATGGCTTGAGCGCAGGATTCAACGTTTGTTTTAGATAGGCTCTTGGTCATTTGAACATGAAACAGGCCCTGGTCAAGTGCACCTCCATACGGGGGAGGGATAAAAAATCCATTCGGCCCCAAGAGACAAAGATCAAAGTGAGATGAGGAGGAAATGCTCTGGCAATAATACACCTGGATCTCTCACGCTCTCTTATATAGGTCAGTTGTTACACAGGAGCAATGCATCTGGATAGCATTTCATTCCTCGCTATCCAGTTACCTTGCATTAGCTGATATATGCTATCCTGCAGTCGAAACAAGCCTAGAGAAACTTAAGACGAAGGAGTTGCTCTTGCTTCTCCTATCAGCGATGCCACTGAAAAGAAGACGAGTGCTCCGAATTGTCTGCTGGGCCAAACAGAGTGTTATGAATGGTATGAGGCAAGCAGAATCCTCCAAATAACATATTAATTTACACAAAACAAACAAGGCACCAGCTATCCAAATAACACCGCTCGATGTTTAATTCAGTAGTGGTGACAAATTATTTCCATACACTGTGCCCAGCAAATCCAATTAGACCTCAAACATCTTTCCCTTTGGTACATTTGAAAGAAAACTATGTATATTTGCTCTGGCTGTCATTCATCATAAGTAGTGTTTATACAGTGGTCTATATACGCAAGACAGACCCCCAAGATTATTAAATAAAAGTAAAAGAAAAATAAAGATGAAAACGTTCAACAAAGCTCAGCTTGTTTTAGATCTACTGCTGATTTTTCACGTGTGGTTCCTGTTGCCGCCGAGGAAGGAAACAATGTTAGGGCTGTTGCGCAGGTCCTCTGAGAGTGATGATAAGTGCGCCTGTCTCGTTTCTCAACGCTGGGCTGATGGACGTGCAGGGGCTGAACACTAGAGGCCTTGTGGTCGCGCTTATGTTACCAGGCACACGACGCCACATGGCTGCAATTTGTTCATTAGATATGTAATAAATGTACACAAAGGACCTTTATTGTTGAACTTTCTCTGACGAGGCTCAGAAAGTTAAAACCTCCCCAGGGCTGATTTTAGCATGAGCTCAGTTAGACAGCTCCAAGAAAATCTGGAATACCTTAAGAGTAAAACTTTAAAGCAAACACCTAAAACGAATATCTAGTAATTCTGAAGGTTACTGGTTGTTTGATGTACATACAGTAATCCCTCTGACAAAAGCAATTCATTTGAGATAAACATCTTAGTGGCAACTCGTGTATGTTTGCTGAAAGTTCAGAAGAATGATATGCAAAGATAGATGTTAAATGTGGTGACCAAGTCTGCTTGAACAGTTACAGCAGATGTCTTTTAATTTGATGCAATACCTAAAAAACCTGACAATCCTCCAAGAGCCACATCGTTCTTTCCAACACCACCTGCTAAGGCAGAGGGTGATGTAACACAACTGTAGAACTTCAAAACCACCAGGAAATCTCCAACAGCCCAGGGAAAAAACACCACAGCCCTTATTTTGTAACTGCTATGGGTGGCCCATCCAAGGAAGGTCATAGATATGAGAAGCAGAGTGGAAATCATGCTGGCTTGGACTGCAGCCCAACGGTCCTGACAATGACAAGGTTCTTTATTCAGAACTAAAGCCACATGAAAGGCACAGGAGAAAGACTCATGATTATAGTGCTTCTGTCTCTGCTTGTTCTGTGCCCTAAAATACTCGCTTGAAAAGCAACATGATGAGGAGTTACAGCGGTGGCGTGACCGTTAAAACGAGGCAAGAACATCCCAAGTTGTTCTCAACCAATGCATTTATGCCATAATTAGCAATTCAATTTGCTTCTGAATTTGAGAATCATAAACTGATGTAGCGTATAACAGGGATTTGGCTGAAAAGCAATGACTATGACTATCTATGACTATCTATGACAACCTTATCCACTGAAAAAAAAAAAAGGTGCATGCTCAGCTCCAGATGTTGCACTGTATAACTTTAATTATTTACTATTTACACTTCAGGCTCTCACGTCTAATCAGCAGGCTCATTTCAACACATCTCTGAAAAGTTAAGCACATTGCGTATTCAGAATTTCATCACCCCGTCAGTGAGATAATAAAAAAAAGCCTATCAGCTCCATTGGAGTATTTTCATTTTCTCTCTGCCATAGAATAAACTACTTAACTAAAATGTCCCAAACAATGAGCCGATATTACCTGCGAATGCCGTGCATTTGTGTCAGACTCTGAGATGGAGCTTCTCAATATAACTTCTCAACTATCATCTCAACAAATGGTATCATCAGTCTCCTATCTGATTTCTGGAGAGCAGTTTCATTTGCACATATCAACACCTCTGGGCCGTCTTCCATCCAAAGGGCCTTAGTGTGATTAAAAAAAATGAGCACCGTCTCTGTGCCTTCAGTGTTACATCCCCAATATTTCATTCAGCCCATCTGTGGCACGCATGCACAATAAGTCTCTGCTCAGTGCCAGTACAGGCCATAGTGGCCCCTTTAAGCATACTCTCTCCTTGAGAGGCTGTTTGGAATCGCTGGCCCCTGCCATCTCCCCTCCAGCCCCGGCGCCGTCTCAGGCCCTGAAACTATGGCAACGGAATAAGAAGGCGCTCTCCATGATTAATAGATGAGCAAAGCCGTGCCAGTCACGCTGGGTCTGGGGACGGGACAGATGTACATGCTGTCCTCGGCATAACACACCACCACGGCATGCGAAAACCTGGTGGAACGCGCAACCAAGGATCACCGGTGACAATCTCGGAAAATGCCACACACTCTTGCGTAGGCAACGACATCTAATCAATCTTGGCAAAGTATCCAGCACAAACAAGAAAATAAAAACAAAGCCTGATGCTATCAGTTATCCGTGGCTGTGTTTTACCTCAGTGCGGTGTGATTTAATACAAGCGTATTCTCTTACCAATTGACATCTTGCCAAGGACACAAGCAAATTCAGCGTTAATAAATCGGTCCTTACCTTTTAAATGATGTTTATATGATAGCAAACATGTAGGTGTTCAGGGAGGAAAAGATACTTTCAGTTTTATAGAAGAAGCAATCATTCAGAAGAACACACACCAATAAAAAGGGCAATAAACTAATAAATGCCAGATAGCCATATGACACCACTGCGGAACCAATGGGATAAAGAAAATATTGATTGAAATAAGTTATGAAGAAAACACTAAGGACAAGGACCTGGACACACAAAATAAAATCATTAATCAGATGTAAACGAAACCTTTGAGGATATTAAGGATAAAGACTGTATCTCAATTTTGAAAATGTCTTTGGACCTGGTTTTAGCTCCATTGTTTTAGCTCCACTATTTCAAAAGCAATATTAGCATTAACATTAACGAGCAAGAGAATCATCAGGTCCAGGAGAAGCCATAGGCGGAATTGTAGCGAGTGGGTTGATATGTCATAATCATGCTATGATCATAAAAAGAAGACAATACAACAGTATGGAGAAACACAAATAATTATTTCTGATCATGTCATCATTATTACCACTGTGCGCACACAGTGAAAAATATACTGGCACTAAAAAAACATCTGAACATCAATATCTGAATAGATATTTTATACTCAAAAACATCAGTAACCTTGCTTATGCAGTATATACCATTATCTGAAACGGCCCCAATTATAAGGCAACTCAGCCCTGTGTGTTCATTAATAATACATGATCATGGAAATCACACGAAGTCCACCATCCATGCAACACATCGATAGTGTATTGTGATTGAGTTGAAATCATAAACCCACATCAATTATTCAGGCTGAGCAAATCTACCTGTTCTTGACAATGAAAATCTAAACACACCACACCACGAGCGATTCAAGCCCACCGGTGTGACAAATCCACATCAGTCACACACAATGGAGCCTTTACTGCCATTGTTGGGGTGTGAAGACCAAATGCCTCCCAGTGCGTTGCGGCTTGTAAAAACACGTTATTTTTTTTAACTGCCTTGCGGATCTGCTGGAGTATTGTATCAACTGGAAAAGCAGATTGCTGAAATTCAGAGGCACGAAAAAGCAATGCTGCTAATTTGATGAGAAACAGGTAACATACATAAACCACAGTGCTTTATTCTTATGCTTTTTGGAATGTAATAAAATTGTCCGTTTTATTTTATTGTCCATTTGTCTATGTCTAGATTTTGTCTATTTAAATCGTTCACTTTTTTTTTCAGATCGTTATAAAAAAAAAAAATCACTTCAGATATAATTTCCACTCATTTGCTGATTATTGTCCCTCGAAACACACCCTTTTTCAAGCTATTTGAAAAACACAGCCTGGTCACATGTACTGCATGCTCACGGAGCATCATAAGATTCTGAGCTCACACAGTACGCCCTTTTCATACTTGCGGAATAACCATGTTGGTAGGTGGCGATGCTGAAAGCCATCTGGTAAGCTGATAGGTGGGATGCATCATCACTGCAGGTTATGACCAAGAACCTGCTTTTTTCCCCAAAAAATTGATTCCAGGCCCCCAAACAAATCAATATCACAGATTGTGAAGTGCTGCGCTACAATGAAATACACACTCCGCAGCAATCACAAATGCAGGGATGAAACACAAACCACTCGATCTAATATCTGCAATTAAAGACTCTCAAAACAGCCCTTGTGGTGCAGGTTTTTTCTTTTCTTGTTTGTTTTTTAAATTCAACTCTATCTTTATAAATCGGTAGAAAACAATAATCACAATAAACTGCCCCAGCAGTCTCTTATTTATGTCCGAACCGACACAGGAAGTCTTATCAACAACAGAAGGCACAGAGATTATTAGACAAGCAGATCTGTGAGAAATTAGAACCAACCACAAGAATAATAGTCTCCTTGAAGTCGTATGAATATAAAGTAGTCTTAGAATATTGGCAGGGTCCAGGGGACAGTTTTTCATCAGAGGAACAGCAGACAGCGGTCTTAACAAGTCCCATTAATGTCATAAGAGAGCACCAAGACATGGAGAATTATGAGAGATTGAACGGTTTGGATTGGCTTTGTCATTCTGTTCACTGCCTAGAAACAGATGCTCTGTATTGTCGTGTGCAGAGAGAAGCATGTGCAGACAGAGCCGACACAGTCACACCCTACTTGACCTTAGGGGTCAAGAGCAAGGGGTCTTAAAGTGATGGGTTTTCCAGATTTCTTCCAGGCTACCTAGCTGCATTCTTGCGACCTTTTTAGCACAGCAGCTCACATAAGCGGACGAAACCAAAATGGTCTCACGTTTAAAAATGGGTAACTATCAAGTCGCATGGCAAGATACAAAAGGTTGAGGTTAGAGGCGGGGTTAGCGGTCATACCTATACTTTCCACTTGAGCAAAATCCAACCACATCGCCCTCGTTCGTTCAAATCTGTACTAATTTCTCACAAGATCAGCTTGGTCAGCCCTCTGCTGTCGAATGATCCAACAATGCATAATTAATACTTAATCAACTCATAGTGTTCATTTGTGTCCAAGTCGACTTGTGTGCCTACTGTATGTGTAATTGTGTAATTCGACACTTTGGGGGTTTGTGTCCAAACCTTTTGTTTTTGTCTTTATTTTGAGCAAAAATACTGAAATGGGGAGCAACATGCATTCCCACAAAACTGTCACTATTCAAGAGTCTCTTCCCTGTAGTGTAGCTATATATAGGCTGAAGGGTTGAAGCCTGTTCGTATAGAATAAAGAGAAAAAGAGCATTGTGCCTAGAGTGCGATAATCAACACTGATTAACGTAATGTAAACCACTTCAGAGCTTAGGAGACTGGTGTATGTCAGTGCATTACTCATTTCTCATATTGATAAATAAAACCCATTGCCTTGGGCTGGAATATTAACAAGTGCCATTTATTTGAGAAACAAAGACACGCCATGTTTTACTTTAATAACAACTTACACACTCATTCATAATCATCACATTCATGTTGTTTATTAGATACTTGGGGGCCAATATTAGAGCATAGGTTTAAAATCTTTATAGGGGTTCAATCAGTGAGACTTGAGCTATAATTGAAATATGTCCATATGTGCAGTGACGTCCGAATCAGACAGTGTTGCGTTATAACACCCCCTACACACACGCACACACACACACACACACTAGCTCACACATACTAGCTCGAGGTGTTAAATAAGAGGAATCACATTAGTCAATGACAAATGCACTAAATTTCACTTATTACGTAATAAAAAGCAATCAGCGTAGAAGTTTTACAGGAGTGACGTCAGGTGAGGCTATAGCTCGCGACAGAAGCGCACTTGTGTCTAATCTCCACACACAAAGCCAACTTAATACTAAAGCAAGTTTTCATTGAATGAGCCGTTTGCTAGATCGCATCACGCCACTGATGATGGCCACAATGCCGATCCGATTCTTAAATCACAATTCGCACAGCACATGATTAAAACGGATAACCTGAGCTACTTTTCGCAGCCCCGTCGCTTTCCTAATGGGTACTGTACCGTGTTCGCGCGCGCTCCTTCTTCACACGGGAATATCCATTGGAAATCCGGCCACAGTGCAAACAGTCCGCGAAGACAAACTGAAACTGAACAAAGCAAGCTCCCCAACACTAACAGCCAAGCGGTCCGGATCATCCGCCGTGCCACCACCAAAGCGGCTGCTCATCCTATTTGGGAGATGAAGCCTTCTTCACTAGCGCGCGCGCGCGCACACACACACACACACACTCACACTCATACACGCTCACACACACACACACACACACTCACACACACTCGCAGCTGTCACTCGCTCCACACATAGGGAGGCGCTAAGCTGCTGACTGGAACCCGCTACACGGAACAGGAGCTTTTGTTTTATTTAGTACAAGCTGATAAACTGGACTTCCCAACGTGTAGCTACTCGTTCGACGTGTAGCTTAAAAAATTAGCCGTCACTTGTCACTTGCAACGCGTATCTAAAGTGTCTGTTGTCTGGTTTTGGGAGGGGGTACGAAGATGGGTGAGCGCGCGCGACAATAGAGGCGGTGTCCTGAATAGAAAGGCTGTCCAGATGACCCCAAAGAGACGGAGACGCTGTGATTGGAGACGAAAACCCGAGGCCTCTCTGTCTTTGTCTCACAAAAATGAGAGAGAAATACCCCTCTCCGGTGGTCTCGTCATCTCCCGACACTTGTTTTCTAATCGCCATTCACACTCGTCTTCACACAAACCAACGGCTTTCAAGGAACGCAGTTACTGTGGGAAGACCAAAGCTTTCCTGCTAACGGTCCATCGGTTTTAAACAGTAGCTGTAGTTCCCACCTGGAACTTATCATGGGTTACGCTGTTATTATATGTTATTACATTTCCTACAGAGCAAATTGCATGCTTATTACCATTTTCTTTTCTCGTTCTTTCAGGACTCGGCTAATTCATCTGCAATAGTCCCTCCGTGGTGATTAAAGGGTCCCTTAACCATATGTGGGGCTCCCTCTTTTTGAACCCTACAGAAAAGAACTAATTTAAGAGGTCATCGGTGTGGCCTAGCCACAAAGCCATAGTTTTTGCAACTGTGCAGAGCTACACATATACCCTGCATAGATAAGACACTTAAGTCTGTAAAGCTGCTTTGACACAAAATGCATTGGGGTAAAAAAAAAAAAAAAAGAAGAAGAAAAAAAAAGGGAGCAGCCCCATGGCTCTGAGTGGTGCAACGGAAAAGCATTCGGGAGATTGACAGGAGATTGAGGATGCCACCGCAGCCATTCCGAAGTACAAGAGAACAAAATTGGCCATGCTCACTGAATGGGAGGAATGGCATAAAACTCGCCCCTGTCAGTCAGTACAGCACAGTAGCCAAACTTGGCTGTCTATGAGCTCGTGAATTTCTCCAAGTGTGTTCAGCTGCCCTGTGACGTAGCAGTCTGACGAGCAGCAGTCTGAAAAGACGCGGTGACTGGTTTCACATGTTTCAGAGGGAGCACATGCTAACACGCTAGTCTTCACCCGCCCTGCTTGGTAGCTGTTGTATCATTGGAGAGAGCTAGGTAGTGGGTGGGAATTGGCAAATGACCAAACTGGGGTTAAAAAAATAAATAAATAAATAAATTCCCCACCCTTACTGGGAGCAGCTGGGGAAGTTGCCATGGCTCTGGACAGGTTGCGAGCCCAGGGGATCCACTGGCAAAATAGACCTATTTGATCAAATATATTGGATTAAAGTGTAGTGTATTCTACTGAGGTCTACACTAAGTTGTGTTCAGTTCATAAAAGATGCTATGATTATTGTAGGTAGTAGTATTCTACATATGGTTTGACTGGCTTACTGCTTACTTAGTGAGATGTGAAGGGTAAAAACTGTAGGCCACTATTTACGCCACTGATTTAGTGATTACTACTAATAACGCCAAGCTGTCTTGTTTGGTGTACTTTGTATTGTGATTTCCTGGTATCCAGTAGTTCAGGGGTTTTCCCCCAACATTGCTTTTTCTTTTCCTTTGAGAATATTAAATGAGGAAAAAACTTAGACTTGCATTTAAATTACTACAACAATTAATATGTTTATTACGGGTACACACGATCATTTCGATTTATTTAATCCTTTATTAATTCTAATTAATCATTTCTGCTATTGTCCTTATTAGTGCAGTTCATTACCAGACGGCTCTGAATAATGAGACTATCATGAGACATTGAGGCATTTCAGACACCTCAGATACAAAATGCTATTCACCCATAATGCTGAAATACTGTAGACCAGGCTGGAGCAGTTTGAAGATCTTCAGTGTGAACTCAAGTAGGGACTGTGAATTGAGGGAAGCAATGAATAAGTCAGAGACTTTTTTGCAATAGACACTAATAGACAGTGACAGCTAGAGAGCATGTGACGGAAAACATCTTGAGGGATTGATTCAAAATCTGGCAAAATCGGGCAAAATATGTGTGATGTGTAACAAGGCACAATTGCAATGTGGGACGTCGTAGCATCTTCTGTTTCCCTTACATGAGATAGTTAAATGGTTAGGAGCAGGTAAACTTGTGGATTTTAGCAGCAGCCATACGCAGCCCCTGCTGAATAAATCATCTTTTCCTCCACACACATGTGATGGGGTTCATGAATTTTTTAGTCTGTTCGTTTTAGTTACTCCTAACAGTGCAAGAGTAGCCTATATGCATGTGAAGCAGTTTTTTTTTTTTTTTTTTTTTATCTATTCAAAGCTTCCATTTTTCATGCTTCCCGCAGGATGGTTGAGTCATTCATCCTCTCCCACTGGGCTTCTCTGTCTGAGGCGGCTTGTTGACTGCTTGATGATTTCAAATCAGTGCACAGTGGCTTTCAGGAAAGGAAACAGTGAGATATCATTTTAACGCAACCTACTATAAGCTGTGACAGAGGACTAGGGATAAAGACAAGATCACTGCTTAAAAGCTTGTCACCAAGATAATTATGGACATTCATTCATTCATTCATCTTTAGTAGCCACTTTTCTTGGTCAGGGCCTTGGTGAATCCAGAGCCAAGATCTCTGGACCATCTCCTGGGCACCAGGCACACACCCAATCACACACTCATTCACATCTAGTGGGCAATGTAGTGCATGAAATCCACCTGCATGTTTTTTTTGGAGGACCCAGAGGAACAACATGCAGATAGTAACCTGAGTTCAGAAATGTACCGTGGACCCTGGAGCTGTGATGAGGCAATGCTGCATATTGCAATTATGAATATAAACACTTTCTCCTCAATGGTTCTAAATGTGTCATATGGCTCAGCCTTAAAAAACAGCTATACCATGATACCATGAAGATTTAAGATATAACCACTAGCAAACCACTCAGTTATTTATTAATTTTTTTTTTTTTTTTGGAAGAGTCACACCTGACTACAAAGGCAGGTTAAAGAAATTAAAACTGCTATTTTAATAGCACACACACACACACATATATATATATATATATATATATATATATATATATATATATACTGTATATACATACATACACACTGAAAATATAGACGTGACACAGCTCACAAAGTTGGCCAAGGATGTCTGTTAGCAAAACCACATGGCAATAATATATGTAACGTACAAACATATTGATTAATTCAAAAGGCACATGTTTCATTGCATGGGAATTACATGCCCTATAACACTGCGGAGGCCAGATTCTCAGCACAAACTTCCCAAGGAAATCCTTACAGAGTGCTTAAAAATGATTTGCTCAGCTAGGTGACTGGCAAAGGTACAAGACCGAACATGTGTCCTTCCTCTTCCTAGGTAGTCATGATAAGCAAATTTATTGTCTTGGCAAATTTATGTTTTTTTTCCCTCTTACTGCTCTGGTCAGAAACTATTTCTTCTTGTCATTACAGGCTAGTCAATCACTCTTTGGCCTACGTGTCAGATAAAAGCAATTTAGAATGCTCCAGAAACAGGCTGACAGCCTATAAATTCTACAGAAAGCAGTTAATACTACAGCGATTTCATTTATGAGTCAGGGGATCAATATGTCACCATTATTTGATGAACATTATGTAACCAACTGAAAGCTGAGTAATGCGCTTAGCTATAAATCTGTGCTGTGCTAAATTAGTTACGTGAAGTTAAGTTATTCCAACCTTTCAAAATAAAAATCTATCTTTATTGTGTTGATTTAATCAAATAATTTTAGCATTTCAATGGTATACCTTGAAGAACACATCATAAGGTTGTATGGCAAAACAAATGTCTCTATAAAAACTCTATATATTTTTCAAATGTTTTATTAAAGAAAACCTTGTTCAAATTTATATTGATGTTTTTTATCTAAAGCAAAATCTGGCTTCTGCAAGACTCCAATCAAATCTTACAGCAAAGGCATTGAAGGTTCAAGAACTTGCTCAGCAGCCTCTCTCTGGTCCTGCGATTTGAACTCTCATCCTTGCAGTCTTTAACATGGGACCTTACATGCTGAGGTGCCACTGCCATATACAGTAATCAGCTCTTACACAGATGACTGCAGATGCAAACTGTTAGTCTAAAATTGCGTAAAAATATTCATCTTTTCTTACTAAAGCTGCTCATCAGACATGTCATGGGACAGGAAAACTGGGGCAAGGAGAAGATCTGACCAATTTATTTGGTAGTTCATGCAAGCCACAAAGAGCCACATTCAATTCAAGGGAGAGACAGAAAACTAATTAAAAGGGAAAAATGATTCTCAAAAGCTCAAAATCAGTCACAAGGTTAGAAGATCGAATGTTGACAAAAACCTAAAAGGAGAAGACGGGAGGATGGTTGAGTTGGATCCAGATCTTAAAGGTTTAAGATCTGGATCCAACTCAACCATCCTCCCATCTTCTCTTTTATTCTCTCTTGGAGGAACAGCATGAAAACTGAACTTCATGGTAAAGGTTCCAGGCAGAACCCTCAGAACAATAGAAGGTTTGCCTTTTAGAGAGGGTTCTAAGCAGAACCCCTTCAGATACACTTAACTCTCCAAAGAGCCCATGAGAAACCAGTTTCCATATCAGTGTATATTATATACTGTATCGAAATCGTTTTCCTTGCTTCCTCTTTGTTTTGTCTACATTATGATTTTAGGTTTATTATTTGAACATTATGTTGCACTGATTTGTGGTTGGTGGCAATGCTTCAACTGTCACGTATGAAGTGCTCTACCACAGGTGATAGAAGAGTTTGGAGGGACATGGTAGCCTGACCTCCTCATCCTCTCTGTAGATACTGCTGGAAAACTCTTCAGGAAGAGGGTGCAGTGAATGGGATGGGATATCCTGGTACTGCCACTCCCTTTCCTTTGCGGCTGTATTGTTTCCACAGCCCCAGGATGCGACATGCTGACTGCTTATGCAGATTTTAGGGTTCTCACAGTCACAGCACTGTTGATACAAGGTATGATCAGAAACCAACGTCATTTCTCTTTCATTGTCTAACTGCTCAGACAGCAAAATACGTCACATATGTTATGTTAGTAAATGATATGGCGACATATATAAGGACCAAGGTTTTACAATAAAATAGCCTGTACAAGACTGTACTACTGTGTATAGGTGGGTGTGGATGCACTGTAATATTTAGTATCAGTCATAAACTACACGTTTCATAGCACAGTGACCTATTTCTGACTAGACTACTATTGCACCAATTGCCACAGAAAAATCATCGTAATTAAACCATCTTAAAGTCAGACGCATGAGGTATAAAGAACCACCCTGTGTGGCTATCTATAGACCAGATATGCTGGTGAAATTAAAAACAAAATCTAGTCATGTCAGCTAAAACAAAAGAAATTGTATCACACGTTGGAGGAGTTGGCAAAAAGCCAGGATGTCAGTGTGATTCAAAGTCCTGTGAATTGTTAAAATAACTCATTCAGTGGGCAAAAAGGGAGCTGCATGGCAAAAGATGTAGAAAGCCTGATAATACAAGTTCAGATAAACAACACCATGTGCTAAGTAACACTAGTGTTATATGATTTGTGCAGCTGCATATGATTTGTGTGCCATTATGTGTCATTGTGGTTTGGTACAGCATACGTCTGTTGCAAAGATTGTATGGCTATGGCAAAGTGGAATTTTCCCCCCACCAAACATCAGAGGGATGGACTCACCAGAGCTACAATAGAGTTCTGGCGCTGCTTTCCACCCGCCGTTCCTGTAATTATGGCTTGCCAGAGACATTAACGTAATAAGTCATTGGGGCAGGATACAATAACATCAGAAACACACTTCAAGGAGAGCTCATGTCTCACAGGCAAATGAATACAAATCTCAAGTATAATTGTATGAAAAATAGTATCTGGCTTCCAAGCAGTTAGCAATTGTGGATTTAGATATTGTATGTCTTCTGCTGCTGTTCCAGACCCAGAAGATGTAAATTCAAGATGTAAACTGTTTTACCTCTAGGAGTCCTCTGACACAATCAGTTTTTCCTACAACTCCTTCATCTATAAAGGGAGTATGTTATTCTAAGCCAGTGGCAACATGTCATTTGTCAAACTGTAACTCTGGATGTGTGGCCCCTCATTTCTTAAACGTTTCAATACTGCCCCCTTGTGTGGCTGCTCAGACCCATTCTTCAATAGCACGATGCAAGGGTGATTCCACAAATATTTACAAATAGACATTTAAAGTAGAGATAAAAACATTTTAAACATAGGTAAATGTTTTAGATAAATTAAACATTAACAAAATTAACATTAACATTAATCTACAGTGCTTACAAAACAGGACTTTTGCTGGTCCTAGCTTATTATCTTAGTATCTTAGTATTAATGTGTGAATCTGTCTCATTCTCATCAACTATGGATCGTTAAATGTACTCTTTTTTTGGGATTCTTCTCTCTAATTTAGTATTGGCCAGTTCCTACTCTCAATTTAGGTCCCCCCATCATACAACTGCTGCCAACTGGGGAGGGTGAAGGCTATCGTGTGCTTCCTCCCGAGACACATGAAGCCAGCCAACCGTATCTTTTTGAAGTGCTGCTCATGCTGCATCAAGGGGTAGCGTAACACACCCAGAGGAAAGCGTTATCCACCCCCTTACACATGCATGAGCCCACAGATGCCCATGATTAGCTAGTGTCATTGTGATTGATGGGGGTGTGCCACCCCTGAAAATGTCCCACAGCTTTCACTCAACCCTGTTTCCTGAACACATGAAATATTCCACCTCACATCTTCAGCAAGAAGGTTGTTCTTCTTCAAGTCCCTTTCTTCCAAAATTCCACCTTCTTTTTTTCTTTATTTTCAGTGATACTATAGTACTGACTGACAAGGTCACTTTGTACAACTCTTTTACCCAAATTATTAGTAAATTATGAATAAAAAAAATAAGCAATTTTAAGGAAATCACTGGAAAGTCCTGTCCTCATTCTGTTAGTAGGATTATTATTATTATTACTTATTTAACAGCTAAATGCAGCCACCCAGCCTGCCAATGTCGTAGAGATTTAACACACTTTTGAATGGTTAAATGCACGATTTTTTAGAATGTTGAAAAGTGATTTTAAAGTGAATAAATGTTTTGCAGATGCAAAAATAATTTCTGTTACACTCTGTTACAAACATACAACTAAATACCTCCACACATACAGCACTTCATATAAACATAATTGTTAAAAGTCACACACGCCCACACATATGAAGACTATCACATTTTTATCATAAAATATTGGTCTTGGGTGGGTGTGAATGCCTTGTAATAAGTTATATTTTTATAACTCCGTGACCTGCTTCAGACAGGCAACCTTTACACCAACTGCCACAGTGAAAATGTCCTTAAACCATCTTAATGTCAATGGCATGGCAGGCCCTTCATAATTCATAAGAGCGCTGCCTTTCCCACTTATCTCAGCACATCTTAATTCAGCTTGAAATGTCCTTTCCCCTGTGTCACACACACAGAGGTACATGCACAATGTCAGACAGCATGCAATATTTAATAAGCAGGAATGTAGGGGGTTATAACTAATAACAGAGTGACTTTATTGTTATGCGAATTTTGTTTTTATATTTCACAGTGAATAGAAATTTGAGCTACGCTACCAGTGAAAAGTTTTGAATGGTACACTTGCTCATAGCAGAGTCATTTTTACTATTTTGTATTATTTTAGAAATGTAATGACGACACACACTATGAGATATGACATACAGTGACTGAAAAAAGTGTTAAACAAACCAAAACTAATTTATATAGTTTTAAATTTTTAACATTATTCCTGATGAAGCTTTACATACTCTTGGCAAACCAAGTTTATAATGGAGCTTGCTTCCCTTTCTCCTAAGCTCTAACCAGAAACTAGTAAACACTACTTATTAAAAATATATTTTAATCCAGACGAAATTAACTTATACATGGGCATTAACTTAACTATTTACATTTTATTAGGAACAAATTTCAAGCATGCGTCTGTGGCAAAATATATTAAGACAATGAAAAATATGTACAGTATAATTGTAACTGTTAATACTTCATACTTGGTAGCACATTTAATTTAATGATGTACTTTTTGCAGGTAACGAGTTATGCTCATATGATGATCTATGCTGTTGCCTCTCGCTTGCTCATTAGGGATAAATTTAAAATGTTAAATTTATACCTAGTATTTATATATTTCTGTAAAGCTGCTTTGTGAGAATGTCCACTGTTAAAAGCACTATACAATAAAATTTAACTGAATTAAAATGTAGCATTTTTCAACTCACAATGCTATATAATTTGTATAACTATATATCATATATACAGTCAGGTCCGGAAGTATTTGGACAATGACAGAGTTTTTGTGAGTTTGCCTTTATACTCCGCCACAATGGATCTGAAATAAAACAATCAAGATGTGATGGAAGTGTAGACTTTCAGCTTTATTTTAAGAGGTTCCACAAAAATATGGCATTTACCATTTAGGAATTACAGCCATTTTCAGCAAAGTACCTCCATTTTCAGGGGCTCAAAGGTATATGGACAATTGACTAAAACAAGCTCCAGTTAGTCCAGAATGCAGCAGCAAGAATCCTTACTAGAACCAGAAGATATGACCACATCACCCCTATCTTATCCACACTGCATTGGCTCCCAATCAAATTTCGTATTGATTATAAAATACTACTATTGACCTATAAAGCACTAAATGGTCTCGCGCCACAGTACCTGAGCGAACTTTTGGTCTTTTAT
>CM040982.1:14244931-14263499 GCA_022985145.1 Pangasius djambal
TGATAGGATGCCGCTTCACAGTGCAGGTGGATAATGACCCTAAACATACTGCGAAAGCAACTCAAGACTTTTTGAAGGCAAAGAAATGGAATATTCTTCAATGGCCAAGTCAGTCGCCTGATCTCAACCCAATAGAGCTGCTTTTCACTTACTGAAGACAAGACTGAAGGCAGAAAGACCCACAAACAAGCAGCAACTGCAGGTGGCTGCAGTGAAGCCTGGCAAAGCATCTCCAGGGAGGAAACTCAGAATTTAAGTTTTGAGAAAATGGGCTCCAGACTTCAGGCAGTCATTGACTTTTCATCCAAGTATTAAAATTATGGTTATATTTACAATTATGTCACTTTGTCCAAATACCTTTGAGCCCCTGAAAATGGAGGTTGAAAATGGCTGTAATTCCTAAATGGTAGATGCCATATTTTTGTGGAACCTCTTAAAATAAAGCTGAAAGTCTACACTTCAATCACATCTTGATTGTTTTATTTCAAATCCATTGTGGTGGAGTATAAAGGCAAAATCACAAAAACTCTGTCATTGTCCAAATACATCCGGACCTGACTGTATAGTGCAACAATGTTTTAGCAAGTGCTCCCTTCCTTGTGTGACTCTCTGTTCTTTCCTCAGCTATCATATAATCATGTAATGTACTACTCTGTGATCTAGCTATGACTAGATATATTGCAATATTATAGAATAAACGCAATGCACAATTAGAGATTAAACATTTAAACTTGTATTGCTTTTATTTTATTGAAAAACATTTACTGCAAAAATGGATACTGTGTACTGAGCATTAATTTAATTGACAGAAGTACCAAAGGATCAAATTCCCTCTACTCAGGTCAGGGTTTCTGTATGAGTCTTAACCCTGGATATAAATGAAATGTAAACCGATTCCCTTTCTGCCAACACACTGCAGACAAATTACAGTGTTTGCAAGAATAAATCCACATGAGTCCTTTTTCCTCATAATTACTTGAAAAGTTATTTGACCTACTTTTTTCTCTTATTCAAGCTGTTGTAAAATACATTTTATTGAAGTAAGGTTTGAAGTAGTTCATTGTCATTCTATAATAATAACTCTGTAAGCCAACTAACACAACAAGCTACAGGCTCACGTAGCTGACCGTATAAAAGCAACCACCCGTGTGATAATCAGTGAAAATGAACTAGTTGGAAAGATTTCTTATGTGACTTTGTGAACCAGTTGCAGAAATCCAGGCTGCTTTTATTACAAGGGATGCATTTAGAATGGTTTATCTTTTACAGAAAATTGATAGGCTTAGATAACTCAATTGTTCGTAGCCTTCTAAGCATAAATTAAGCTATTGTACAATCCTGACAAGCCTGCTTAACTGCTTTTTTACTTTTTTCTACTTATGTTTCAGTGTGTAGCACAAAACCTTATATACAGTACTGTGCAAAGGCCTTAGGCACATGCAAAGAAATGCTGTAGAGCAAAGATGCCTTCACAAATAATGAAATTAAATGTTTCTACATTTTAGAAAAATACTATAAAGAGCAGTAAACAGTAATAAATGAAACAAAGTCAATACTTGGTGTGACGATCCTTTTATTTTTTTTTAAATAGTAGTCTCAGGTACAATTAGTTCGGTTTTATAAGGGAATGAGCTGTAAGTGTTACTGAGCATCTTGCAGAAGCAGCCGCAGGTCTTCTGGAGACTTTTACACTCGCTTCTTATTTTTGCGGCAAAACCCAGCAGCCTTCATTCTGTTTTTTTGGTCTGAAAAGTGTCTCTTATGTAATCTGCTGCTTTCTTTACTGACATACAAACATTTTTCTGTAACATTTAATTTCTGGAAAACTGTTGTTTGGAATTCGAAAAAGGTTTTTGTACTGAATCAGTAATGTAGAAGTCCTAAAATAAACAGCTATAAGTTAGTACTAGGTACTTAGTGCCTTAGTACTTTTGCACAGTACTGTATGTACTAAGTAATATGCTAAATGTCTTTTTTCTTTTACAATGTACAGATCATTTGTATTATTGTACATCACTATTATTATTATTGCGTTAGCTTTCTTTCACTCACATTATTTGTAGTTTTAGGGACTCTTTCTCACTGATGTTTGCAAGACTCCTGTTGTAGCACATGTTCCAACACCCATGTATAGCTGTGGTTCTCTCTGTTATGATACTTTTAAATGTTATATTTATAAAAAGGCTTTATGCCTTATACTCCAGAGCTCTTAAACAGGTCCAGATCTACAGTCCTCACTCTTGTAGCTGCATAATGTCCTAATAGTTTCACAAGAGTTACTAAAACATTCATAGTAGTTACTGAATAATATCAACATAATAAAATATTACATATGCATTATTATTGTTATTATTATTATTATTATTATTATTATTATTATTTATATAGATAAAATTTATTTCTCTTTCTCACCTTTATTTCTTTTTTTTTTTAACTCTACTTATCTTTTTTCTTATCTTATAGGGGTGCCTTTAATAGTCCATAAAAAATTGACTTTATATATTCCTAACAAATTCCTTACTGGTCCTTACTGATATTGCAGTAATATTATACGTTTCTGTAAACATTACTTTTTATTTCGGGACTAGAACCGTACTGGTACCTGCATTCACTCTTTCTCGTTGTATTTACCTGTGTTTCTAGTATGCTCTAGTGTGTGTGAGGATTAGAGGCAAAGGGTGAAAATCAATACACTACATAATTACTTGTTAGAGTACATTAAAATACTATGGTACACTTTTTACATTTTGTCCTCGGTGATGATATCTTGGGATACATACCCCTCAGTATCCTCCATGTTATACACTTCAAAATTCCTTGTATAGTATCAAATCAGATAATAAAGTTAAAATAATTATTTCTTTTTTTTTTTTTTTTAAATGTATGGCACAGTGTTTATTGTACACTGAGATGGAACTGGTTTTTCTTCCGGTGTTTGGTAAACTGTTTGGTAACACACTGTTTGTCATTAGTGTCATTAGTAACTAGAGCTCCTTAAAGAAACCCACCCATCATAACAAAGATAAAAAGCTTCTTTCCCATTCATCTTACTCCATTTGTGCCTTCTTGCTCGACTAGTATGTCTATGCACGTTCATGTTTTACCCAATCTGTATCATGCTACCATAAGAAGTGCTAACGACATACAATGTACATTTAACACTGACTTATAACTAATAGCAGCACCATCCCGCAAATGTTTTTTAATTTAATGCAGCATTAACACTGTGAGATAAATTAAATAATTTCACCTCTTGGTGCGTTAGCCGGAAAAACGATAGCACGAAACTGAATGACTTGACACAGATAACCAGTGGCCTTTTAGAGAAATAAAAGACATGTCTATTGTACTACTGCAACTGTATTGTCAGAAACAAATTGATTTGAAGTGAATTGGTATCACATATCATAGAGCTCAAAAAGTGAGGAGTCACTTGAGCTGTTCGAACGGGCATAACGGTCAGAATCGATATCTCCTGATGCATCTATGCCCACTACACAAACAGGGAAACTTAGTTATGCAGCACTTGTATGACTGTCAGCTCAGTGATAGCTCGCTATCAGCAAATCTGTGATTTGATCAAATCCATCTTTAAAGCTGGAGTAATCCAGCACATGTGCGCTCAAGTATAGATCTTTGCAAGTTGTATATATCTCTCCTACACTTGTTTTATCCACCGTAGAACGGGGTGGAAACAAACCCATGCAAAAATGATGTACGCAAAGAACATAATCTTACAGTGGGATGAGAGCTGGAGGAGTTGGCGGAGTCTTAGATTTATAAATTTATCCGAAAAGCAAAATCTATAATGTATGTTGTCGTTCTTTCGGCTGCTCCCATCAGGGGTCACCACAGCGGATCACTGGCCCACATAGTTGGCATTTTGGCACAGTTTTTACGCTGGATGCCCTTCCTGACGCAACCCTCCTCAATTTTTATCCGGGCTTGCGACCAGTACTGGGAGTGCACTGTTTTGTGCAACCCCAGTGGCTGGGCTCGGTTTCCTGGCCGGGAATCAAATCCGGGCCGCGGCAGTGAGAGCGCCGTGGCCTAACCACTAGTCCTCCAGGGACCCTCCTATAATGTATATGTATAATGAAGAAAAAATACACAACAGGGCATGCTGTTATAAAAAAAATAATCAATGATGGGGTGATGTGATGTGACCTGACATGAAGCGGAGTTACCATTACCTCCCTAAAGTTTATACTTTCCAAAAACAGCACATCCTGTAGTGTTTTATTCCTCTTATATCTCAGCAATTTGCCACCAATTCCAAAAAAATTTATTCATTAAAGAACACTGCATTGTACGTTTGAAAAGAACGCATGTTATAAATAATATTATGCACAGCTTATTAGAATTAGAGCACAACTTATTGTCATAGTATATAAATAATTATTAATAATATTGTTTTCACAGCATGACATACACTACCTATCAAAAGTTTGGACACACCTGCTCATAGAAGGGTTTTATTTTATTTTATTTTTTTCTATTTTCTACTACTTATTAGTAGAATTAGTGTAATAATAATAAAGACATGTACATTATGAAATAACACATATGGAATTATGCAGTGACAAAGAATCATATTATCATTATTAATTAATTAATTAATTACAAATTAATCAAACCTAAATTTCTTAACAGTATTCCTATACCAGTATAATGGTTAAGCGTTAAAAGTTGACCGTCATCGTCATTCTGTCATTTTAGATGCTTTGTAAGTATGAAATTTATGTTGCTGGACTTTCACAATTTTAGTTGAATACTTTCGATTGAGGATATATATATATATATATATGTATACAATACAGTGCGAAAGTCTTAGGCACCCTATTTTTTTTTTAGTTCTAACTTTGATATAGATTTTTATTTTAGGACTTCTACATTAATGATTCAATACAAAAACATTTTCGAATTCCAAACATTAGTTTTCCAGCACAAAATTAAATGTTACAGAAAAATGTTTGTATGTCAGTAAAGAAAGCAGTGTATTACATAAGAGACACTTTTCAGACAGAAAAACAGAATGAAGGCTGCTGGGTTTTGCCGCAAAAATAAGAAGCGAGTGTGACAGTCAAAGTCTCCAGAAGACCTGCGGCTGCTTCTGCAAGATGCTCAGTAACACTTACAGCTCATTTCCTTATAAAACTGCACACACTGTGCCTGAGACTACTCTTTCTTTTTTTTTTTTAAGTGAAGGATCGTCTCACCAAGTATTGACTTTGTTTCATTTATTACTGTTTACTGCTTTTTATAGTAATTTTTAAATTGTAAAAAAATTTAGTTGAAGGCATCTTTGCTCTACAGCACTTCTTTGCATGTGCCTAAGACTTTCGCACAGTAGTGTATAAAATGCACGTATACAGTACAGTCCGCTCTGAAAGTATTGGAACGCAAGATATTTGGGTTTGAGATCAAAAGACTAATATGAGGTGATAGATCAAAATTTCAGCTTTCATTTTCTCATATTTCCACCTACATGTGTTAAACAGCTTAGAAAATTGGTTGAACTCATCCAGTTTTCAAGTGATCAAAAATATAGGAACATGTGAGTGTCAGGTGTTTCTTGTTGCTCAGGTGTGTCCTGTTAGATTGATCGTTTAAACAATTAATAGCTCTGAATGTCTACTCTTGGTTCGAGCTCTGGGTTTAATCTGTGAAGACTGCATTTGATGTTTAAAGGGATAAACCAACATGAAGACCAGAAAGCTGCCTATGGGAGAAAGCAAGCCATTCTGAAGCTGAGGAAAGAGGGAAAATCTGAAAGAAGCTGCAGTACAAACCTGGAAAAGCTTCGCAAAAGAAGAATGCCCTTTTAACATCAAATACAGTCTTTGGTGATGTCAGTGGGTTGCCGGTTTGATGCAGTTATTGCAAGTGTCATTTACTTTAATACTATCTGTTCCAATACTTTTGCTCACTTGAAGAAATTGGGTGTTCTACCACCAAAGGTGCCATGTTCTAAGTTGATCTAGATGATCTAGATGCCGGTATCAGGAAGTGAAAGCATATTATATTCATCTTTTGATCTCAAACCCAAAAAAGAAGAAGAAGAAAAAAAAAAAGAATTGGCCTTGCTGTTTTAATACTTTCAGAGGGGACTGTATATAAGCTCAGAGGAATTTATTCTCCTTTGTCACGTGATATCATCCGAATTGATTATGTGGGACAATACCAGCTGTAGAAGAATTTTCTCCTTTTTTTAATATGCTTTTTTAGAAATGCACGAGATCAGGGGTGAAGTCTTCAGCGCGCGCTTGGTAGCCTGTCCATGCACTACGTTCGTGAACTACAGCGACCACAATGCACCGCGCTGGAAACACCTTACCAAACATTTTGTCCACAGTGGAGCTCAGCTTCTACACACAAATGCGAGCAAGCGAGTATGGCAGTCCCATAATGGGGGAAAATGTATTCCTATTAAACATGGTCTGTTGTTCAGCGAGCTCAGGTAGGAGGTGGGAGCTGTGTGGTAACTTGTAACCATCTTTACACCATTTGAATGCTTTGTGAGGAGCTTGTTAACGTCAGCTGCAAAGTCTGGTTTAGGTCATGAGTGTGTCAGCAGAGGCGCTAACGTTAGCAACACACCATGCTAACATGTACACAAGCGGCTCAGGTGCTAACGCTAGCCAACACCGCAGAGCTGCTGTTCAGGCTGCATTAGCAGTGTGTGTAGTCTTTCTTAACTTGCTAAGTTATGTCAAACAACACAGTTTCACACACGGCGGTCTGAAATAGAAACTAGGTAGCTCACATACACCGACTGGCTAGAACTGGATAAGTCACTACCTTGAAGCAACTGTCAAGCCAGTGAGGAATGTATATATCACTTTAGCAGATGATATGCTTGGCAGTTATATAGTAGCATATCGCAGCTAGCCGGTATAGTTAGCGCTCCATGTCCAACCTGAGTGATGCGTAGACACTGACAGCTAGCTTGCCTTAGCGCACTAGCCTGCTAGTTAGTACAACGGTTAATGAACTGGCAATTGACACTTGTTTAAAGTTAACTAATGCTTGAGTCGCTAACAGTTAGCCGTAGCAAGGGGCGTTTGCTAGTGGCGTTGCTTAGTTCTGGAGCCTTGCACTGAGCGTATAATTAGCAAAGCAGGATAATGACTTAGCGGCTATGCTACAGCAGGAGCTCCGAAGCTCCACGTATTGGTCACGTGAGCACGTGAGGCAGCGCGCGGAACTTCCCCTGCGGACAGTGATAGATAAACTGAGTCATAAATGTCTTCCTTCTCCCTGGATATGAAGGATATGTAAGATAGGAAGTAAGTGTGTATGTGTAGCTACACACGGGGGACTGTGTGTTTTATCTGGAGCCACTCTGGACTTATAGATAACCTAAACGTGTGTGTTTTACCTGGAGCAAGTCTAGTAACCCTGGTTCACTGTGTGTTACAGAAGTGCTGGTGTTAAAGAAAACCTCCAGCCTCAGACACATTAAACATGTTTGCACTGAAATATCTGTGATTTGATAAGCGGTTTTGGTACTAATTTGTTGGTTGGTGCTGTATATTTGTTATTCTCTCGAGAAGTTAGGGGTCGTGTGCCACGATGATGTCACAGGGGGGCATTTCATTTCACAGTTACAACAGCGATAATCTCACACGCAACTGACAAAAACGAAGGCGCAAGAGCCTCTTTTCTCACTCACTTTCAGCATGACAGTTACAGCACAGACCGGGCTCGGCTAGTTAGTCACCTGCGAGTGGTATTAGCATGAATGTTGAAGTTTGGAACCTGATCGGTGTGAGCAAAGTGTACAGATGAGGAGGCGAGAGAGCTAGAGAGCTAAAGGACTAAAGCGCTGCTGCATCACTCTCTTTAGGTAAAAATGAAGCAAGAGCTAAACCTTACTGGCACGACTATCAGTGGGTAGGCAGACGGCATTGTGGGTAAGGTCGGAAACTGTTAATCAAAATGTTGATACGCTTAAAAAAAAAAAAAAAAAGTCAACTCAGATTTTCATTACAAAGTAAATCTTGGATGCCAGTGAAGATCATGTTAATTCTAAAGATTAACGTGCGAGTCATTCAGGGTGGATTTTCCCTTTAACTCAGGGCAGGCAGTTTAGTGTTTACAGCATTAAGATGGCTTCTAAGCTTCACTAATGGTGGTAGTAGTGCATTTATCTCATACGTTTCTAATCAAAAGTTATTAGTCAGTGCTGAGGCATGCATTTTACCATGATAGCAGATTTTTAAAAAAAGACTGAGCAAAGTTTTGTATTGTCAGTTTATCTCCTCTGACTGTTTAATGATCCTTGCTTTTTATCTTTTAGGTGAAAATCAGTGACCAAGATGTGGACATTACAATGTTCATGACTTTACGTGGGTTTCTATAGAATATCAGATGTTCTGAGGATGGAAATTGAAATTTAGGTGCGCTAAGGACAATGAATCTACACCAAGTACTCACTGGGGCCGTCAACCCCGGAGACAATTGTTTCTCTGTAGGAAGCATAAACAACGTGCCGTTCACGGTAAGAAAGCCACGCGTCTCGCAGAAACGCGCGCGTGAGTTCAGAATGATTGTACATGACTCCATTCCCATTATTCACTGATTGGGCTGCTTTTATTCATCTGCAAGGATGGAGATCAGCATCTGATCTTTCCACCATGACACATTACACACAGTCATCGTATAAAGGGCAGCTGTTTGTTGATCGATTATATTCCTCAGTAGCGACAACACTTCAAGTATTTTCTGTGGAATCCCCAAAATGACAAAGTTAATAAAGTCTAATGAGTCAAAAACTGATTATAGAGAGAGTAAAATTCTTTTCATTATTTCCTGAAGCCTCAGTGCCAATAAATGTATTTTAAAAAAAAAAAAAATTTATAGTACTCCACTTTTATTATTTTATGTCCACTTTTATTTCCAACTTCACACTTTTCCCCCCCTACTTTCTATTTTACTCACACATTTCTCCTATGATGATAATGAGGGGGTGGGTCCAACCCTGTCCAGGCTTTGATTGGTTCACAGGGTTTGAATCTGATATCAACGGTTAATGCAGACTCCAGCATGTCACTGTCTTTGCCCAGAGAGCTCATGCTGATTAGGATGTCTCAAAGGGACAATTTGGATACTTCCTTCACAGTACATTGAAGTTTGCCTGTAATAGTTTTGTGTTTCTTTGCCAGTTTTAGTGATGAAATGGTGAAATGTCAAGAAAAATTCATAACGGCTATTTGCAGTTATTTGCCCATAACCTTTTGTCCTAAACATGCTGGAATTGATAAAATGAGAAGAAATATAAAAAGAAACAGTAAATGATAGATAGAGGTATTATATAAAGTCATTTTTTTAATGTTCATAATATTGGCAAATATTATTATAATATATATATTAGAGTTTTCATTCACTCTATAATCAGTGTTTGTATTCAGTTATATTTTTATAATTGATTACATGTAGTTCTGCGAACAAATGTGTGCTATTGTGCTTTAAATACACATTCATGTCCTCTTGGCTTGTATGATAGGCCTATGCCTCTGGCTGTGACATTGTAATCTTGGGAAGTGACTTTGAGAGGCTTCAGATCATCCCAGGTGCCAAGCATGGGAACATCCAAGTTGGGTGTGTGGACTGCTCTCAACAAGGACAGGTAAGAGTCATGGGTTTTCCTGTGTCTTAACTTTTCTTTCAGTTAGATATTTGAGATTAAAAAATCACAAATGTCAGAGTTTACTTTTGTGAGTATATATTTTCTGCCTCAGATTTGTCTAAAGTCTAAAGGTTTACACTGTATGATTTTGGGCCCAGTTTCGCTGTCGCAGCCAAAAATTGCGCATCATAAAAAAAGTCTTTGGACGTGAGTTGCGATTGCAGGTCTATCATACGAGGATCTTCATCGTATACTCTGACATTAACAATACCTTATCTCACATAATTCATCAAATTTTCACGTGATCACATAGACTTCTGCCAAGATGTTATTGGGATCATCTCGTGCAGTGTGACAAGTAATAATCTTAAAAGACCACCATAATCACGCATTATAAAACAGGCTTAATATATGCTATATTATCCAAAGGGCAGCTGATGTCATTTTATTCACAGTGGAAGCAAACCAACTGAAATGGAGCTTCTATCTGTCTATAGGTAAACTGTGTTCAGTGTAGAATTCAATTCCTCCAAATGGTAATTGTTTACAAATCAAACAGCTCATTACAACATTAGTTGTGGTTTGACTGCAGGTGATCACATGTCTGAACACACATTCAGCCATCAAAACAGGAAGTCTACATTGCCTAAAAACTGGCAGTAGCTGTAAAGCTTTGTGCAAATCTTTTGTCGTAGCAAATAATTATACTCCACTATTGCAAACATTTATTGAAATATGAAACTGTGGGAAGGTTTATATGCAGGTTGAGGTTACAACCTTGGGTGGAATTCCTCATAGACTGATGATAGATGGATGATGCACCATTATGGTTTAGAGTAGACACAAGCCAAATATGTCACTGTGTTTAAGAGATGAGCGACTCATTCTAGCATGATGATAAGCTAAGAAGTATCATGTGTATACTTAGGCTTGGTTATGGACCTGTATTGCAACATTCAGGAGACTTGGAGACAATTACAGCACTGAGTCAACCAAACAGTCATTGTAACCGGATGTATAATAGAATAAGCTATTAACACCACCCACTTTCCATCAAGTAACAAAAGAAGTGCATGTACGTGTCTCAAAAACCCAGAATTGGTTTTTAGAAAGGTCAAGGCTGTGTAAATGTTTGCTGTTATTGAAAATATGCCCATTCCATGCTGTCATCTACAGATCGCTGCGTCCTATGGAAACATTGTTTGCATATTTGAGCCTGTGCCGATGAGCCCAAAGGAAAAGATTCCGATGGTGAGCTTATTTTTTTTTCACCACCAGCATCCCAGTTATGTTACTTTTAATATTGCGTCATCTTAATCACATATTGTGTATCTCAACAGAAACTGAACTATCACTGGCAAAAAACAGGCCAGTTTGTTTTACAGTCCATAGCACACAACATTGCCTGGAGCCCCACAGGTACATGAGTATCTATATATATGTTAATCAGATCCCAAGATTGTGTCCATTTAATTAATTAAATTGTGTCTATTTAATTAATTTCATCCTCTGTTACTCGATTGTGTGTGTGTCTGTGTGTAGGTGCTAGTCTTTTGACTGGGTCAAGTTGCCTACAGTTATGGTCCAATGTGAATATCTGTGGTTTTGCTGAAGAGGAGATGAGTAGTGATCCTCTGTCTTCTTGGAGGTGTATATGGCAGTGCAAGTAAGATTTTCTTATGTATCGATGCTCTTGGAATTTGCAAGTGATCGCACTGAGATCTACTTTGCTTTACGTCTGTAGTCATGGAGCTAATACAGTACGTTTTGTTCCTGTTTTTGACATAGGACTGCCTCACCCGTTCACCTAATTAAGTTTTGCCCAGATGGAGAGTTTTTTGCCACTGCAGGGCAGGTTCGTATATGTTTCAGTACTTGTTAATGTTTATAACGGGTTTGCTGCTTTGAATGCAGTATGTCTTGTTTGTATTGAAATATAAGTGTGATTTTTTTATTTATTTTATTTTTTTTGTGTGTGTGTGATCTCAGGATGACTGTTTGGTAAAAGTGTGGTACAGCACGAACAAGTGGCAGTCTGATGCCACGAAGCTGTTCACCCCACCTGAACTCAACTCTCAAGGGAAGCCGGACTTCTCCTTCATCTATCTAGCTCATCCACGCTCGGTCACTGGCTTCTCCTGGAGGAAAACCAGCAAGTACATACCCAGGTGAGGCTAACAACGATTCCCCATGCCTGAAAAGATGACCGTGAAATCTGAAACGGTTACGCCATGATATTTTCAAATTAATTTATATCATTCTGTCATTGTATACCCTTTTTACAGGAATGCGATCTAAACATTGCAAATCTGTTAACTTTAAATATAAATCAAACAAGTTACTGGAGTCTTTTACAAACTGCAAAGAAAAGAATATACTAGAAGAAACTTGACCAACATGCCTAATTAATGTGTGACAAATCTGGACTTGTATGAAAGCGCTCATTTGATGTATCATTTGATACAAATGATGTATTTTTATAGTATGTGCTGCAATTTATAATGCATAACAGTGTAATACTGTAAGGAAAGCACATGAATTACTTTTGTATTTGAAAACATGTTAGCTAACATCAAACAGTGCCTCGTTTATACCCACCAATGTTAAGCTGCACACATTTGTTTTTCATCTTATCCTCTTTAAAATTATATCTGGTAGATACTGTAATATGCTAAAAATCATGTTACAGTAATTTGTAATTTTTTTTCATACCACCCAGTGGGCTGTACTTAGACTCGTGACTTAATTCCAGAGGTTCTATGAATATTTATGACATTCGGCCGATTTTCCGGGTGCCCCATTCAGATTATGTATGTAGTGTGAGCAATCTCCTGCATGTAGTTTATGCCTCCGAATTTGCCAGACTTTCCTTGAGTAGAGGGATCTGAGATGGAGTTTCTCAATAATGTCCAGACCACTGCCTATAAACACAAACGCTTGCCCTGGCTGTAAAGCCAATACACTAAACATGATATATTGTGGTGACAGCAAACTGTCAGACAGTGGGACTGAACTGCTCCTTTCTCGAACCAATATTAAAAAAAGGGCTTAGGTCAGAATCATGCGTAACTGAGAAATGCCTGGTCAAGGCAAACTCCTCCACCTTGTGTGTGCCGATTCCTGCACAACTGTCTGAATAGCACTCAGGTCTGTAGTTTTTTTCTGAGGTCTTTGGTATTAACTCATCATTATGATTTTGTCACACAAGCAGGTCACTGCCACTTAAACAGTGTCTTCTCTGCTTCCAGAGGTGCCGTGTGTAATGTGTTACTGACCTGCTGTAAAGACAGTGTGTGTCGGCTGTGGGCTGAAACACTGCTGCCCAGTGACTGCCTGCTCTCTGGACTAAGGCAAACTAATGGCAGCAGCAACAATGATACAGTCAAATCCAGAAGCATAAAAAAGGCCCATTACAATAACAAAGGCCACAGTCGAAACCTGCCCGAGGTGAGTGACAGTTCCACCATGATGAAAAGACCGTGCAAGTCGGCTGAGAAATTGGATTATTTATGAGGAAACCTGTGTAGAGGATTTGACGTATATGGCTTATCTAAACACTTCAAATTATGAAGTGGACTTTCAGAAGCACAGTGGAGTTTGTTTCATGCCCTTTCATGTCTGCATCCTTCTGATGTGCTTTCATTTCTCCCATTGCTGAGATCTTCACTTTTATGTTAGAATGCAGTGGCGCAGAAAAAAAACGTTACAGAAAATAGCAGAAGAGTGGGTTTAAAAAAATATCACAATAAAGGACAATGGTGGATTATGATTATAAAATAAAAAGTAGTGAAATTCATAAAATTCCAAGCCAATTTCTAGCTTGAAATCCAAGCGTTCAACGATGCAAACGTGAAATGACATTCACATAATACAAATGATTTAATAATCATGTAGTAAATTGTCAGTTTATTAGATGCTTCCACTGTACCTTATTGGCCATTTTATCAGGCATGCAGTTGTTAACTGTAGTCCACCTTTTGCTATGTACAACGTATCAGCCCCTGTCTAACCTGTTCATCAGTGGAAAGGGACCATCATAGGACCACTGCTTACCACACGTTGATTGGATATTGGACCATTCTCAGCACCACTAAAATGGAAGAGATGTGGTGGTATGAGTGTATCATGCGTGGTGTACCTTTTGATGCACCCATTAAAATGGCAACTTGCTGTATATTGATATGACTACTGATTAAGCAATTAATGGTTTTCCTTAAATCGTTTCTTGCTGTGAAATTAAGTAGAGGCTACCTGGAATCTCTGCTGCCAAACTTTTAAGTTAACCCTTTCTCCATATGGCGCCTAGCTGGCAGAATTGAATCGGGGACCAGTCAGAGGTATGGCTCACGCAAGGCTTCTCCCTCAGCAGCAGAATAAGCATTACGCTCACAGAGCCACCATCGCTCACGCCAATGCGCTGTGCCACTTTCACATCGCTGCTAGCATCAACCCAGCCACAGGTAATCTCTTCTCCATCGACTTTTCTGCGCAAGCAGATTTGGTTCATTTCACATTATGAATTATTTGCATTATAAATTTTGTTAGTGGCTGAAATTTTAGAATAACCTGTCCATCTACATAGACTGTCCTCTACATAACAGTGTTTATTTCTGTTCCTCTGTACTGTTTGGGTGAGTATGCTTTTGACAAAAACCGGAAAGGTTATGCAAGTGCGTAGGAGGAACTTTTTTTTTTCTTTTTCTCATATGTAAGATGTGTTTTTTCCTCTAACCACAGACATTCAGTGTCAGCTGACTGTAAGCAGTGACAATGATCAAATGTTTTTGTTGTGTAATAATCAGAGAGTGCAATAGAAAAAAAAAAGTTAGTAGATCAGTCCAACCCTTGTTAACTCATATAATCATATACACTCACCGAGCACTTTATTAGGAACACCTGTACACCTGCTTATTCGTGCAGTTATCCAATCAGGCAATCGTGTGGCAGCAGTTCAGCGCGTAAAATCATGCAGATACGAGCCAACAGCTTCAGGTAATGTTCACATCAGTCATCAGAATGGGGGGAAAAATGTGGTTTCAGTGATTTTGACTGTGGCATGATTGTTGATGACAGACAGGCTGGTTTGAGTATTTCTGTAACTGCTGATCTTCTGGGATTTTCACACACAACAGTCTCTAGAGTTTAGTCAGAATGGTGCAATAAAGAAAAACTATCCAGTCTGATCTGATGAATATCGAATTTCTGCTGAGGCACACAGATGGTAGGGTCGGAATTTGGCGGCGACAGCGTGAATCCATTTACCCAGCATGCCTTGTGTCAACGGTCCAGGCTGGTGGAGGTGGTGTAATGGTGTGGGGAATGTTTTTTTGGCATCCTTTGGGCCTGTTAATACCAATCAATCGTCACTTGAGCCTATTTGAGCATTGTTGCTGACCATGTGCATCCCTTCATGGCCACAATTTACCCATCTTCTAATGGCTACTTCCAGCATGATAATGCACCATGTCACAAAGCAAAAGTTGTCTCATTTGCACTGAAAAATAATTTTAAAAAAATTGTGTGATGCAAGCATGTCAACGTGGACCAGAACCCAAAGGAATGTTTCCAACATCTTGTTGAAAGGAAGATCCTACCCAGTATTAGTATAGTGTTCCTAATAAAGTGTTCAGTGAGTGTATATAACTCACTTTTTTTTTTTTATAAGACTGTAATCATCTGCAGATATTATGCCATAGTGTACATATGTTTATGTGGAGTGTTTGATTTTACAGTGAGCTGTCATAATTGCCCTATGAGAGAAATAAAGTTGTATTGAATGTAATTATTATAAACCCTGCACTCATTTTACATCCAATCGATTATATTAGAAACCAGTTTGCTTTAAATTTAAAGCAAGTTCTAAAATATATTTGTCTAACAACTAATGGCCTGTGTTATTTCAGATATCCCGCTGTTGCCCTCCATATCATCTCTGTGCGGTTCAGATGATGAAGAGCCTGGTGGACCCTTCAATGTTCACTGGCTCAACAACAAAGAGCTGCACCTGACTCTTACCATGGAGGTGTTCCTCCAGCAGCTCAGGAGCAGTTTGGAGCATCAGAACCCACCACAGGCTAGCCAGGCTGATGATGGTAGTTTCTGACCACATTTTAAACATTTGAAGGCCTTTTGACTAATTATGACAATTTAGCTGTTGAAATTATTTAAGAGTTATATATAAATAAGGTGTTTCCTCTTTACAATGATACAGACTATGATGAGGAGGGCAACGCTATAGGCCCTGAAAGCAAAAAAGGAGAGACCAGCTTCAAAGATGGAGCCTCAATTCCTCTTCCTAAAGCTGCAGTGAATCACCAGGTGGAGGTGTTACTGAATGACTGGAACAGGGGAGCAGACATGCTTTTCAGCATCCACCCCATGGACGGATCGCTGCTGGTGTGGCACGTTGATTGGCTGGATGAATACCAGCCCGGAATGTTCCGACAGGCACAGGTAGGGACAAAATATGCCACAGGTTCCACCAAATTTAACCTATGCTTATCAAAATATTTTTTCTCAAAAATATTTTCTGTTAACCCCAGTTGGAACAGTAATGCATAGTGGACTGTACTGTTCAAGTCAGTATCACTTGTTTGTGATTAGGAAACAGCCTCTTAAG
The DNA here is from genome assembly GCA_022985145.1 of Pangasius djambal. Classification (NCBI taxonomy): domain Eukaryota; kingdom Metazoa; phylum Chordata; class Actinopteri; order Siluriformes; family Pangasiidae; genus Pangasius; species Pangasius djambal. The sequence continues at coordinate 14,261,182 of CM040982.1, forward strand.
GTACAACCAGAAAAAACATTTGAATGAAATAAAATAATATATGGAATGTAACAGATTTTAAAGATGAAGCAAATGGTATGAAAACTAAAAATTGTAAAATATTTAATTTGAGGATTTCTCAAATAGCTTTAAATGGTGAATTAGCTCAGTTTCAAAATTAAATGTTCTGTATTTGTTTTGATGACTACATTAAAAGCATGAAATCAAATTATTAAATTGTTTGTATTTGTATTTTGTCTATATTTGTATTATTGCTGTGGCAATTAGTATGGTTGTTGCTTTTATTACCAATGGCACAAGGAGATTGTAATCCATATCTTGTCTGTCACAGGTGTCTTTCGCATCCCGAATCCCTGTAGCCTTCCCTACTGGTGATGCCATCTCCCTCAGCCGCAGCGTAGTGATGTATGCCTGTAACAAAAATGTGGATTTGGCCATCCAGCATGGTCGCCAGCGTCCCCAAGGGGTACAGCGCACCTCTTCGGTTCTAATTGGCCTGGGCCAGGGAAAGCAGTGCCCGACCGGCCTGCGTCTGAGTATCTTCACGCCCCATGTGCTGATGATCTCTAAGCATTCTGATGGCTCGCTCAACCAGTGGTCAGTGAGCTTTGCTGAGGGCTCTGCCTTCTCCACTGTGCTCAGCGTTTCACACAAGTCACGCTACTGTGGCCATCGCTTCCACCTCAATGACCTGGCCTGCCACTCTGTACTGCCCCTGCTTCTAACCACCTCACACCACAATGCCAAGGTGTGCGATCCCATTGCCCACTCAGGGCCTGGGCCAGTTTCTGCGGGGCAAAGAAGCCGGTCATCCCTGGGTGCTGTTCCCCAGGACCCAAATGCAATTTATAGTGAACTAGTACTCTGGAGGGTGGATCCGGTTGGACCCCTCTCATTTTCAGGGGGTGTATCTGAGCTGGCCAGAATCAACTCGCTCCATGCCTCAGCCTTCTCCAATGTGGCCTGGCTTCCAGCTCTCATCCCAAGCAACTGCCTTGGTAAGAGTTTCTGTATTTTTCTGTTCTGTTTCTTCTGTTTTTGTGCTTTTTCTACTTATTAATTTACTCGTCCCTTAAAGGTGCATATGGCAACTCGCCAAGCGCCTGTTTTGTCGCAAGTGATGGCCATTCCTTGAGATTGTATCAGGCAGTTATTGAGGCTAAGAAATTGCTGAGTGAACTCTCCAATCCTGAAATATCGGTAAGTGTATTTAAAGATAATCTATTTTTTTTTAATAACTGAAATTATCTTTACATAAAGGGAAAACCTAACACTTTATCGGTTTTGTGTTGCTCAGAAATATGTGGGAGAAGTATTCAACATCATAAGTCAGCAATCTACTGCAAGGCCAGGCTGCATCATTGAGCTTGATGCCATCATGGACTTTGTATGTATATGTTCTTAGAGTAACCTTTCAGGTACAAACAGTAAATGACCATATTAGATGTTAATAGTAGTGTTGGGACTTTACACTTCTTGTTATTGCCCCCACAGCAAGGGAAAGAGACCCAGCTGTTACATGTGTTCGATGAGAACCTGATCTTGGGAAACGAGAAAAAGGATGATTGTTCACAGGAGCTCCCGCCTGCTGAGAATAGTACGGTGCCTTTCAGGAAATCCATCTGATCTTTGTCAGTTTTTACTGTGTGCCTGTGAAATGTACTTTTTTTCCCTTGTCCTTTATTTAGCCTCAGGCCCGGCACTGTTCTGGGCACGCTTCTTTCTGGTGGTGATTGAGTTTACCCAGAGCAGGAGATCAATCCTGCATATGTGGCATCTGCATCTGGAAGCAGTACCTGTTACCATGGGTGTGTATCTGATTTTTTTATTTATTTATTTATTTATTTTTTTTTTTTAACAAAGGAAACATTCTCTTTGCATGGGAGGACAAATGATGAATTCATTAGCCCCCACAGGCAAGTGGAAGCTCCAGTGTGCTTGCTCAGTCCCATGTTTTGGTTGCCCGGAAACCTAAGTGACTAGGCTAAAATGTGGCAGCCAATATATGGCAAGCTAGTTACTGACTAAAGGAAACAGTGTATATGAATTCTTCTTGAGGGGACAGTTTGTAGCCACAGTCTCCTAATCAGATTTTTTGCACATGGTGTTTGCAACCTTGACCAAAAAAAATCACCAAGTGGTTGGTTATTTTGATCAATCAGTCATTTTGAGTGTAAGCTCTGGTGTTCTCACATCACAAGTAAATAATGTCTGGCAAGCACCTTTTATTTTCTCTCTAAACTGCTAGCAGATGGACTATGACTGCTATGCCCATGTGCGTTGTGTAACAGGCGGTGGGATTCGGGCATAGGTACATA
>CM040982.1:14265785-14280350 GCA_022985145.1 Pangasius djambal
ATTGTATCTTTTGCAGGCCACTTAAGCTCATCATCTCTGCAGCCAACTGGCCGGGCCCCATATCTTCTTGCGACGTCTTGTACAGATGGAACTGTGAGGTTCTGGAGTTGTAGAGTAGTCTCTGACAATGATAAAACTCTTGACACAACTCCTTACATCTGGGAGGAATGGCCTTTGCTAGTGGAAGAAGGTCTCCCCAATAGCAGTGCAGTGAACATTCCTGACAGGCCTGTGGGCATTAGCTGCTGCCACACTAGCCGAGTAGCTGTGGCATACAGGGACTCAAAGCCTTCCAGCCTTGCCAAGAAGTCCCTCATTCATGTGAGCATATTCCAGTGTGAATCCACCGGAGGGTCCCAGTGGATGTTGGAGCAAACACTTGAACTGGATATTTCAAATAGTCTGACGAACAATGGCTCAGATAAACATCTGCCTGTGCCCAGCTTCCAGGATGGTTTAGTGAATACTGAGGGTTGTTTACACAGCAGTGGTAAAAGTCTAGTTCATCTGGACTGGGTTTCTAGAGAGGATGGTTCTCACATATTGACTGTAGGTCTTGGCTCCAAACTGTACATGTATGGGCTGCTCTCAGGAAAACCCCCAGAACTGGGGCTGTCAGACAACAGCAGGGAGCATTGCTCTTCACGACTTGTTCTGTTGCGTGCAGTGGACCTAGTCTCCTCTGTAGAGGGCTCTTTGCCAATCCCGGTCTCACTGTCTTGGGTTAGAGACGGCATTCTGGTTGTGGGCATGGACTGTGAGATGCATGTCTACTCTCAGTGGCAGCCTGCAGCTTTAGCCAAATCAGCACTGACTGCAGGGGATGTAAACGGTGGCAGCATGTGCTCACTTAGCACAGCTCCAAAGCAAGAGGGACTGAGTCTCCAGCCTTCTAAAAAGACTCTTACCAGGTCCATGACCAGCCTAGCTCAGAAGCTTAGTGGTAAGAGGACAATGTATGACCTTCCAGCTGAAATGGAAGACTATGGCTTATTTGAGGCAGCACACCACTTGTTTCCTACCCTCCCTCAGTATCATCCGGTGCAGCTTTTGGAACTAATGGACCTAGGCAAGGTGCGACGGGCCAAAGCTATTTTGTCCCATCTGGTTAAGTGCATAGCTGGAGAGATTGTGACTCTAAAGGACACCAATGTCAACCAGGAACGTCGTTTACGATCACTCACTATTAGTGCTAGTGGCAGTACTGCCAGGGATCCCAAAATGTTTAACAAAACTGAGAGCTCAGACTACACAGAGATCGACTCCATCCCACCACTGCCCCTGTATGCTCTGCTTGCTGCAGATGATGATACAGCCCCCTGTGCTAAAGGCAAAACATCCAGTGTTAGTGGGGACAGTGGTCATGGTTCCAGCCGAGCAGACACTTATGACGAGCTTTTCCAGACCAGCCCTGTGAGCTTGGATGACATGGATCTCTTAGATGGTGAGGAGGAAGATGCTAAAGCGAAGGTCATTGATCTGTCAAAATACAGTCCCACTTTCTTTGGCCCTGAGCACGCCCAGGTTTTGTCAAGCCACCTGCTTCACTCTAGCCTACCTGGGCTGACACGAATGGAGCAGATGTCACTCATGGCCTTGGCTGATACCATTGCCTCAACCAGCACAGACATCGGGGAGAGTCAGGGAAAGGGTCAAGGTCAGTATATTTTGCTGACTTGTCTACATCTTACTACATCTTTATGACTATCTCATTTGATGCTGTAGATTCTTAACTAAAGGTTACAACCAAAATGTAGGTGGAGAGACGCTGGATGAATGTGGCTTGAAGTTCCTGCTTGCTGTTCGTTTGCACACTTTCCTTCTGACATCATTACCTCCAGTGCATCGTGCACAGCTCCTCTGCCAAGGTACATTTACAAAGCACCACTATCAATATTCAAAATGTCTTGTCACGTCATTCCCAAAATAGAAGTGTGGGCTTTTATGAGTCAAGATAAATCCTTTGGGTGTTTATCTTTGCTGTGGTTTGATTGCATTCTTGAAAGCTGGCGGTGCTGTCAGTTTGTTGTTTATTTTTCTGGGTGCTTTAAGTTGTTTGAGGACTTGGGACTTTAATTCTGGTTCCTGGCCTGCAGGACTGTCTACATGTCACTACACCTGGGCATTTCACTCTGAAGCTGAGGAGGAACTGCTCAACATGCTGCCTTGCATGCAGAAAGGAGAACCCACCTGGCCTGAACTGAAAGCCATGGGTGTAGGATGGTGGCTAAGAAGCACTAATAAGCTTCGCAGATGCATTGAAAAGGTTGGTGCAGGCAAAAATTTTCTAAACGTTGCTGAAAAAACAGGTCCATAAGTATTTGCACAGTGACACAAGTTTCATAATTTTGCTTGTGTACACCACCACAATGGATTTGAAATGAAGCAGTCAAGATGTGATTGAAGTGTAGACTTTCAGCTTTAATTCAAGGGGTTTAACAAAAATATGGCATTAATCGTTTGGGAATTACAGGCATTTTTTGCAGAGTCCCTCCATTTTCGCAGGCTCAAAAATAATTGGACAAACTAACATAATCATAAATATTAGGATTATTTTTAATACTTGGATGCAAATGCTTTGCAGTCAATGACTGCCTGAAATCTGGAACCCATGGACATCACTAAATGCTGCGTTTCCCTCCTTGAGATGCTTTTCCAGGCCTTTACTGCAGCCTTCAGTTGCTACTTGTTTGTGGGTCTTTCTGCCTTCAGATTTGTCTTTAGTAAGTGAAACGCACGCTCAGTTGGGTTGAGTTCATCGGATGTTTAAGAACATTTAATTTCTTTGCCTTAAGAAGCCCTTGGGTTGCTTTTGCGTGTTGAGGTAAACCATCTGTATTTACGTTCATGAAGGTGTCTCTTGATTGTAAACTTTGACAATGATACGCCTACCTCCCCGATAGTGTTCTAGACTTGGTGAGATGCTGTGGAGGAGTTTTTCTTCAACAAGGAAAGAATTCTGTAATTATCCACATTAGTTGTCTTCTGCGGTCTTCCAGGTCTTTTGGTGCTGCTTTCCTTCTTTTTTAAGAATGTACCAAATTGTTGATTTGGCCCTCTGATTTTGACATCTCTCCGATAGGTCTGTTTTGTTTCATCAGCATAATGATGGCCTCCTTCACTTGCATCAACACCTCTTTGGACTGCATATTGCGAGTTCCCATGAACAGCTACCAAATGCAGATTCAACAAGGTCAACTCCAGACCTTTTATCTCCTTAATTTGTCATGAAATAACGAGGAAACAGGCCACATCTGGCCATTAAACTGCTTATCAGTCAAATGTCCAATTACTTTTGAGCCTGTGAAAATGGAGATACTGTGTAAGCAAAAATAGCTATAATTCCTAAATGGATAATGCAGTATTTTTGTTAAACCCCTTGAATTAAAGCTTGAAGTCTACTCTTCAATCATATTGCTTCATTTCATTTCATCCATTGTAGTGGTGTAAAGAGGCAAAATTACAAAAACCGTGTCACTGTCCAAATACATATGGACCTGGCTGTATTTAAAAAAAAAAAAAAAAATTGATTAGAGATTTTTTTTTTCCCCTTTTTGTTTTTGCTAGTCAATTATTCATGCTGCCATCACTCTTACCAGGTAGCAAAGGCCTCTTTTCAAAGGAATAACGATCCCCTGGATGCAGCCCTGTTTTATTTGGCTATGAAGAAGAAAGCCGTGGTCTGGGGACTGTACAGGTGTGTACTTTTTTTCATCTTACATTTTGTGAGCTTTAGGATTAAAAGCAGCTCCCTGCTGGCCCGGTTTAACTCGGAACTTCTGTCATGTGGAGGTCCCACAAGAACGTGAAGATGACGGCTTTCTTCAGTAACAACTTCAATGAGGACCGATGGAGGAAGGCTGCATTGAAGAACGCATTCTCTCTACTTGGAAAGCAGAGATTTCAGCACTCGGCAGCCTTCTTTCTGTTGGCAGGTTCCCTCAAGGATGCTGTTGAGGTAACTGTACTTAGGGCTGGAATTATTTTATATGACATGGCTAGTTTTGAGGAATGTTTTTGGGAATTCAAGCAGAAAGTATTTTATTTTGTCAAGTTAAAAAGATATTTTTTTGTTCTGAGCATTTGCGCTTTTGCGTAACTTCTCAAAACTTGTACATTTGCGCCGTAATGTAGAACATTCTGGGTAACTTTTTGGCCTCTTCTAAGAATGCCTTTAATTTCGTGTAGCTATTTCCCAGGTCCTAAGAAGCACCAGTGTGTGAAGCTTTGTGATTGTTAACTTCTGTGTTCTTTTTTTTTTTTTATGCCTCCACCACTATTGATTAGGTCAGTTCCAAAATCAGTTCATCCGTTGGTTACATTGTATATACAATTCATATGATAATTTCATATAAATCTTACAAACATGAAATCAATCGTGTGAACAAGAATCTCCGATGGATGGAAGAGCAGATGGACGGAAAACCCAAAACCATAATGCCTCCACCACCTAGTGGCATAAAGAAGAACACAGAAGTTAGCAAGCATAAAGCTTTTACACACTGGTGCTTCTTATGACCTGGGAAATAGCTACACTTATTACAAAGCATTCTTAGAAGAGTACAAAGAGTTGCCCTGAGTGTTTTTTCTTTACAGCTCTTTACAAATCTTAAGCGGATGTACACGTTTTGAGACGTTAAGCAAAAGCTCAAATCAAACATCTTTTAAGCTTGACCATATAAAATACTTCCTGCTTGAGTTCCAAAGAGGGTAAGTACATTACTTAAAAATTGGGCATATTATATAGAATAGATGACATTATTTTTTTAAGGGGTTTCCTTCAATCTGTTCTTCCTTCCATCTGTCTGTGTGTACATCCGAAATTCTCGTTAGCACGAGTGGTTTAATGTTTGTAGGATTTATATGAAGTTATCATTGTAGCCAACAGATGAACTGCTTTTGGAATTGCTCCAATCAGGGTCAATGTCACAGCAAGGTCAAATGTCTGAAATAGTTTTTCTTAAATAGCTTTCTTCGTATTTGAGGCATACAAATTAGTAGAAAGTAAAAAGTTCTACTTGTATGTCCTTGTCTACACTATTTACCATTTCATTAAATACTAGTTGTGTAAGAATGATAATTCTGATTAAACATATATACATTTAGGTTTGCCTGGAGAAGATGCAGGACCTGCAGTTGGCCTTGGTGATTAGCAGATTATATGAGTCTGAGTTTGAGACATCCTCCACTTATAAGAAGATTCTACAGAGGTATGTGTTGGGTCAGGACCACCAGATTCCAATGCACCAGGATCCCTTTCTACGTAGTATGGCATATTGGGTTCTAGATGATTACAGCCGAGCACTGGATACTTTACTTGAGCAACCCAACCCAAACGTTGATGCTTTACACCAAGGTAGGAAGTGATGCTTTATAACCCGAATGTAATTTTATAATTACTAATTTGGTTAGTGGTTTTTGTCTTTTTGGCAATTTCTTTTGTTGTTCTCGCAGGGACCACAGAATCATCTCCTTGCAAACCAGAGGTTTTCAACTTCTACACCTACCTCAGAACCCATCCACTGCTCCTTCGGCGCCAATTTGGATCCTCAGATAAAGCTAAAGTGGGGCTGACTGGACAAGGCAGCATGGCTGACTCCATTAGTCTCATAGAAAGGAGACTGTTCTTCACTGCTGCTTATGCTCACTTACAAGCTGGCTGCCCTATGTTAGCTCTAGATGTCCTCTCCAAAATGCCCAACGTTATTAAGAAATCTAAGATGCTGCACAGCCAAGAGCAGCCCTCACCAGCATTTAATGGTCCTGACAATCCAGACAGCCAAAGTGGGAAAGACCAGGCCTCAACACTTGACTGGTCCCAACCTATGTTTAACGGCTTTGGGTCTGTCTCAGATGGTTTATCTTCTCCACAAGAAGACCACAGCCACTCTGACTCTGTTTTGAGCTTTGACTGGAGTCAGCCTTCCATAACTTTGCAAGATGAGGCTTTGGAGCTGAAGTGGGACAGTGACAAAGAAGAATCTGAGGATGAAGAAGCTGGCCTAGCAATGAAGAAAATCAAACCAGAGAGCTCTGCTGTCGTTTGTGATGCTCCTGACTCTACCTCCATGTCTACAGATGTCACTGTAGACAGCTCCCTTGTCCTTTTCGAGGACATCTTGGCTGCTCGGCTCAAGTTCATTTCCTGCCTGAAGATGCTGACTGCCGAGCTGCGGACTCTCTCCACCGGTTACGAGCTGGATGGTGGCAAGCTGCGCCACCAACTGTGCCACTGGCTGGAGCGTGAGGTGGTGGCCCTTCAGAAGTGTTGCGGGTATAACCCCTACCTTCAGCAGGTGGCCGGGGGCATTTCGGTTGAGCTTGGCCAAGTCAGTGGTGCCTCTGGAGATGAACAAGAGTACCAAGGGACCGCGGAGCAGGTCAGAGAGGTGCAACACAGGCGCAGACTGTGGCTCCAGAGAAACCAGCCTCTGCTACGCATCTTCCTAAGCTACTGCAGCCTACATGGTTCCCATGGAGGAGGTTTGGCTTCGGTCAGGATGGAGCTGATTCTGCTTCTGCAGGAATCCCAACAGGTATCTTGCATCCTGATACAAATGCTGATAAATTGAACCCGATAGATAAAAGATAAATTTTTATGGTTAAATTTGTAGTAATAATAATAATAAATCAGTAGCTGCATATTAAGTTTGTTAAAAAGGGAAGGTATAGCTAAGCAAGAGCTTGCAAGGTTTATTGTAGTGTGAAAGGTCCCGAACATTAGACCAAAATGTAGTTAATTGGTCTTGATTTGTTTTGGAAACATGAGCTGAAAATAATTGAAGCACTAGAGAAAAAAAAATGCCGCAAATGTGACGTTCCAAGCACTGACTGACAGATGGAGCTGAAGCACAGGGCGCTGAGGAGCCCGTCCTCCTTTCTGCAGATCTTCAAACAGACACGAGCTCTGCCTGAGTAAACACAGCAAAAGGCTGTCACAGGAATTGCTAGCCACAGGACTTCTGTTGCTGTCTCCTAAATGTGACAGAAGATAGTTTGAGTTATATGTTGTCGTTATTTGAATATGAAGTAAGTAAAGTGTATTAGCACATTATTTGACACTATTTCTCATTTTGATGAATTCATGAATCTGCTCTTGTTTGTATCAGGATGACAGTTCTCAGATTCCTGTTCAGCAGCAAGCATCAGTCCCTCTCCTGCTGGCTTGCACTGCAAGCTCCAAAACCGTGGTGGCCAATCCTATAGTTCACCTGACCAACCTGACACATGACATCCTGCACACCATTAATGCACTGGACTCTCCTCCTCACCCAGACGTCATTAACAATGAGGTATGGCGGATTTCCAGACAGTGGGACATTACTTATATATTAATGACCTATACATTTTTAAGAGATATATCTATGACACAGTGGCACTGAATTGTAGCCTAATTCTTTTTTTTAATAGATAAAGAAATTTGCTTCTCGTTGCATCTTTTATTGTTACACTGCCTGTTCTGTCTCTCGCTTCTAACCCAATGGCTGCTTTACACACAGATCTATGTGATGCACACGCTGGCAGCTTCTCTGTCCGCCTGCATCTACCAGTGCCTCTGTGACGGACACTGTTACAGGTGGGTTGGACTCTGTTATGGAGCACCAATTGTGTTCCACAAAAATTTGAAAAAGGTTATGAGCATAAGTGTGTGTAAATGTGCCAAGCAGTCACTGACATCCAAGCCAGTTTTGCTGTGAGACCAGTAGAACATGACAGCCGTGTGATGCCATAATAGGCCTTTTGTGTAAATCTTCATACATTTACATTCCGAATGAATGTTAAATCTGATTTTGCACCAAATATGTGCTCTAAAAACTTTCCATTAATAAATAACATAACATATATAATATTTTGGGCATGATAACTAGGAGTTTTTGATATTACTGTTTAAGGTATACATCTGTAATGTTTCCTCCCAGCAGTCATATCAACCAGTTCACAGGCACTGTCTACGAGAGCATCCTGCTTTCCCATCAGCACCCTGTGCGAACTCTCAGTATGGATGAAGCTGTCATTCCTAACACCTCTCCAGCACAGTGGCCAGGTAGAATCAATTATAAATGTGTTGTATATCCTGTATTACTGCAGCATTTGTAATTGAAGTACCTTTAAAGTACTTTTAGCAGTATACTGAGCTGATAATTGCTTATGGCCAACATTAACTCCGATGCTCTCTTACTCTATACAAGCAGCTGGCCTCTGTATCCAGGAATAAAGAGAGTGCTCTGGCTGAGCCATGGCAATGTTTTTTACTGTTTTTATTATTTGTGCTGCAGGTGTCAGTACTTTGGTTCGTCTCTTGGGTGCAGCAGCAGAGGAGAACCAGCCAGGTGTGGGTGTACTTCTGTGCGAGATCCTCACAGCCGTCTTCCTCAGCTTGTTTGTGCATGGCCTGGCCACACACTCCAGCAACGAGCTCTTCCACATCGTGGCTCATCCACTCAACAGCAAGCTGTGGGTGGCTGTGTTTGGTGGGGGGGCTCGCCTTCCTGTAGCAGGAAAATCCAGCAAGGCGTCAGGTTAGTGCTCTGTGAAGAGAAGAATTGCTGGGGTTTTTTTTCGACAGCAGAAGATGCTGGCACATATCATTTTTATCTTGGTAGAAATTTAATTATTATTCAGTAGCTATTAAGGCATTTCACAATCCCATCATTGGTCTACTGTGCTTATTGACAATGTTAAACACACTTGTCTAGTAAGCATACTACTGTTTCTCATGATACTTTGCTGTGTGTGTCAGCCCCAGCTGTGATGGAAGACCAGGAATGGAAGCAGAAGCGTTTCAGGCTGCATTCTTCCAGGAGCAGCTCCAGGGAGGTACCAGTCAGCCCAGTCAGCCCAGTCAGCCCAGTCAGCCCCAGCCCTATAGTAGAGCAGGAAGCATCCATTTTTAAAGAATGCTTTGTGCCTCCTGAGCTCAGCATCTGGGACTACTTTATTGCAAAGGTACAAGACAAATAATGTTTTGTCCAGTCTTATCTGTATTTTCAATTCTTATTAACCCTGACATATTCCACATGCATATGATTCCCACAGCCTTTCCTGCCACCATCCGTAAGCCAAGTTGAGTATGATTCAGAGGAAAGCCAGGGGAGTGACGAGGAAGAAGAAGAAGATGGTTTTGGAGATGCATTTGACCCCAATTCTCCCCTTCATGAACATTCCAACAACAATTCATATAGGTATACAGGGCTACTGTATGCCATGTATTTTCTGATCATGCTGTGTTTTTTGTGGTGATTAAATGCTAAATTCCTCTGTCCTTAGCTGGTGTTTGATGCGCGTGGCCATGGTGCAGCTGGTGCTGGTCAACTTGAAATCGTTCTATCCCACGGCTGGCTATGACCTCTTGGGTAAGAGCTAAAGCCTTATTCAGTAAAGACACTCAGGAAGTGCTCAGTTTTTTTTTAAAATCATCTCCTGCCAAAACCAAGATGGAATAAACATGGCTGAGTTTAAAACAGAACACTAAAATATAGGGGTTTCAGGTAAGTTATTGAGCAAGAGGTATAGCCATGAGCCTCTGTATGAGCCTGTACGTGACCTACTAATGATCAAGCACAACTTGGATGACCACAAGCCCATCATTAAGCACTTTTAATAAAGGTGTTTTTTTTTTTTTTTTTTTTTTTTTTTTAAAGTCAGTTTGTAGTAAAATGAGGAGTATTGAATACACAAGGAATTTTTTACTGTACATCATGAAGGCACTCCCCTTTCTGTGGCTTATAGATCGCTTATCCTGAGTGAATCTGTCACAATTAATACTGGTGTCCATTGACAGCATTATTTAAAAGACATATGCTATAACTGTTACCACAAAGCTGGAAGTACAGAATTGTCTAGAATGTCTTACAGTTTCCCTTCACTGGCACTAAGAGGCCCAAACCTGTTCCAGAATTACAATACCCCTGTGCACAAAGTGAGGTTTGCCAAGGTTGGAGCGGAAGAATTTGAGTGACCTGCACAGAGCCCTGACCTGAACCCCACTGAACACACTTGGGATGAACTGAAACACTGACTGCACCTCAGGCCTCCTCACCCAGCATCAGTGCCCTATCTTACTAATGCTCTTGTGGCTGAATGAGCAAATCCCCACAGCCACTCTCCGAAATCTCATGGAAAGCCTTCCCAGAAGCATGGAGGTTATTATAACAGCAAAAGGGAGACTAAATCTGGAATGGGATGTTCAAAAAGCACATGTGGGTGTGATGGTCAGGTGTTTTGGCCATATAGTGTATGTCTGTAAATCTTATCCTGTCTTTAAGATAGCCGAATTCCTGAACTGACAGTTGAGTTTTAGTAGACTTGTTGCATGAACACCTTTGAGTTTGACTACTAAAACTCAACGCATATCTAGGGTTTTGTTAAGTGCAGTTGTTCACTGGGGTATTGTTGGTGCTGTAGCTGTATGCCTTTGTATACCCATTTTGTATGTGTGTGTTTTAGATCTACCTGTATGCTCCCCACTGTGCCACTCAGTGGTGAAAACACTACAGCGCTGGGAACAGGTGTTACTCAAGAGACTGGAGATTTTCGGTGGGCCTCCTTCCAAATACATCTCCACACACCCGGTTGATGGGACCATGGCATCTGGACCAGCTCTCCTCAGACACAAGGCCTTATTCGAACCTTCTAACACACCGTTCAGGTCAGCTGCGATGAGACATTCTGGATTCTTTCCCAAACACACACACACAGCCAGTTTCTTCAAATGGCCAACATTCTGGAGTATGATATTAAAATGATATTTAGATTTTTTTAAACAGGTAAATCAAATGCCTAAAATGCTTAATGTGGGGGAAATTCCATTTTTTTTTTTATAATTCTTGCTTGCTAATTTGACAATAATGAGACCTGTAACAATGAGGGTTGAGAATTATTGTTACTGTACTGACAGTGCATGTTAATCATGTAGGTCCCGACATCATTCTACACTTCCTGTTAAGAGACTATGGCAGTACCTAGTAAAACAGGAAGAGGTGCAGGAGACTTTTATCCGCAACATCTTTACCAAAAAGCGGGATCGGACAGAGGTACACAGTCGTTTGCATGCTTTTCTGATTTGTGCCATCAAGAGTACTGAAATTGTATTATATAGCTGTGGAAGCTACTGGTTTTAAGAATGCATATAAGTTCAAGGAAAAGAATAGGAATATGTTACTGGTTTTGTGCCGTAACTGTTGCTTGTGTTGTGCAGTTGTTTTGCCTGAATTTTTGTGACGCATTTAGTGTTGATGTAATTTCTTTGCTGCTCGCGTGCAATTTATTTTTGTTACCAGCCTAATTGTACAGTTTTGATGTGAGCTACTGACTTGCATGTTTTCATTTCATGTCTTCGTCTGATGTTTTGTGACTGTGTTTTGAACAATTAAGTCGGTTGAGGACTGCACTGACAGCATGAGGTATTCAGGGATGGAGGAGCCAGGTCCCAATCAGGTACTGCTTGTTTTGTTTTTTTTTTAATATTATTATTATATATATATATTTTTTTTTTTAGATTTGTGGTGCATGTGGGTTGATGTTGTCGGGTATGCGTACATGCTTTACATTTAGTTAATGAAGCACCTTGTGATTTTACCTCTTTCTCTGTTACTGTCTTAAGGTGCATTGAATGTCCTTTGCTCTAAATATAAAGATAACTGAATTATTACATGCATGTTTAAATGACTAAAAGATTTAAAAAAAAAAAAAAAAAAAACCCAAAAAAACTGACACATTTGAAATTAGAATGCTGTTTGGCTAAAATAATAATTGACCAAAGCAGAGTGGGATCAAGTCATGGGGGGGAACTGCACATCTTGCTTCTTCTTTGTACATGTTGATGCACAGATGGCTATTATACTAATGCAAATAAATTTATTGTCATTCATTCATTCATTCATTCATTCATTCATGTTCAGCAATAACTGCTTTGTCCTGGCCTGTCCTGGGAACACTGCGTGAGAGGTAGAAATATGCTTTGAACGAGACACCAGTCTATGGATAGGGCATCTGTTTAGAGTTTTAGTATCTCTGATTTGAGAAATGGCCATGTAACAGGTGATGTCAAATAATGACAACAGTGTATCTGCACAAAAACACACCAGACTTTTTCCTGTTTGTCAGCAATACATTATCTATATCTGTAGTTTAAACAATGTTGATTCATCACATATTCTCATGAGAATGCAAAAGAAAATCCTGGTGTAGGTTTTATGAAGATAATTCTGTAAATCTGAAGCATTTCCTCAACACATAGTAAATCGCTTAAACAATACATGCACACATGAACCAGTCTTATTATTGAAATGTACAATGATGCTGTAAGAATGTGTAACAGCTGCACTAATTCACATAATCACCTTTTTTTTTTTTTCTTGTCCCTTAGAGCCACGTAAAATAACACTTGCTCACATAACATCAGTTATTCTGTAATATGTAATATATAATGGGAATGTGAGAATTGCTGTAGATAGAAATGTTAATGGATCAACGAGACTTGAAAATGATGACTCTGTTTCACACAGATTGAGGCAGATCTGGGTTACCCTGGAGGCAAAGCACGCATCATCCACAAGGAATCTGACATCATCACTGCCTTCGCCATTAACAAGGTGCAGAGCTGTGGGAGAGAAGCACTGGCATTTTCTGATTAAAGTTCTGGTTCTAGCTCATGAAGTGGGTGTATGTGTAATGAAATGTATCATGCTTTCACAGGCCAATCGTAACTGCTTAGTAATTGCGTCCACCCATGACATCCAGGAGCTGGACGTGTCCTCCATCTTGGCCACTCAGATACTGACATGGATTGATGATGAAGCAGAGACGGAAGTGAAGTAATTTTTGGCAACTTCCTCTAAACAATACAAATTTCAAATCCAGGAAAATTGTCCCAGGGACAAAATAATGGGAAACTTTACTTTGTCAATTTTCCTGGAGTCCCACAGGAGGAATTAAAGTGTCGGTTCAGCTCTGTATTCCCTTTTCTTCTTTTAGCTTCTGTTATATTTCTAACAAGGCATATGCCGTATGTTTCTCAGTTGTAAGAGTCCCATCTTCTTTTCACTAGTTACACAAAAGCCATTTATATGAATGGGGTATAAATGAATAAAATGTGGCATCAGTGTAGCTTATTTCCGCTTTATTCACTGGGCAGACGCTGAAGGAAATTATATTATATATTATATTTGGATCTCGTTATTACCTGATTGTCAGTGTGCATACTTTGTTTTCAGATTCATTTGACCATGAACCACATTAATGATCCATTTAAATTGCAGTTTCAAATAACAGGAAGAGAGCAGACACATCATGTTATTCGGTTCTCATTTGGACCTGCATTGTGTTTCATGCGGTGTTTCAGGGGTGATGACTTCTTGGTGGTCCAGACCCGGGATGACTTTACCACTTTGCATGGCACAACACCCTACACACACAGCACCCCTGGCACTCCCATTAATATGCCCTGGTTGGGTGGCCACCAGACTGGCAGAGGAGCAGCCATGGTGAGCAGCCTATGATCGTGTTACTGCCTTTCTTATGCCAGCTTATTTCTTACTGCCTATGAGTGGTAAAATTCTGTTTAAGTCTATGGTTTTGCATAATAGGAATTTACATCTTCTGTTTAGTTCAATTCGATACTGATTTCTATTAATGTACACTATATGGCCAATACTTTGTGGGCACCTGACCATCATACCCATATGAGGTTCTTCCCCAGACAAGTTGAAAGCACTCTATTGTATAGTGTCTCTGTATGCTGTAGCGTTAAGATTTCCTTTCACTGGCGCTAAGAAGCCCAAACATGTTCCAGCATGACAATGCCCCTGTGCACAAGCGAGGTC
Organism: Pangasius djambal; assembly: GCA_022985145.1. Lineage (NCBI taxonomy): Eukaryota > Metazoa > Chordata > Actinopteri > Siluriformes > Pangasiidae > Pangasius > Pangasius djambal. The sequence goes on from CM040982.1 coordinate 14,279,609, forward strand.
CATGAAGACGTGGTTTGCCAAGCTTGGAGTGGAAGAACTCGAGTAACCTGCACAGAGCCCTGACCTCAACCCTACTGAACACCTTTGGGATGCATTGAAACAGTGACTGCACCCCAGACCTCCTCACTCCTGACCTTACTAATGCTCTTGTAGCTGAATGGACAGATGTGTGTGTGATGGTCAGGTGGCCACACACGTTTGGCCATATAGTGAATTTCTTGAGGATCATTCAGTTTTTATCCTTACAACTGTTTCCTAAAGATGTCGTTTCCTTCTAGAACTTACAAAATGCTTTATCCTCCATGTAGCTAATCAAACGAAACATTAACAACGTCAGGAGGATGACGTCCCACCCTACCCTTCCATACTGTAAGTGCCACCAAGTTACCGTTTTTTTTTTTTTTTTTTTTTTTTTTTTGCTGGTAAAATATTAGAGTGAAGCCCAGCAAAGGGTTCCCCCTTTGTGAACATGAACAGGCTAATCTTTATCCAGTGTGAAAGACAAACCCATCCACTACACAACTAGTCCCAGTATTCTCTAGTATTCCTACACTGCCCTCCAAAAGTTTGGAAACGCCTGAACAAAATAGGGTTTTTGGGCAATATCAGCATAAATCCTCTTTAGTTAGTGACCATTTTGCATTGATAATAAGGGACAACACTAGGCATCCGAGCAGTCAGTTTATTCAAACATTGACTTGATATATTACTCCAAGCCTCCTGGAGGATTGCCCAAAGATGA
>CM040982.1:14280450-14296246 GCA_022985145.1 Pangasius djambal
GTCCCTTATTATCAATGCAAAATGGTCACTAACTAAAGAGGATTTATGCTGATATTGCCCAAAAACCCTATTTTGTTCAGGCGTTTCCAAACTTTTGGAGGGCAGTGTACATCTGGTATATTTAGAGAAAATCATGTGCAAGTAGTATTTTTCAGTATAATGGGGTATCTTTTTCTTTGAGCACAGACTTAACAGGAGCTCAGGATGGCAGTGTGAGGATGTTTGAGTGGGGCCATTCGCAGCAGATTATCTGCTTTAGGAGCCCTGGGAACTCCAGGGTCACGAGGATCAGGTTTAACTACCAGGGGAATAAGGTGAGTGAACACAGGTCTCTCGTGCTTTACAGTGAATTTAAAAATAGTAGTAAGTATAGCTTACCTAGTATAACGTAGTATACTAGGTCATATGCATTAAATTGGTAGGCTTTTGTTATGTTAATATATACAGTATATACATCTTTGTTCTTCTAGAGAACTTTAATATTTCGATTTTCAGAATTCTATCTCTATTACAAGTAAGTGATCTTTTTTTTTTTTTTTTTTTTAACTGTTCTTCCCAGTTTGGTATTGTTGATGCAGATGGAGCTCTTAGTCTCTGGCAGACAAATACATCAGGGAACACCCCTAAACCCTACCTGGTATGTGCCATCTTGTTTTTTTTTTTGTTTTTTTTTAATAAAAGATGTTTTTTTCCTTTGGGGTGGTAACAGAGTGTTGTTCTTTGTGTTCCTCTTCAGACATTGCAGTGCCATAACAAAACAGCTAATGACTTTGTGTTTGTGGGCTCATCATCTCTCATTGCCACTGCAGGCCTTTCCACTGACAACAGGTACACTGTGCAGAGCTGGCATTAGAGCCCGCAAGCCATCGGATCATAGCTGATTGCCTTTTCTGCCTGAACATTACTGCTTTCAACACCTTGTTACTCAAGTAAACTTGTTTTCTTTCCACCCCTCCCTCCCTTCCTCCCTCCCTTCCTCCCTCCCTGCCTTTCACGATACAGAAATGTATGCTTGTGGGATACACTGGTCATGCCATCCAACAGCCTGGTTCATGGTGAGTTTACACTGCCATGCCTCACACACAGCAGGTTTCAGGTTCCTCTACATTTGTATTGGAACAGACAATAATTGTAGAACCCAGTATTTGAGTTTGAAGTCTATTTGCAGCATTTCAGAGATGATGACATTAAACAACAAAAAAAAACACTACAGCAGCAGCAAAACCACTAAGTGCACTTATCACTCTGGTTAAGGAAACCACTAATATGTATTTTGTTTTAAAACAATTTCTTAAGTGCTTCACTTTTATCTGTTAGTGGTTTGTCAGTATTTGTTAAAAATTAAATGCAAAGAAAATCAATGCTTCTCTTTTCTGTTGTTGATTAATGCTGTAATTTCATTCTGCAGCATTTTATTCAAAATTAAACACATTTGGAAAATTGAAAACATAATATTACAAATCCATTTAAACTCTGTCCAAAACCACCTAAAAAGAAAAAAAAACCCTTCTTGAGTAGTGTTAATATTTCATCTACGTTCATGTCTACTGAAGTGCTTTGTCTCTTGGCCATAAGCGCCTGTAAGCCATTGATCCCAGGACTGCCTTTGACCAAACAACACTATTTAAAGGAAGAAAAGAAAAAAAAAATCGTTTAAAAAAAATCTGCTGTTACTTATTTCGGATGTGCACAGGTATGTGAACGTGTCAGTTCAGAGAGAAATATTACATGCTTGCTGAGCAACTTGCTAGTCATGCTAACCACATAAGGGCACAGGGTCAGATATTTCAATGATCAGTGATTGATGTTAACAGTAAATATGTATTAGCTAGCAGTAGTGTTATAACGTTAATGGTGCTGTTACCTAATAAATTCTAATAAATGTGTCCTTCACCTCTGGTTTTCAAATATAAAGCACATTCTTAGGCTTTTCTGTGAGCACCTAGAACCATCGACAATGGAAAAACTTGCAGATCTTCTTTTCTCAAACATGCCCTGGATTTGCATGTAGATGACCTAGAAAACACAGAACTGGATTTAACTAGATTCTGCTGCCAGTAGTTTTAATACTCAAACAAACATATATTATTCATAAGCTAAACTGCTTCTTTGCCTGCTGTGAAAAGTAGTGTTGCGGGATAATTCTTAAATGAAGTGTTGCCATGGCAATACTGACAACAGCAGTCCTGATCATATTATGTGCGAGACACACTGCACCTGGCAGTATTGCTTGTATTTTTCTTTATTTTAAGCAGTAAAATAGTACACTATATGGCCAAAAATATGTAGACATCTGACCATCACACCCATATGTGGTTCTTCCCCAAATTGTTACCACAAAGTTGGAAGCGCACAATTGTCTAGAATGTCTTTTTGTATGCTTTAGCATTACAATTTCCTTTCTTAGTTCTGGAACTAAGGAGCCCAAACATGTTCCAGCATGACAGTGCCCCTGTGCACAAAGCAAGCTCCATAAAGATATGGTTTCGACAACCTGATTATTGTGAACACCTTTGGAATGAACCGGAATGCTGACTTTGCCCCAGACTTTCTCACACAGCATCAGTAACCAGTGCTGTTGTGGCTGAATGGGCAAATGCCCACAGCAACACTCCAAAATCACGTGGAAAGCTTTCCTAGAAGAATGGAGGTTATTATAGCAGCAAAGGGAGAATAAATCTGGAATGGGATGTTCAAAAAGTGCATATGGGTGTGATGGTCAAGTGTCCACAAACTTTTTCCCACAAACTTTTGTATATGGTCATACCAGTAATCCATCACCACACCCTTAGCCTATATGAATGGAGCTCTGAAATCTCATTAAGTGTGTCGTTCTGATTGCAGGCTTTAGCTGCCATGAGTCTGGTGCCACTGTGCTGGCTCTTGCTCCCAAACAGCAGCTGCTGCTCAGTGGAGGGAGGAAAGGCTGGATCAGCGTGCTGGACCTCACACTGAAGCTCCAGCGCCAAAGCTTCCAGGCCCATGACTCGGCTGTCAAAGCGCTGGCTGTGGATGCAACTGAAGGCTGTTTCATCAGCGGCTCGGCTGAAGGCAACATCAAGGTATGTTAAATTCATGGTGTTATAGTCCAGAACTTGGTATATCTCAGCATGCACTTTAGGGCAAAATAATGCATGCTTTCATTTATACCAGTATAAGCATAATGTAAAAAATGATACTATTATTAATTATTATTATTAAAATAATACTAAATTATAACACATTTTGATTAAGTAATGAGATACTTCTGAGAGTAATGGTCTCAGTTCAGTGTTTCCACTAAATAATAACTGGAGGCAAAGAGAAGTTATTATTTTTATCTGCCTGCCCATGCTCAGAAAATATTTAGAAGAGTGTAAAGGACATTGTATTATAAAACATATCAATTTTCGATTTACTGCGTGCAGTATATTGTCACCATCACACCTCTAACAGCACAAGTCATGTTTACTACTATGGGACATTAAAAATTACTTGGATGAAGTTGTATTATTAGTAAAATGATGTTCGTGTGTTTACGGCCCCGAGACAAATGATGCTAATTTGGTGAGCTTTTGTGCAGGTGTGGAACATGTTAACGCAGTGCCTGTTGCACACGTTCCCGAACGAACACGCCCGACAGTCCATCTTCCGCAACTTAGGTACAGGCGTCATGCAGCTCGAGACAGCACCAGGCAATCACGTCTTCTCCTGTGGCGCTGACGGCACCATGAAAATGCGTGTCCTGCCTGACCGCGTCAGCACCTACACCAACAATGTGAAGAATGACGTGAAGTTCATCATTTAGCACAACTGAAGAATTCGGAACAACGTTTGCACAGGGTAAGACGAGCAATACGAACCACCGGGTGAAGCGGAACTCGGACCTGAGCGAGTACAGCTCTGCTGAAACACTGAGCAGTCACTGTTTTGGACATGCACAAGACACTGACTGAATTCTCGACGATGGACGTTCTTTCACATCACTTAAATCTGGATCAAACGTAGAAACAACATCATATTTAAGCACATTAGATGATATATTTTACCCCTTTTTAAATGCATTACATGGTTAGTCAAACCCTATTGGAACATGTATACCACATAAGTAAGCCTTAAATAATCTGTTGCTAAGCAGTGTCGTGATTGTGGTCTAGATGAAATAGTGAAAAGTGTCCTTATATTTATACCTAAAGTACAACCATGGACCTCTGTGGCATCATCTGTTGGTTCAAGTGAGGGTTGTAAACTTCTTTGCATACTGTAGCTTACAACCTTGTGACCATTCTTACGTATAACTGTGTACTAGTTTCTGCTTGTATCCCAAATGGTATGAGCAAGGTATTCTGTAATAATAAGATAAACAGTATTTAGGTATTTGTAGCGTAGTCATTGATTTGGTACATTCAAGACCTGTACAGTAAATATGTATATCAGCGCAGGCAATCTACGTTTTTAAGCTTCTTTTTTTTTTTTTTTTCTCCAAAAACAAACTTGAACTCTCAGTCAAGAATGCTCTAGTAAAGAAGGATACGACTTTTCGTACAAAGCACTTTTTTCCGTAGAGGTAATCCACAGGTAATCAGCATTTTTAAGCATTTGTGTGTATGGAACCCAGTTTGGTTGATCAGTGTCTGGCTGACAGCTGATAATTTGTAGTATATTCTTTGCTTTTCTCCGATTCAACACTTTAGGCAATGATCAAGCCCTTGAGGAGCTCAAGTTGCTCAGTTGTGCTGTGCTGCGTCCCCTAACAGCACTAGTGTTCATTTTAATAGAAACGAGTGCGTCCTGTCCCTCTGTCATGCTGCCAAAGTTAAACTCTAGCACTTCTATGCCTTCAGCTTATCATTTTATGACTTGTTCTTTGAATCAAAGGTAAAGGGTACATACTGATAGCCTATGACGAATAAGTAGAGAGACTGATGTTTTTGTCAGCCTTGTGGTTTATGAGGACTGATTACAGTCAGCCATTGCACAAGAATGAAAACTTAACAGTGTAAAAATGTACATTAGCTTTACTTCGGGGAGCAACTGAGAAGAATCAACTTATTTTGTTTATGTAAATATAAAATAAAGAATATCTTGATTGAACCATACTAACCGTAGGCCATTTAAAACAATTGTTTAACAAAATAAATATTTATGATTAGTGTGTCATTTATAGTAGATCTCGCAAATTATACTCTTAATATATTCTTGTTTTTAGAAATGCCTTCCGGCTATTTTTTTTCTTTTTTTTCTTTCCCCCTTCCTTTGTTTTTAGCTTTTGCTAGAAGATCCCCATGCACACTTTACACACTGGTGTCATTCATGTTGTACAGGTTAAGCTCTACAAGTAGTGATATCACCAATCATTCATAGGATTCCATATTTAAAATGGAAAAAAAAAAAAACAAACGGCTAAATGAGGATCAAAATGTCACTTAACAAGGCGGAAAGAAGAAATCGACTGTAGTTGTAGTGTGTAGCATGTCAGGATTTCTCCCTTTAATCTCCGAAATGTGAATATACACAAATCCATCTAATTTTATTATGAATATAAAGATTATTGTAAATTGAAATATGTAATATACATAAAATGTAATGGTATAATAAATCACCTTGCTGCAACATTTATGTTAAGGGTATGTGAATTTTTTTTTTTTTTTTTTTTTTTACTAATTTCCTCCAGGCATTACACAAAGGTGAGATTTATTACAAATTAACACCACACATTAACTATACACAGTAATTTAATTTGACAAAAAGAGTCGGGTTAAATTAAAAGACAGAATTTTGAAATGAGCAGCCTTTTTAATAGACCAGATTCTCTATGAATTTTATTGCTGTCTTTCATTATTGTTAATGAATCAAAAAGATGCTTTCTGTTCTATTTATAAGTCACAGAAATGGCTTGATTGCTAGAAATATTATTCAAACACATCCCACCTTCCACACATCCTCGGCTTTGACAACTCTTAGGATTACAATGTCATTGTTACATAGTATGAAATTTCTAGATTTGTCTAGTAACATTAACAATTATTTTATTTTGCTACATCACATGTATTTTACTTTCCCCAGCTTGGGTTTGGTTTGGAGAAGGTTGAGTGTAACTAATTAAAAGGTGTAATATACTGAAATCTGTGCCAAACAAAGACTCCGAAAACAAATTAAAACTAGATCATGTCCTTAACAAGAATATGGTTATTTTTGATTAGTGTTTAATTCACTTGCAGTTATTGATGATTTGAATATGTTTGAAAAAATGGAACATCTAGCTCGACACTCTAGAAACAATCTTGCACCCTCAGTAAAACTGTCATGCAGTCTGCATTTGCATTTCTCTAAGGCACTGGATTGTTTGGAGTCTCACAGCTTGGCATAATCCTTCAGTATTGTCTCCAGTTTCTGGCTCAGCATGATATTCCCTCTGACTTTCAATTTGCCAGCGAAAAACGCCTGTGGGGGGAAAACAAAACAAAACAAAACGCTGATCTCTGAACAACAGCAGCATTAACGTGGTGGATCACTCCTAACATTCACACATCTGGTGAATCAACCTCAATTTTACATATAAAATGTGGCATAACGGTACCTTCTGAGGGTTGAGCTTCCCCAGCACTACATCCATGAAATCCTCATCAGCCACAGTAAATGTCACATCAGCTTTGCCACTGTATGGACCCTTATGCAGTGCACCTTGTGCTGTTTTTAGATCGATGGCTGTACAGAAACAGATCAGATCTTGGATTAATAGGGACATTATAAATATACCATTGCGTGGTATCTCCCAACATGTGCAATGAGAGTTACAGCATGTGCCATGAAACCCTTTGGAGAATTATTCATTAAAATGGGCAAAATTAATATAGAAAAAGAATAACATGCAAGAAGTGATGCTTTGAGCTCAAAAATTGTATAGATTTATTTATTTATTTATTTTAAGTACCTATTTTTTTCCCCCCAGCACCCTCACAATTAATGTTTTGACATCTGCCATGAAGAGAATATCAGCGCTAAGTCCCTACTAAGGATCGAGACGCTTGTAGACGCTTAAATAAACAATAAATCTTGAACCCCTTTGCATGATTAATCTGATGTCTTACTCCACTGGGCAGCTGTCTTTCCTCCTTTGGTAATTTCCCATCCAAAAATAGCATTAACTTTCTTCACAAGCTCTGCACCCAGGTCCTTGATCCGGCGTCCGATTTCAGCAAACACCAAGTCGCTCTGAAGTCCACTGGCCTATGAAGTCATAGCGTGATTTATAAACCTTTTTGCATATTTACATATGACGTACAAAGATTTGTGCTCTTCTTCCAAATCGCTTATTTTGCTCCAAGATACAATATCATTAATATTTAATAGAAATGATGCGTGTACCTCTGCAGGAGAGGCGCTGGCAACAGCATCAGGGGCTGCATGTAAATCTATATATGCGCCAGATAACACAACAACTCCCGTCTCCTTCACCTGAAAAGCCAGAACAAATAAGCAGATGATGTTTGACGGCAGAATAACAAATAGGATAAAACAGGTTCCGCATTCAATATACACTACAGGCTGATGGAAGCAGTGTAAACAAGCACTTATTCTCACTTTGCAGTGAAAGTGAATTCTGTTGTTCTCTTTCCACATTTCTGTCTGCAGAGACTGGCCTGGTAACACCGGCTTCACAAATCGCACCTATCCAAAAAAAAACAAAAAAAAAAGGAGCAAGCAGGTTGTACATTATAGATAAAAGCAATACAAGATATGAGGAAAAACGGCACATAATGATATTGCATAATTTGTAAATCACTAGATACGAGTTGCGTATCTGTTAGAAAAGTTTTATGAGGTTTCAAGTGGCAGCAGCGTATGAATTTACCTCACCTTAATCGATTTGAATCTGGAAACATCATTCCCAGCATACTGCCTCAGGACATGGCGTGCAGCAAATCCAAATGAGCACAGTCCATGCAGTATGGGAGATTTGAATCCTAAAGTTTGAGATACCTTTTTAAGCTTTTTGTGAACTTTTGATGATCATTTTAGTACAAATGTTATGACTGTAATTAATCGTCTTTAAAAAAAAAAAAAAAGAGTGAAGCAACACCTCTTCTTACCTCCCATTGCTGCAAAGCTTGGGTCTATGTGAAGAGGGTTCCAGTCACCACTCAACCTATACAAAGCAGCCTAAAATGCAAAAACGAGGTTTTTGATAATATCAGTGAAGAAAAAAAAGTGTTCACTAAATTGTGAAATAAGTCAGACCATAATATAACTATATACCTGCATGAATATGAATAAACATCATTGTAATGTATGTGTTTATGTTGCTGTATTTTATACCACTGTCTACAAAATACTAAGAGTACAACAATCATTGTGATGTTTTTTTTGTTTATCATCCATTCATTAACTATTATCAAACTTCACCATTATCAAACTTGACCCTACCTGATCTCTGGTGGTTTCATCAACCACGACTGCATCAGGTGGTCTGTTTGGAGGTTCAGCTGTGGCCTGGGGGGAAAAGAAAAGAAAAAAAAAAAAAAAAGATGAATAACTATTATAAATGCTAATACTTAAACATACATTGCATATTTTACATGGTTTACAAGGCTAGACCGTAGAAGGTTCATTACCACAGCTTTATCTGATGTCCTCTTTCCTCCAAAACCACCAGCACCAACAATAAACACTGAGAACTGATTGTAGCAGAGCAGCTCCTGCTTGCTGTATGTGTGAACTGCACGAATGAAAACGCAGCATCATTGTACCAGTTGCGTTGTTTCTTGCTCAGTTACGTATTTATTTAAAACTGAGTCGTTTCAAATAAATACAGTACTGAGTCGTTCTTTCATTTAAAACAGGGGTGTCCGAGCTTATCCCGGAAAGGGCCGGTGTGGGTGCAGGTTTTCATTCCAACCAAGCAGAAGCCACACCTGAGTCTACTGAAAGCCAAGATCAACTGATTAAACAGGTGGAATCAAATGTGGCTCCTGCTTGATTGGAATGAAAACCTGCACCACACCAGCCCTTTCCTGATAAGATTAAACACCCCTGATTTAAACCAAGCCAAAGTCAGTATAGTAATGAACTCATTATTATATTTTAATAATAATTTTAAAAAAAAACAAAAAAAAAAAAAACTCACCATCCAAGAGTATGACGGCACCAGACCCTTTGTCGAGGATGTCTGCTATTGATGCCTTTGAGGTCAGTGTTCCTAGAAAATAGATGTTAATTAAACCAGCTGATTAAAAGAAAAAAACAACTTGATCATAAAAACCTATGGGAAAGCAGACGTACCTGACGTAGGCAAAGGTTTGTACAACTCCAAGTACTGTTCTCCGTGTAGCAGCTATAAATGAAAATAAGCATTGATCCTAACAAAATATATTCCATTTCACTCAGTGTGCCCTTAAGAGCATAAAATAGTGGGATAGAAATATCGAGCAAGAAAGATGTGTTAACTCTAGTGAGATCAGTTTGAGCAAAAGCCTTGGTGAGATCAGTGACGACAGTGTGCATAATTAAAGCCGCATTACTGGAAAGCATTCTAAGAAAGCTGCTCACCCTGGTGGGGTCGAAATTGAGCCCGGGAACAGAACTGAGTCCTCCGTCTAGCATGGACGCTTGGGCTGGGATGACTCCAAATGTAGGCAGGCAGCTGAACTCCTCGTGACCTTCGTAGAGGAACTTGAGGTGATTGGCTTCTCTGGTAGACATGCCCACACCGAGGGCGTATAGGATGCAGTGCATGTTAGTGTAGCTAAATGTCATCTCAGGAAGCACCTTCCCTATGGCCTGTGCCTGCAGACATACAAGTATAATTGTAGTGGCTTGAAAAGCTGTAAACTGATGTATCATTCAGTTCCCAAAAAGTAAATATATCTGTTTGGTAGTGACTTGTGTCCTCTTGTCTATACATACTGTATATATGACCATAATAAATTTAAGCAACTGAAAGTAATTTAAAGCTGCATATTCAGAACTCACAGGGTTTATGCCAGATGATGCTGAGGTCACAGCACTGGTTGGACTGGCTCCGATTCCTTTCTCAGCCTCCACTTTCGACAGCACATCCACCAGCAAATGCATCGACTCTTAATGGCAGAGCACAAAAGAGGACCGAATGTTTAATTAACGAGTCCACACTCGGAAGACAAAGACAGCGACATTCTCAACGCAAACATAACACGAGTGATGAGCACTACAAAGCCATGCTAATAAGCCTTCTTGCAACTCTCCGTCCTCCGTGCAGTACATCCTGAGGGCAGCTATGGTAAGCAAACACACACAGGAGGATGAGGCTCACTTAGCTTCTATTGTTGTAAACTTGCTTATAGATAACTGCTAATGGAACTCTTTTTGTTTTCAGTTTATTTAGTTGCATATCTGTTTGTAGGCATGTGCACAGAGACCCCATGGAGAGGCTTGAGCCCTTGCCCTTTGACTTAAGTGTCCTTGTGTGTAATAAGTGGATTTTGTATGATCTTTGCGTAGCACCTGGAGTGCAGTCTCACTACATAACTGTCCTTGGCAATTCAGTGGATAATCTCATCAGGATACTGTAGAATGTAGTACCCAAGTACTGCTGTTGAACTCTTATACAGCATGATGTTCATACTGTGCATACTTTCAACACAGTATGTTTGACTATATTTTACAGTACACAAATGCGGAAGAGTACTGATTTATAATCCCACTCTACGGTGTCACCCAAAGAAGGATTCCCTTTTGAGTCTAGTTTGTCTTAAAATTCAAGTCATCTCAGGGAGCTCTTCATTGCCACTGTCATGCCTGGCTAGCTCATTGTGGATCTACATCCAGATTTCTGTAAAGCTGCTTTCTAAAGAGCTAATGGACCAGCTCAGGTTGGTTTTAAGACCTTCACTGCTCTTGAGAGCCTCCTGTGATGCAGTACTGGCTGCCTATATCCCTTTAATCAATTCTGACTTGTTACTGATATGTGCGTCACCATACTGTGGGTTGTGATTATCATACCTATATGATTACTTTTTGCATACTTTAATTACAAGATCGCATTTACATTTGTGTTATTATTGGATGAATACAGTTGGGTTCAATTGTGTTAATGGGCCCCTATTTTTCCCTTGAGCTCCTGTTTGTCTAATTTGTAGGGTGAGGGCATAACACACAGTTGGTGATCTTTAACCCATTTCAGCATTTACCTTGAATAGTAGCTGGCTTGGTGGCATTGGTGAAGTCACAGATCTGGTCCCACTTATTCCGGACCTCCTCTGGGCTCATGCTCTGGTTCTTATGACGGACAATACTGCCCAAAGATCTCTCCCATCGCACTGCAGATCCACATGCAATTAAAAGCCTTCAAATAATCTTGAATTCATTCATCTTTTCCCATTTTAAATAAAAATAGTTTTTTATTCCACTTACACTTGCTGATCCAGCCAGCCCCAACCTAAGAATATTAACAAGAAATGGTTGGAATTAGCACAGGGGTGTCCGAGCTTATCCCGGGAAGGGCCGGTGTGGGTTCAGGTTTTCATTCCAACCAAGCAGAAGCCACACCTGAGTCTACTGAAAGCCAAGATCAACTGATTAAACAGGTGGAATCAGGTGTGGCTCCTGCTTGAGTGGAATGAAAACCTGCACCCCCACCGGCCCTTTCCTGATAAGATTAAACACCCCTGAATTAGCAGAACATTTGCAGCATATAAAAAGTTAACAGTTCTGACTTAATAAAACAGTAAAATTCAGGATCACACCTCAAAAAGGCCTCCATTCTCCTGACACTGCTCATGGCACAGCCACAGGACAAGAGGAGCCACATACTCCGCTTTCAAAGACTCCACCAGATCTGACAAGGACAAATACCATATTTGTCACTAACAATTAGAGCAAGAGGGAGCTCAGAATAAATCCGATCACGCTACATAATATCACAAAACACTCAAAGGTTATTAAAATGCTTATCTTGCAGAATAATCTCACTGAGCTTTTCTCCAAACTACAGCAGAGAAACTAATATTGAGAAAACAGCACTTCAGGAAATGAGTACTCATGGAGCAAAACAAAGTCAATACTGTCTTGCTAACAGCATTTCGCACACATAGCAGATACTTTGGCATTGCTCCCTGGTGTAATGACGACTAAAATAATTTTTTAATCCATACCAAGTAATTAACATGCTTTATTTCTAATTTGGCAGTGACATGAATGTTGCTAGGAGTCGGAGAGTGGAGAATTGAGAGAAAAAATCCTAGACCGAGCTGGTGAAGCATTTTCCTTTCCTGTTAATCTTTGGACATTCATTACTCTTATGAATTGGATTGCTAGCACAATACACACTGCGCTTAGGACTGTTGACACAGAAAGGCGAATTATTTATAATCCACATATTTACATACAGTTGGCTGATTTCAATTTCTTCCACTCAGCTTCAGTCAGCCTTTTTTTTTGGTAGCACAGAGACTAACCAATCATGTCATACCATCAAGCTGCATAGATCAACATTACGTTTTTTTCCCAGTGGGTTTTAAGCCACTTGCACACTGGATTTTCACCACACTACAGGCAGTCCTGGTGGCATATCGATGGCTAACATTTTAGCAAAGATTGGTAGCCTGAAGTTTGGGAATTCACCTGTCAGTGTTCATGTAGATAAAGTCAGCATGAATTAGTGAGAGGAATTCAGGCTGTTTTCATCGAGTCCGATCATTTGGCTCAGCTCACAAATAAGAGGCAACTCTTCTGGCACCCAAAAAAGCTCATTTGCAATTTTTCTTCACCATATTTTGACCAGTGATGTTCTTCTTATGGCTGAAACTGTTTCATGAAATCTTAGTTTTATTAAATAAGATAACATTACTTTGGTTACAACTGATTAAATACATTTTATTAAATGCACTGCAGTCGCCTCCCCTACAACTCTACAACACTGGACTATACAATATAGAGTCCATCTTCAACAAGCAGCAGTGCAGCAGAGCCTCTCTGTTACGCTGCATCACATCAGCACGCGTCTCAGCATTGAAAAGAGGTTTCATTGGAAACATTTTAAACTACACAATGTGCGTCAGCTTTTTTTATTCATGTTTGATCTGACTTGTGCTTTCGCCTATAAAGCAGAAAAGCGTAGCTTCAGATATCTCCTATATCACCAAGGATTTAAAATAAATAAATAAATAAATAAAAATAAAATAAAACACCCCTGCTATTTAATACTATGTAAGCATTCTATTGAGTGCACAGAATGTGGTTTGGGACACAGCCTTGAACTCTTGTTAAATGTGTATTACTTGCTTCTCACAGCCTTCAGATTAGTCCACGCTGTGGAGGACAAGCACAACCCAGAATACAAAGTGTTCTTAGGCAAGTAGCTTGCAATAGCAATACCGTTTTTCTACCAGAGAGGGTCAAATTCCAAAGTTTTTCATACTGTAGCTTTAAGATTTCCTATATTTTGCATTATTGTCAAAAAAAAAAAAAAAAGACTAATTTGTGAGATTGTATGTATGTATTATATGTAAGATTTCCTATATGCTGCATTACTGGCCTATAGAAGGCTGTAGAAACACACAACTGTGGATGTGACATAAAATTCAGTCTCACACAGATCTGCATTAAATACATAAATCACAATACTCAAAATGTCTCAAAATCATATAATGCTAACGTTATATGGCCTTGAAGGATTAAAGTATTCTTTCGTGCTTTATTTCACCTTTTTTTGTGAATCTCTCAAACTTATTAAACCCTACAGGGAATAGTCCCTACAGGATTTTATCCAACCTTGTCCATAACTACATAGTGCTCTTCAAAACTAGACTAAAGTACAAATACTAGTGTAGTGTTCCTGTATTGTAGCTTTACACGCTGTATTTCTAAACATATCCAGCAGAGATCAGTACCAAGCTTGTCTGGAGATTATTTATTTGTTGCATGCTCCCTAAACAAAGGAGTGCTCGTCTAGTACAGGCCTAGTTAAATGGTTTGATAAGGTTTCACTTAAACATACAGGTCCATGTAGTGCTCTGCATATTAAAAAAATAACAAAGCAGAGTACACCCTGATAGACATGCACATTACACACATTCAGAGGGAAAATGTCTGCTTTGATGGAAAAGCTGCCATGACAAAAAATTACACTGAATAGCACGACATTCTGTGCATGAGGAGTTTTCATAGTTAAACCTAGTTATTCAATGCCTGGTCTAAAGGTCTCTAACCTGGTGGCATGACGGTCTGAGTGAGACGTGAGCCTGCTGTAGGCGCAATGGTGTTGCAGTGGATGTTGTACTTCTGGCCTTCAATGGCCAAAGTGTTGGCCAGACCCAGGACGCCCAGCTTAGCGGCACTGTAGTTTGCCTGACCAAAGTTCCCATAGATTCCCGCAGCCGATGAGGTCATGATGATTCTGCACAATGTTGGGCAGATCATTGTTGCCATAGAACAAGTTTTCTTCTTCTTTTTAAATAGTGAATACAATACAAGTCACTTCACTTTTCACACTGTATAGGCATGATCATTACAATACCTCCCAAACTTTTGGTTCTTCATGTGATTCCATGCTGCCCGGGTGACTAAGAACGAACCCCTCAAGTGCACTCTGTGAATGAGGTCTGAAAGAAGAAGAACATTATCTGTGCATTTAGTTATTGACAGAGAGTGCGCAAGGTGCGGTGAATTACATGCACACAAAGGTAAGCTGATTTTTTTTTTTAGACTGTGGGGTGGAGATAAAACATATCCCCACTTCTATGATCAGTTACTCTCAACCAACCCCGTTTTCTTCTGGAAACTATGAATGCGGATTAGGGCCACTGCTTAAAATATAAAAATACAGAAAATACATTCGGGAATGAAGTCATACTATTTCGAGAATAAAGTCAAAATACTGTGAAGGATGGTACATTCCGAGCAGTGTTTGTGTGTTAAAATGAGGGATGCTTAGTATTTGGTGAAGTTATTATCCCTCTTGTTGAAAGAGAAATTGCAGGTAGTGGTCACCATCCAGGCTATCAATGGTTACATCTGCATGCCATTCATTGAGGGTATAAAGTGGAACTCCAGGCTGCTCTGTATCAACAGCAATCGAGCCCCAAATGCATTATGCCATATATACCCACATAAGTGTTAAGTTTATTATGGCGAGTCCATATTCCATTAAAAAAATAAAAAATAAAAAACACATTGGGGCCTTGATTACTGTACTGAGCGTGCCAGAGTTGCATCGGTTATCCTGCAGATCTAACAATCTTTAGCTGGTGATCATTGCCTGTTATTTCTCCTTCAGAGCAGGAAAAAAAAGTAAAAGGGGTGACCTCTGTGGAACAGAAAGTAGATAAGATTAGAAAGGATGAAGTCAGGAAGGCTTTGAAGAGGATGAAGAGTGGAAAGGCAGTTGGTCCAGATGACATCCCGGTGGAGGTGTGGAAGTGTCTCGGAGAGGCAGCAGTGGAATTTTTAACTAGTTTGTTTAACAGGGTTTTAGAGAGTGAGAAGATGCCTGAGGAATGGAGAAGTAGTGTATTAGTGCCGATCTTTAAGAATAAGGGTGACGTGCAGAGTTGCAGCAACTATAAGGCGATAAAGTTAATGAGCCGTACAATGAAGCTATGGGAAAGAGTAGTGGAAGCTAGGCTAAGGAAGGTAGTGGAGATTTGTGAGCAGCAGTATGGCTTCATGCCCAGAAAGAGCACAACAGATGCAATTTTTGCTCTGAGAATTTTGATGGAGAAGTATAGGGATGGTCAGAGGGAGTTGCACTGTGTGTTTGTAGACTTGGAGAAAGCATATGACAGGGTGCCAAGAGAAGAGCTGTGGTACTGTATGAGGAAGTCAGGAGTAGCAGAGAAGT
>CM040982.1:14301646-14328432 GCA_022985145.1 Pangasius djambal
TGTTCATGTTTATGTTCATAAACTTTTTATTTAATAAAATATGTTTTCATAGTTTGTGTTGTCCCTTATTATCAATGCAAAATGGTCACTAACTAAAGAGGATTTATGCTGATATTGCCCAAAAACCCTATTTTGTTCAGGCGTTTCCAAACTTTTGGAGGGCAGTGTATATATACACACACACACACACACACACACACACACATATATACACATATACATATACATACACACACACTTTTTTTAATCCCTTCATATTATTTTTTATGTACATATTTTTCTTTATATTTAATATTTTTCTATATTTTTTCTACGTCGGAACAGTAAAGCATTTCACTGCAAGTTGTACCGTGTATGGTTATGCATGTGACAAATAAAATTTGAACTTGAATTTGAAAAGGCATAGTGCTGCTATTGTCCTCTCCTACTGCTGCTGCTGCTATTTCAGTTGCCCTTTGCTCTGAACACACCAGGCTCGGTTGCAACATTGACACTCAGTATATAATGTCATATGTCATTGAGTAAAGTCCTCAGCGAAGCATCGATCCTATTTGTGTAGCACCATTCTTATTATTAAGGGTGCTACTCTTGCGTTTACACTATTTCAGCTACTTCTATCATACTCTTGTAATATGTGCACTATTGTCACTAGGTCACTTTTAAACAGAACTGCGTACTGGTCGGCGCTGTAGTCATTGTACTGTCTTGTTCTGTCTTGTACTGTCTGCACATGTTTGCACTTGTGCACTTTGTGTATAAATTTATGTAGTCCCTGTAGTTCTGTGTTGTTCTTTGTCATCTTATGTAGCACCTTGGTCCTGGAGAAACGTTGTTTCGTTTCACTATGTACTTGTATATGGCTGAAACGACAAACTCCACTTGAACTTGAACTTAAGGCACAATGGCATACAGACAAAATACTCAGACATGAATACAGATATTTAAGCTGTTATGCAACTGTACTATAAAAAATTAAGTTTCAGAGAGAAAAGGGTTACCAAAGGGTTGGAAGGAGAGATACTGTGAGAAGTGTTCTTGCTAAAAGTGAATCTTGCTAAGAAGGGTGTTTTTATGAAATCCTAAAAACGTCAGTAATACGCTATCTGATAAATGATAAGTACAATTAATAGAAAAACTAAATACATAGGGGAAAAAATTCCCGTTCCATCTTTTCACTTGCCATCATTTTTCTGTTCTAGCACATGTTTAATCATCTATTCATGGGTTAAATTGGGATTTAGGGATGGAAGACTTTTAATTTTTTTTTCCATGGGTGCCAACATTGTAGAACAAATATCAGGACAATTTAGATCCTATTACAAGGAGTTTCAGTATCAAAAGTAGCATTTTCTTTCCTGGTAAATATACGCGGCCTAATAAACCTTTAAACTAGCAAATCATGATCATGTTACCGATCAAAAAGTACACACACAGCATTAGAATACTGCCTTGACTGAAAGAATGAAAATGAAAACATACAGTCAGGTCCATAAGTATTTGGACGGTGATACAATTTTGCAATTGTTGCAAACCTGGTTATAACACAGAGGAGTTGGTGACTATAAAAAAAATAATAAAATATTCAACAAAAATAGTTGATCCTCGTTATTTTAAAAAAAGTTAAATAAAAATATAAACCAACTCAGCTAATGTATTCAGTATTTAAACATACTTAAATATGAATTTTGTTGAGAAGTGTACTTTATTCAAATTTGCTTGAAAAGGCATGACATTAATATGGAGTTGCCCCTCCCTTGGCTGCTATAATAACCTCCACTCTTCTGCAAGGCTTTCCACTAGAGTTTGGAGCATGGCTTTAAGGGTTTGCCCATTCAGCCACAAGAGCATTAGGGAGATCAGGCACTAATGTCGGGTGCAGAGGCCATGTGTGGAGTCGCATTTCTAATTCATCCCAAAAGTGTTCAGTGGGGTTGAGGTCATGGCTCTGTACAGACCACTCAATTTCTTACACTCTCTGCATCACCGTACACATACCCGTCAGTGCAGAGAGGGGATTTGTGAAAATGGAGCAAGAGGTCCTCACTGCAACCTGCAGCACGATGACGTATTGGATTAGACCCACTACGTTCTGGATGTTGTAAAACACATGCGCCGTAGTAGGTTTTGATAACGTCCTGAACTTTATTCTGACAGGAAAGTGGCAGAAAAACGATGGCTTGATTGACGGCAGATACAGTATGTCGGTCAGGGTTAGAACATCCAGTACGTAGAGGATCCAACCCAATACATCATCGCACCACAGGCTACAGCAAGGACATACTCAGATGCAGGGACTCTGCAAAAAAATGGCTGTAATTCCTAAATGGTTAATGCAGTTTTGTTTTTTTTTGTTTTTTTTTGAACCCCTTGAATTTAAGATGAAAGTCTACACTTCAATCACATCTTGATTGTGTCATTTCAATGCATTGTGGTGGTGTACAGAGGCAAAATTAAGAAAAAAAATAATAATAAATGTGTCACTGTACAAATACTCATGGACCTGACTTTATCTCATCATCATTATCACCAGTATACTATCAAATTATAATAGCTCCCTTTAACTTAGACACATTATAGCTTTAGACCAAAGGTGAAGGATTTTCTTCAATTTATATGGGGAGTTGTGTCTGACTGGGATGTGTCATAAATGCGTGGCAGTATCCGCCATCACTGGCAAATCAATGTCAACATGCCCTTGACTATTAATAATATTTTAATCAGGTCGACATAATTTTTAAAAAAAATTTGTAAGTAAAAGTAAGAAGTTTAAACAAAAAAAATCCAGCAAATTATAAACAGAAGTAACAAAAGGTTATTTCATGATCTTATTGAAGTGAAGTGATTTGTGGCCAAGTTTGGTGACCCATACTCGGAATTTGTGCTCATTTAACCCATCCAAGTGCACACACACACACACACACACACACACACACACACACACACACACACACAGTGAACACACACCCGGAGCAGTGAGCAGCCTTTTTTTTGCAGTCACATGGCCTGAAATTCGTCTTTTTAGGATATCATATATGTTGTCTCCATATTTTAAATATGGAAGAGGCTGTAAACAAAACCAGCTGTGAGATCTTGCTACAGAAACAAGGCTGCACTGCCCACAGTGTAGCAATGCTGTATCAGATCAGTTAAGAGGTGAGCTGAAGGACTCTTCTAAGCACCTGCTTGCAACACAGTGTGAGCGAACTCGACAGATCTGTTGCTGCTGATATTCTCGGGCTAGCTAGCTGCTGAGATAACTTTATATTAGGGCTGCACGATATATCGAAATGAGCGAAATATCGCAAATGTAAATATCGCGATATGCATATCTTCAATACTTCAAAAGGTTACGAAAAATTCAAAGTTTTAGGGCGATGCAGACAGCAGAGATTGCTTTCTATTCCTCAAAAGAACATGAAATATATCAATTTATATATAATTTAAATCGATTTTACACACTTATAGCATTATAGTACCGCATATCGCATTATTTAACAAGTTATCGCATATCGCGTTTTTCTTCAATATCGTGCAGCCCTACTTTACACACACACACACACACACACACACACACACACACATATATATATATATATATTTCGGATGAAGCGTAGATTCGGTTTGTTATTGTTTACATTTGCTTAAGGGAGTTATTCGAGTTCAAGGCACCGCTGGCCAGTATCTCTGTGCTGGCCTACTGATAGTGATTCTCCACCGAGCAGCGAGACTGCAAGAAGCTGTTTTAGTCAGCAACAGCAGGTTATTAACAGTTTAAAGGACGGCACTAACGTCTCAACTCACCACCGCCAGCTCCAGTCACAAGAACAACTTTTCTAGCAAACGACAGAGGCGCGGACATGATGAAAACTCAGCCTTTCTGCAGGTAAACTGGCAGCGTTTACATTGACTCTTCACCTACTTCCTGCAATGGACTTCATGACATCGCGTCATCACATCCAGCCAATCAGCGCTCTGCTCGGGATTCGATAACAGCGATACACTAAAGGGCGAATCCCAAATGACTCGCGATTCCCTATGAATGAACGGCGTGAAGCATTGGCCTTGACGTCATATGTAGTGCACTACTTTTCATCGCTGCTGCTTGTTTTTGGTCTACAGTTCCGTATGGCTTCGACACTTGTCAGAAAACCGTGTCAAATGGATATGACAAATTTCTCAAAAATATACAAAAATTGGTATTTCTGAGCCAAATGAAGAGCCAAGTCGCTCTTACTTATCAGCAATTTATTTTTCCTGAAAACGCCAAAAACAAATAATAATATAAAATTCTACAACAAACAACGTTTCTCACACAGTAATGATTAACTGAGAGCACAGCTGTCCCATCTTTGTTGTATGTACAGGCAGGTCCATAAGTATTCGGACAATTTTCGTAATTCTGCTTGTGTACACCACCACAATGGATTTGAAATGAAGCAGTTAAAATGTGATTGACGTGTAGACTTTCAGCTTTAATTCAAGGGATTTAACAAAAATATTGCTTTAACCATTTAGGAATTACAGCCGTTTTTTGCAGAGTCCCTCCATTTGCACAGGCTCAAAAGTAATTGGACAAACTAACATAATCATAAATATTAGGATTATTTTTAATACTTGGATGCAAATGCTTTGCAGTCAATGACTGCCTGAAATCTGGAACCCATGGACATCACCAAATGCTGAGTTTCCTCCCTTGAGATGCTTTTCCAGGCCTTTACTGCAGCCGCCTTCAGTTGCTACTTGTTTGTGGGTGTTTCTGCCTTCAGATTTGTCTTTAGTAAGTGAAACGCACGCTCAGTTGGGTTGAGTTCATCGAATGTTTAAGAACATTTAATTTCTTTGCCTTAAGAAGCCCTTGGGTTTGCCTTTGTGGTATGTCTTGGGTTATTATCCATCTGTACTGTGAAGCGCCGTCCTATCGGTTTTGCAGCATTTGACTGAATCTGAGCAGAAAGTATAGCTCTATATACTTCAGAATTCATCCTGCTACTTCTATCAGCAATCACATTATCAATAAACACCAGTGAGCCAGTTCCACTGGCAGTCATACACGCTCATATAACATAACGCTTCCTCCACCATGTTTGACAGATGATGTGGTATGCTTTGGATCATGAATCCTTCTTTTCCTTCTCCATACTCTTCTCTTCCCATCATCCTGACACAAGTTACTCTCGCATCAGAACTGGTCAGGCTTTTTTTTTTTTATAGGTTATTTAGCAAAGTCTAATCTGGCCTTTCTGTTGTTGAGTGTTACCAGTGGTTTGCATCTTGAGGTAAACCTGTATAGACTCCCTGACCTGTATATGCCTGTATTTACATTCATGAAGGTATCTCTTGATTGTAGAGTTTGACAAAGATATACAGACCTACTTCAGACTGTTCTTGACTTGGCTAGATGTTATGAAGGGGCTTTTCTTCAACAAGGAAAGAATTCAGCATTCATCCACTTTAGTTGTCTTCTGTGGTCTTCCAGGCCTTTTGGTGTTCCCCAGTGCATCTCTCTAAGAATGTACCAAATTGTTGATTTAGCCACTTCTACATTTTTTGCTATCTCACTGATAGGTCCGTTTTGTTTTAGCAGCATAATGATGGCCTCCTTCACTTGCAATGACACCTCTTCGGACTGCATATTGCGAGTTCCCATGAACAGATACCAAATGCAAATTCAACACTTGAAATCAACTCCAGACCTTTTATCTACTTAATTTGTCATGAAATATTGAGGAAACAGGCCACATCTGGCCATTAAACTGCTTATCAGTCAATTTTCCAATTACTTTTGAGCCTGTGAAAATGGAAATACTACGTAAAAAAAAAAATAGCTCTAATTCCTAAATGGATAATGCAGTATTTTTGTTAAACCCCTTGAATTAAAGCTGAAAGTCTACACTTCAATGGAGTACAGAGGCAAAACTGAGAAAATTGTGTCACTGTCCAAATACTTATGGACCTGACTGTATGTTGAATCATGGTCCCTTTGCTATCTGGACTGACACAATTCTGCATCAACTTGTTTATTTAGTTTGTACCTTTAGGATACGAAATCTTCCAAGAATGCTTAATTTTGTTAAATAAACATGGATCCTAGTTTTTTCAGTAGTTGCTAATAAAATTAGCAACATCACAAGCATTTAGAAAATTCAGCATATGAATTTCACATCAGACAGATATAACTAGAATACTTTTCCTCAGTCCAACAGACTGAATTAATTCCCTTCTCACAATCAACTTGTGTATTAGATCCATTACCTTCTTCTTATCTAAAAGAAATACTAACAGAAGTAATCAAACCCTCGGCTCCTTTCAAAGGTTCTTCCTCATATCATCCTTGCCACCGTCGCCTCTAGCTTGAAATGTTTGCCAGTACGATATTCACTGGCATTCTCCCACCACATGCACAGTCATGGGAAAAAGAAAGTACACCCTCCAACTATGCTACTTGGTGCAGCCTTAATTTTTTTAGTACTAGTATGTAGTGGCCATTTATGGACAAACAAGGCTACCATAAAGTTTATGTTTGGCTGGTGCAGCTGGCTTCTGGAGTCTACACTCCTATTATAGATAGATAGATAGATAGATAGTGTGTGTGCAGGCATGTTTTATATTTTGGTGGGTCCCCACAAGGATAGGAATATCTGACATTTTTGACATTTGGCTGGTCAGAAGAAAACTGCCCTTTTATGAATATGCAGCCACCGGTACAGTGGCGCAGTGGGTAGTATTGCTGTCTCACAGCTCCAGGGTCCCAGATTCGATCCTGAGCTCTGGTTACTGCCTCTGTGGAGTGTCTGTGCATGTTCTCACAGTGACTGCATGGGTTTCCTTTATTGTTCTCCGGTTTTCTCCCACCTTCCAAAAACATGCCAGTAGGTGGACTGGCTACACTAAATTGCCCCTAGATGTGAATGAGTGGGTGAATGTGTGTGTGTATATGTGTGTCTGTGTAGGAAGGGTGTATTCCCACCTCATTCCCAGTGTTCCTGGGACAGGCTCAGTATCCACTGTGTCCCTGACCAGATTAAAGTGGTCACTGAAAGTGAGTCAAAAGGTTATATTTTGGTTACTGAGGTTAAGGTAAGGGTCAGGGTCATGTGTAGGCATAGTATTAATTAGCAGCATCGATTATAGACGCTCCTCACATAATAAGACAAACGTGTGTGTGTGTGTGTGTGAGAGAGAGAGAGAGAGAGTGCGCGCGCGCATGGCAAAAACGTTTATTATTTAAATGAAATGTCAGTCACGATTCAGGATTCACTCGCCGACTTTGCTTATTTTAATGTCCAATTACTGGATGCCATATGCACGAGACCCTGTACAGAAAGGGCGCAATGTGTTGCTTCTATTTTTTATTTTTATTTATTTTTTTAAATGAATGAACCAGGCTGCTTGCCCGTTCGGAAATGAAATGCCTTAGTGCGCATGCGCGTGTACCGGGACGCGTCCTCCGCGCTTCCCCCCGCCTCCCCCGCCCCCCCTCCAGATTCTTCTGCAATGTATAAAGAGGCAAGAGAAGAAAACATAACATTAAAATGCACGAACAAAGTGCGCCGATCGTCATGAGAGGATATAGCTGCAGTCCTTGATTCGGAGTCTTCTTCCAGAGAATGTCAGGGACAGCAAATGCGGAATCGGAGGGAGTCTCCAAAGTTCAAATAAAAAGGCAGATCAAGACAATCGTGGAAGATTTGGAGAACATCTTAGGGGACTTGAAGGATGTAGCGAAAGAACTCAAAGAGGTTGGTTTGTGTGTGTGTGTGTGTGTGTGTGTGTGATGGGACCTGGCTGCTGAATGAAAACCGTACCGTAATGCAATGCGAAAAGGTTTCTGTGATACCTTCAAGTGGTGGAATAAGACGTCTTTAGGAAGGCTTGTAGTGAGCTTCAGCTCAATCAGAGCACACTGACGCTTTCACTCAGCCAGGCCTTGGTGTATTATGGTTATTTGTTGAAGATTTGTGATAACATTTTTTGGGTTTTACACTGGATGCTTGGAAATTAAATATCATATAGCCATTCAGTGCCTTTTATCACAGCTATGTCAACCATGGTTTACTTTATTATTATTATTATTATTATTATTATTATTATTGACATAGCTTACTTCTCTCAAATACAGCTTTTGGTTTGATTTGCACCAGCAATGCACATTTGTTCCCATTTGCTGACAAATGTGTCAAATGATGCTATTTGCATTGAGGCAAATGGCTCTCCCTGTAGATTAATGAATGGCGACCCTACATGGCTGTTTATTTGGTTTCATTTTTTATATCCTTGTTATTAAGGCCAGTGGATAGCAAAAGGAACTGCAGGTCTTTGCAGTCCTGCCACTGTGGTTTAGGATGTAGCACTCACACTACTAACGGATGATACATAGGCTCTATATAGTAACTGAATATATAGCACTACACCTAACTTACTTTACCATAGTCCAGCATGGCTATAGTGGAAAATATCTACGTACATGATGATGGACCTTAAATGATGATGGACAATGGCCAGCACACTCTAACCCAAAACAATAATATACCAACATGCAGGCATAAAATGTCTTTGCACTATTGCTAACAGACATTATATAGAATCGTATGTATAGCCTGATTTGCAATGCAGATGTTGCTTGCCTGTTTCATTTGTAGTGAGTGTGGGAAGAGCATGTACAGAACATTGTATTAGGAGGGGTAGAAAGCACTTGTGGCTTTTTTGTGTCTATATATAAGTTTATAAGTCTATATGCTGCTGAAATCCCAACTTTACTATTATATTCATAGCTCTTTATATAATCATCTGCACAGTAACAGAGAGTGGGGCCTCTTAAGCTTTGACATCACTTGCTAAATACAAATATTTATTTATAGCATCCTATGAGCCCAGGCTCATTTTAGTATATTATGTGGCTATTCAGTATTTAACCGTATCTATAGCCACATGATCAATATCACAGCGCATGGCTAATTGGATGGGGTGCACTCTAGATACGTACAGTATTAATGTCTATTTGTGTTCATGCTTTTTCAAGGTTGTTCATGAAATAGACTCCCTGACCTCAGACCTCCAACTGGAGGAGACGGCAAACAGCTCGAAGACTGACACACTGAACAGCAGCTCGAGCAGTACCACAACCACTACCACTGCCTCCAGCATTGAGAGAATCAAGATCTACCCTGAAGACGCCTTCCTCAGACCTCCGCCCATGGTCTCTGGCATGCTCACAGTACTGAAGAGGACCCATCCTCCTCTCCCACCCCCTCGCTTGATGCCAGCCCGAGTCGAGGACCACAGCAAGAGCCTGTCCTCAGGGAACCAAGCCAAAGAGAACAGAACACTCATGCGCAATGGCGTCTTCTCTACAAAGCCCATTAACATACCCGGCAGAGATTCAGTATGCATGCCTAAAAGCTCGACAGAGAAAGGACTGACTCTGATACCCCTTCTGAGGCACAAAAAAAGCCGATGTCCCCAGGTGACACGGGAACGGGTGCGATTCAGTGAAAAGGTCCAGTACCATGGCTACTGCCCGGACTGTGACCTACAGTACGACATTGACAACACAGATATGCACTTACACAGTGAGCTTTTTGACATGAAGCTAAGCCCCATTCATCAATGCTCCTCCATGGCCCCAGCCCATGTTCTGATGGAAAACGGTGGGCTGAGCCTCAGTCACAGCTTTCCTCCTTCAACTCAACCTTGTGTGCCTCATCAAGCTACTCCAAAACCGCAGAAAACCATACTACGCAAGTCCACCACAACAACTGTTTGATATATAAATCCCCCTAAAGAGACATTTAATAATCTTTTATATATTTTATTTAATGTCATAAGCACTTTGTACTGCAATATAAAATGGATTACCTGAAGATGGAAAAAAGGAAAGAGGCTATGGGGATGGCTTACTTCACTGGAAGTCAAAAGAAAGTAAGTGATCAGTGAGTACTCTGTGAAGTAAATAATAACGACGACAGTTCATTCACACGGAAGCATCCATTAACACTTGTTATCTGTGGAAATGCTGGAATAGACAGAGTGAGATATTAGCAGATAGAAGACAAACATATGAAATATAAATTCATAGAAAAGTTGGATTCTGCTGAGGTTCCATTTTTCTTTGTTTATTTGTCCTGTGGTATGGAACAAAATATTGGCCAGCAGCTGGTAGAAACTAATGTGTTGAATTCATTTTGAAGGGAAATTGGCCACATTATCAAATATTGTCTTAACTGTTTGGAATGGGTTGGACCTGGTAATTGTATATTGCACATGGAGGTAGATGATGGGTGATGGATATAAGAACTCTGCATACATGCAGAATATACTGAGAATCAGGATAAATGTGTATTTGATGATGACCTCAGGTCAGACAATATGGTCATTTAATATTTATGTAGAGTCATAACAATTCAAGTGGTCTATAAAAATGTGAGATATTGCTTGCTGAGGGTTGAGGTCAGACACCAAGACAAACCTGGCCCAGGTTTTTCCATTGGATGGCAGGTATCCAAGATTGTATTAATTGGGTATAATGTACTATCGACATCCCTAGACTGTGAATATATACCACAGTTCCTCCAGGAAAGATTCAGAATTTATAATGTATACGAACATTTCAGAGTTATCCTGAGATATGTTTGCAACGTACACTACGTTCTGATGACACCATGTCCCCGTTTTTACATTCAAATCAAGGAGCGAGATGAAAGGCTTATTGAGTGCTAAGGGTTTAGGAAAGGAGGCATGCCCTCGAGGGAGTCGAAAATAGCAAACTTCACTAATTAGAGAAATTAAGCAAATGCTGATTATGGAATTTCACTCCAGCTTTGCATCAACCTAAATATCAACTCAAGTGTCAACTGCATTCAGTGTAGTGGTGTAATTGAATTTAACACTGTGAATTATCAACATAAGATGTACACCGTCACTCCTTGTGCTGTTGAAGGGTTAGAAGCAGAGTTGACATCTAGTAATCAAGCTTATATGACCCTAATAAAGTGTGTTTTTTCCCCTCCAGTATGGAAACAAACGGCTTCCGTTTAAACTGTATTTACTATATTTTGAACCTTGAACCAAACAGTAACAATTCCAGTGATCATCCTTCATCAGTAATCTAAATCAATTATCTTCACAAAATTCTGCACTTGCTAAGCCCAATAGTAAAACGATTAAAGCAAGGATAATGTCAAGACAGGCTTATAAAGCAATATGTCACTTGTACAAACTCCCAGTAATCTGAAACAATAATGAAATCTAAACACAGACAAGTTTTTCTCTGATGATATTTACCTTCTGACATTTGAGCAAATAACCAAATGCGTGACATGTTATATGCTATTGCAATTTTTTTTTTTTTTTTTTTTTTTTAAAAAACATCTTAAGGTCTGCAAATAGATCTCACTGTGTGATGGAATCCAAGCAGTTTATTGAGGGACAGGGAAAAACAAAAAAAGCAGGCAAATGGTCAAAAACCAGCAAAACTTTATACAAGGATAAACCAAAACAAACTTGGAATACAGAACAAAGATTAAAGACTATAAGGGTTCGAAATATAGAATAAAGAATAAAGGAATAAAAGAGGCTAAATGAGGGCATCAAACAGATGAGCCTCATTAAGCAGTGACTGATAACGGATCAGTATTTTCGGCATGGTGACTCCCGCTGGTGGATAGTGGGAATTTTGAACAGCACACCTGAAAGAGATTACAAAAGAAAAAGAAGGAAAAAAAAAAACTTGAATGTGCCCTTGTTGAAACATATGACCATCAATATGCAGATGAGTATACTTAAAATTTAATGCCTGCTAATAAATAATTTTTTATTTTCGCTTTCTTTTAATCACTTAAGCAGGTCAGTTCAGGCAGTTCTGGATTAACAGATAAAGGGTTGAGGTGATGGATCTGTTCTTACACTAAAGAAGAGAAGAAACCGTGCTGACACGGGTCGAGCAACTTACTGAGAATTCACAGTTTATTCTTTAGACAATATAAGGAAGTAATTCCATACAAACCATCACTATATTTAGAACAGAATCCCAGTTGTATTCTTTCTGCAAATGTTTAAAATAATCTTTCCACAGAGTGCTGTAGAACAAACTAAAATAGAAAACTGATTTCTACATTTCTAAAAATAATATTCTCAAAGGTTATTAGCTCTCCAGCATGTGCAAAAAAAAAAAAAAAAAAAAAAAAAAAAAATCCTCAGTGGCCTGTGTTGCTGTGCTGAACACTTGACGTTTTTAAGAATATACTTCAGATTTGGAAGTCACTCAGTGCCTTAGCCCAGGTCAAAAATACACAGGGAAAGTTTGAGATTATTCATCCAAATTGCTCAAATCTCTGCCATCAACTGATTGCCTTAAATAAATCAGCTCAATGTTATAGTGGGAAGCTAATGTCAGGATACCAAGAGTGAATCAGATACACTTCTATTCAACATGACAGAGAATTTGTAGGCAGTGATTTTCATAGCAGAGATGTCAACATGCTGTGCTTTGTCTATATAGAGCAGATGCATCTTTCTTCTGATTGTAGAAAAATTTTTTATTTATTCCTTTCACTGTAATATAGATTAAGTGTGCATCTCTGCTGGACTGATGTAACCTAAAGGATATTTTCAGTATTTCCTTATAAATTAATAGGTTATATGAGGTTGTTAATAATGTGTGTCCTCCTTTTCAGAAATATAACTGGCACCTTTTCATGATAGAGTGGCATGGTGTGTGACTACTTGTATCATTCTCTGCTTGATATATCGCTTTGCTTGTATTTTCACATTTGAAATTCACTTTGGATAAAAGCTTTGATCCAGCGCTTGGGTTCCTGTCTGTGTGGAGTTTCTGAGCATGCTCTTCCTGTGTCCAGGTGGGTTTCCTCCAAGGTCTCTGTTTTCCTTCCTTCTTGTGAGTGAGTGTGAGCGTGAGTGTGAGTGTGTGTGTGTGTGTGTGCATGGTACTCTGTGATGGACTGACTCCCATCCAGGGTGTATTCCTGCTTCATGACTAGTGTTCCCGGGAAACCACTCTGGTTCTGCAATCACTGTTACCCTGACCAGGATAAAGCCGTTACAGAAGATGAATGAATATTTCCATGATGAAAATACCATAATTCAAATCATAATCACAGTGTAATCAAGTTATCAATCCAAAGTTGGTCATGTATCACTGTTGCTAGGCAAAGAAATGTGTTGCAAAAAGACATCTGAAGCCAGCAAAAGTGTTGTTGAGTAATCTAAATAGGAATAGAAGTTATTTTTGGATATTCATGTTATTGTGGATATGTTATAATGTTGTTTGAAGGGCATGATGTTTAATAAGGCTGTGTAAACTGTGCATTATGAGGCTGAGTGCAAATTGTTGTTTAGAACAACAGGAAGTTTAGCACACAGGCCTGTCTGATTTCTGTTTAAACTTTATTATTTAAATGATTATTTTACATTTACTACATTCGCAATTTTATTCAAGGCAACTTATAAGTCAGACATAATGCAAGAGTAGAAAGAGCATAAATACGGGATAAATAAGGTTTTTCATTTGAGTATCTACATACGATAGGCCACATTCCAAAGTCTCTGCTATGAGAGTGTGTAGCTATTAAATGATTTTCCTTCGACCCTCTCAACTTACAATATTCCGTGTGCATATTTTTCCAAAATAGAAAAGTTGGAATAAGTTATACTAATAGTGTTATGGATATGGAAAAGCTGAAATAGTGCCATAAAATGTAGCAAATGTTATTTAGTGAGACAGCGAAATTGTTTGTATGGAAAATGGCACCAGGAACAGCGAGATATTACAAATGAAATGAATAAGAAATAAATAAAATTGGAAGTCCTTTGTCTTTTGTGCTGTCCCAATTTATCTGAAAGCGACATCTAATACAGAAAGAGATGCTTATCATGTCAGACAGTCTGTATTTTTTTTAAAAAAAAGAAACCACTTGCTTTAAAATATATAGTTGAGGGATACTAGAGACCTCAAGCAGTGTATTAAAACATCACTCAGGATTTTGGATCAAGATGCCGAGAAGAAGAGATCTAAGTGACTTTGAAAGAGGGTTCATTATTGGGGCACGGATGGCAGAAGCTTAGCTTTGCCTAGCTGGCTGTGTTTCAGTAGGAACAGTGACTGAAGTGACATTTACATTTAGGTCTGTAGGAAAGACATCAGTAAATACAGATGCAAATTGTGGTCAGAAATGCACATTCAATTATTATAATGCTCATGCATTAATGTGATATGTAAGGAAGAAGAGAAGAGCAGCGGTTCTAATGCAGAACACGATCAGACTGTCAACAAGAACACTCAGCTGATAACTGCATAGGGTGGGATATTGTAAGGTTGCAATGCATAAACCCCTCATTACAAAGACATGCACATATTAGAACTCAGAGGTGCAAAAAAACCATAGGCACTGGTCTATAGAGATGTGAAAAAGTGATATTGTCAGATGAGTCATCCATCATCATTTTGGGTGAGTGCATTTGTGGCAAATTAGGGGTTCTGGTGGCTCTGTTATGCTGTTGGGGTCATCTTGCTGGCATGGTTTGGGTCCAATTTTCCTCTTAGAGGGAACGTTACTGCAAATCAATACAAAATTGTTCTAACTGATTTCAGACCAGGGTTAGCTGGCTCTCTACCACTATCACCAAAACACCAACTGAGGGAATATCTTTGGGAAGAATGATGTTCCATCTCTCCAGTACAGTTCCAGAGATGTGTACAATCAGTGCCAATGTACATTGAAGCTGTTCCGGTGGCTAGTGGTGGTCCATGTTGGTTTTACCTTTAATTTATCACCCATCTGTATACAAACGACCAAAAGTTTGACTGCTGATTTTACTGTTCTCTAATTGCACATATTTGTCATATTTTTGTGTAACTAAAAATACAGCAAAATTGATGCTCTGAATATAGATTGTCATATTTTCCTCCGGTGCTTCCTCATTCATATGCAATTCTCAACTTGCACAACATAGATACTGATATTTATCTAAACGCAATACTGAAATAACAGAAGGCTACAATATGTAAATGAGCCCTTTACAAGATCACAAACATTTTGTGATGTGACAATGCTGCAAGTCTGTGACCGTTTTGATTAATTACAATATAATAATGCAACAAATATTCCTTGTGTTCAAAGTAATGCAGGCCAGCCATTAACTATGTGAGGCACAAAGCAATTTATGTGGGAACATAAATCCCTCCTGGGGAAAAGAAAGGAATGGTGAGATGAAGCTCTGGCATGTTGAGCATTTGCTGCGTTATGGCTCGGTGTGATGACTTCTTAGCATTGAGCGAAAGGGTCTTCTTTTTCAGAGGAGTCTCCTAAGACGGAGAAAGAAAGAGCAAAGCATTAGTGGGGCTTCATGGGCTGTGAAAATGACATGTCAGCATATCCTTTTTTCTCTTTTGGCTCCTCAGATAGGTTGTTAGCCATGAAGGACTATAATACTGAGTGCCCATCTAGCCATAGGTGGTTAGCTGTTCCTACACTTTAGGTGGATGTGCATTTTCTTTTTTGCTATGGTTGCTGTCAGTGGTTGTGCTAAAGCTGGTGGGATTCTGGGGGCAGTGAGACCTGCCAGTAAGTACCACTTCTTTGCCTCCTTCCTTCTCTCCAGGAGCATTGTGGTGTTGTGCTCATGGAGACTGAAAGGAGGACCCTGTTTTCCTTTTGGCATAGGATCCCAGCTAGGAGAGCCCACACAGGCCAGCCATCAGCTGGGACTTAAACAGGCTTCATCAAACGGCTTATTCAAGTCCTTTTAGAATGAGCTCTATGAGGATTATTATGCTGGGTGTTCTCCAGCCATGGGTGCTCAGTAGACGCTCCACCTCAGTGGCACATGCATTCGATAAGGGCATTATATTGCACCTGTAGAAGATATGAAAACTCTTCTTAATTTTTTACCATCTTAAATCATCTTGTGGGATGCTCTCATTAAACTCACATTTGTTAAGGGTATAGTAAATATACTGTGGCCATACTGACATAGATGTCTGAAATGTTCAAATGGCAACACTGATACTGACCTCATTTAAGATGTTCCTTGGGCTTAACTTGCACTGTGTCAGACTATGTATTTCTGCTTGTTAGTAAGTATTCATTTTGATGACATTGATTGTGACTGAAATTCTTGTGCTGACAGGTATGAACTAATGTAGTGAGAAAATGTGCTTAGCACATTTTGAGAAGTGTTTTAAAGTGACATCTGAAAGCAGTGACATGCAGTACAGCTTTCAGCAGCTGAAAATAATGCCATGAAGATCAGATGCCTCAGCTGTTCTTCCAGAGGTAAACGTAAGAACAACAGAAGCTCTTTGCTAGGGCAAAGACTTGGTCAGGCAGAAATAATTGCTCAAGAAATTATGTCAAATCAGTGCCATACCAGAAACATTATCACTCTCATATACATTTTAGAATTCAGGCTTCATATGAAGAACAGATGAAGAATAGAAGAATAGATGAAGAACTTTTGTTCTACTTTATATGTGCAGTCTTAGACCAATAAAGGACAGGCTTTCACAGTTTCATCATAATGGGAAATAAATAAATGTGTCAATGCTGAGGTGAATGACTCTCATTCTTTGTGTGCTCTGAATGCTTCCTTAGAATCAACATGCATGTCTGGGTGCACTTCTTCCCAGAGTGGGAGGAGAAATCGATATCATTCACCACTCCCAACCCACATACCTTATATTTACTGAGAAAACCTACTGCACTCACTAGAGACAGAAATGTAGTGAGATATGATTATTTGAGCTATGTTCTTACCAACAGTGTAAAAAGATACAATTATATGAATTCTTTTATTGAAGGATCCTTGGTTTGAGATGTACAGTATAAGAAATGAATTACTGCCAGACTCTCACTAATTACTTGTTCTGATTACTATAAACTTTATGAAAATACCAAAAGTGGCAGTGGTGGTTCAGAGGTTGAGTTTGTGTGCTATGGAGCACAGGGTTGTGAATTAAATTACCAGGACTGCTAGAGAGCCACTGTTAAGCCCTTAAACAAGGCCCTTCACTCTCAACTGCTTAGCTCTATGCTTGGACTGTATTCTGCCTCACTTGTAAGTCACTTTGGATAAAAACATCTACCAAATGAATAAATATAAAATGAAACACAGCCAGGGGGGACACGGTGGCTTAGTGGTTAGCACTGTTGCATTGCACCTCTTGGGTTGGGGGTTTGAATCCTGCCTCTGCCCTATGTGCGCTGTGTTTGCATTGTTCTCCCTGTGCTTCGGGGGGGGGGGGTTCCTCCCCCAGTCCAAAGACATGCGTTTTGGGCTGATTTGCATTTCCAAAAATTGTCCATAGTGTGTGAGTGTGTGTGTGCAATTGTGCCCTGCGATGGGTTGGCATCCCACCCAGGGTATTCCCTGCCTTGTGCCCTGAGTTCCTGGGATATGCTCCAGGCTCCTCCGTAGCCCTGTGTAGGATAAGCGGTACAGAGGATGGATGGATGGATGGATGAAATACAGGCAATCACATCAATGCCCCATGAAACATTTAAGAACCAGAATTATTTGAGCTTGCTTGTATATGTGTTATTGTAAGCTCCATCATGCTCAACATGCTAGTTTCAACTCATGCCCCAAGGCTGAATGTGGCAGCAACCTCAGCACACTTTAAAGGGCACCCCAAATGAGGAGGTTGTCCGGTGTGTGTTGCTCAGTGGAAATACCCTAAACTTACTAGCAGATGTGTCCAGCTGTAGTCACTGGCTTGTTCCTGCACAAGGGCTCAAACCAGGTTTCTCTTTATAATAATAGTAGAATAGTGGATGTCAGGCCTGCCAATCATAGTGATGCTTCCAAACAGTTGGAAATTCTGGGTCAGCAGGCATCAGCTCATCCCCTGGGGTGGGTTTCCCCTGGGAACATTGGTGAGCTCGTAAGGGAGAGTTAAATTCCCAGGCTTGCTAGAGAGCCACTGTTAAGCCTGTAAGCAAGACTCTTAACCCTCAACTGCTTCGCTCTATGCTTGGACTATATTCTGCCTCATTTTGGAGAAAAGCATCTACCAAATGAATAACTGTGAAATGAAACACATTTAAGAACCACTATTATATGAGCCTGCTTGTATATGAGATACTATAGTTCCATCATGCTCGACCTGCTACGTGTATTGCCTTTCTCCCATTCCCTACATTTTGCCAGTTCAGTAATTTTGTCTTAGTTGTAATTCTCATGTTAATATATTTCATATGCTTTCTCTGCAGGGCCCTTTGTGACTGAAGAAATACCATATTGATCACCTGATCACCTCAAGTTCATGTGATGCTCATTGAGGGCTCACTTCAGAATGCTCTCAGATCACTACCAAAGGACCCATCACACACAAAGAAAAAAAAGTATGACAAGCAAGGCTACTCACCTGAGTCATCTACAATCAGTTTAATCATAATGGCCAAAGGGTATAAAATGTTGTTTGTTGTAGAATCACATTTGTGATTCTATCAGACAGGTTTGTGTTTGTGTTGCAAAAAAATTATCTTTGAAGAAAAGCGGGGGAGTCACTACAAATATTTTCTTTTTCATTACATATGGTATTCTGTTTTATTTCTGTAGCAGAAATCCTGCAGTGAACTGAAAATTAATTGTAGCTAAAGTGACTATATTGGAGAAAAGTACCATATTGTTGCTGCTGAAAATATGAAAAAAAAGATTTAATAGGATCCACTTTGTTCATCTTGTGTAATTAGTATCAGATTTAAATAATAATAGCAAAGCCCTTTCAAATATTGCCTTTGAACGATATGGATAGCTTCTGAAAGATTTAGAGAAATTTAAGTGTGCAAACACAATATATGTTTTATAAAAGAGGATTTTGAAATATATATATATATAAAAGAACATATTTTTGATATTTCTTAGAATGATTTTAAAGATTGATTTCATTTTTTTCTGGTGTGTAATCTCTGCAGGGCATTTATTTACATAATTTATTTCTGTATTATTCAAAGATTATAGGAAATGTCTAAAAGGTTTTTGTATATTTTGTGTGTGGTTATGTGTGATTGTGAAAAAACCCCGAATGAATTCGTTTCATGTATACACTCTAACAAAAACATTGGAAGTCTCGACAAGCCTGTCATGCATTATGCTCTTTTAATGGGAACATGTAAGTGCTTTGTCCTAAAATATTTTATAATACAGCCCATGTACACTCTGAGATGCACATTTGCATCTGATGACTAATACCACTGTTCCATATCTAGAAATATAGTATTATTTCTGATATTGTGCAACAGCTGCAAGCCATTTAACCTAGAAATAAATGTTTTTACTCTTCTGAGGATGTTAACAATACGAGATGTCCAGTAAGTAGAACACTTTTACGTAGCCCACTCTACTTTCTTGTGTGTTATCTGGAGCAAACATTGGGAAAATGGGTAGTCATCTTCTTGGCCATTTGTATTTATTTTTAAACAGTGCCACCATATTTTGAACCAAATAACAGCTGTAAAGATGGACATGACCAACAAAATAGACACAACCGTTAAAAAAAAGAACAATTTCTGTGAGTTTTTAAGATGTCATTCTTAGCACTTTGCACTGTAAATCAAAGACTTTATACAGTGGGATAAAGGTCTGCTTTAATATGTGAAATACAGAGTGATTTGCAATAGATTTTGCTCTCTCTTTGTGTGTCTGTCTGTGTGAGCGTGTAAGCATTGTCTGCTATTTAATCGTTTGCCACATTAGGCTTTTGCTAAAAGAAATGCAAACCAAAGAGATGGAGAATACAAAGCACTTCTGTAAGCCAGTCTGGATCGGGGTGGGGGGTAAATGCTGCAAATGTAAATGTAGAATACATATAGAATTCTCTTATCTGACACCGGGGTAATGTAGTACCATTGACTCACACAAGAGTGTATAACCATTGTCATTAGGAAACATGGTGAAGATAGCAACATACACATGTGCTGCTAAGCAGAGAGACTGCACCATCACACTGGAGCCCTAAACACGTTATAACATTATTATGAGCCATGCCCACCCCAAGCAAAGCAAGGTCTTTTAATAGGTAAGATCATCTGAGCTACATCATTTAAGTAAACTGTCTAAAATTCGCCTCTATTGTATAACTGATATATTTTGCCAAATATACTAGATATATTTCAGCATGCTTTTAATTAGCTATTTGAGTTGTCAAATTACTGATAAAAACTAATGGCAATGGTTTGGTTAATTCAAAGCACTCTCCTGTAAAGAAAATATGTCCATTGTATAAAGGAATGCACTACACTAATTCATCTGCTTAGCGGTTCACTAAATCATCATTTTATCTTGACAGTGATCCAATCTCCTGAAAGTAAACCATTTGCACCAGCTAACCAGAAGCTCCTGCAGATTATTTTAGAAAAAAAAAAAAACCCAGATAATTACAATACAAAAACATGGGTTGAACAAGTCAGACTAGTCAGACTTAATTTACTAGTCAAACTGTGAGTTGAAAAAGTTGTTGTAGAGTGCCACATAGTACACAAAAGAGTGGTAATCAGTTACAACAGACAGCACAGCAAAAGAGAACACACACACACTCAGAGAGTGATGTATTTGCTATCAAGATTTTCTAAACTTTAGTCACACTTTACCTTGCTTGACTGATCTACACTCAACAAAGCTGGAGTTTGGTCACATAGTGCTCTTAATGGATCTGATATTGTGCTCACACAAGAGTGCTTCCTATTTTCACCACTGTAATGAGAGAACATGGCACAAGATGGCAACCTACACATGCTCTTAGTTCTTCAAGAAGAAAGGTTAAGAATATTTTTAAACAACTAGATTAAGACTCATCCTTTAATCATCATTTGTGCCAATAAACAGCAGGCATCCAAATCTAATCTAATCTGAGAAGGTCAAAATTGGGCTCTAATTAGGCACTTGTGTTTTATGTATAGATTTAACTCCTATTAGATGACATGAAGAAGAAACCTTGAGAAGAGCCAGGCTCAAAACGGAAACCGTCCTCTTCTGGGTGACTTTAATTATAATCATTACAGCAGGAGTTCCCAGACTAGAGGTCGTGACCCCACGTGAGGTCACTTTTATTTTATTAATTTATTTTACAAATTATTATTAGCAATATTGCCCTGACTACGAAGAAGGATTTTGTTTGCTAATATTTTGAAATGTTACTGGGAGTCACATTCAAACAAGCCTCATTTAAATGAAGAGTGTTCGTGCTATTTTTTAGTCTTTTTCACTATCTTGACATGCAGCACTGGTTCAGTATTAAACATGGACACATTTCCTCAACCATCTACCTACACTAAACAAACAAGTGTTGTGTCTCCTTCTACAGTTTAAAGTGTTTAAATTTTAATGTAGCCTTCAAACCTACCAAAAAGTCTGTCTTGCGTACCCGTGTTCTGGATTTTCTAGATTAGTGAATATGTAAGGTAAGACCCAGCCCATGACAATTATCACAACAATGGTGGAAAGACAGACAGAGCTCATCATTCTGTAACATCACTGTGCATGAAATCGCCAAATATTTTACAGTTTGAATTGGAAACCATATGGACAGGGATGTTTTGACTCTGACATGCCATCTAGAGAATATCCCTCCAGATGTACATAAAGTATGCAGGCAAGTATGTGAACAATGTGTATCAAGGTGTATCAAGAAATGCAAGTTCACCCTTCCCACTAGACTGGTAAATCAATGCAAGGAATATTCCTTTGGTTACTGACATAATAAAATGTCAATGGCCCAATTTTGTGGCCATGGTCACCAAAAAAGTGTGGGAACCCCTGCATATTCGATTCAATTAATTTTTGCATAGCACTTTTAACTATAGACATTGTCACAAAGCAGCTTTACAGAAAGATCTAAATCCCTAATGAGTTAGAGGCCACAGTAGCAAGGAAAAACTCCTTGAGACCACAAGACACCATGAGGAAGAAACCTTGAGAGGAACCCTTCCTGTCCTGGGTGACACTGGATAGTGGGTTTCATGAACCATTAGAATATACAGTCTAAGAGCAACAGTTCTTAGAAGGTACAGGTCTATAGCATAAAAGCGAGATTATTCACTGAAGCAGGGGTGACTCTTTGTCATAATCTGTTTTTGGGAAGTGCTAATGTTTAGGGAACCCATTTGAGACCATCCATAGCAGGAGAAGGTGAGTCACAAGTGCAGAAAGCTCCAAACGGGTATACAACATCAGGATGAATCAGGCAGGTCCAGAGGGGAAGAGGAGCCACAGCTGTAGAAGTGTGATAGGATCTGACACTGGCATCACATCAGGCATCAGGAGTACACATACAGCTCGACAAAGAGGACAGATTAATAGGTATGCTCTTGTCCTACAGTGGTTTAAGAGAGTGTACACTGTGATCGGAGTGCAAGCAGAGACTCCAGCAAGTCTATCTATGACAGCATAAATAAAAAGGAGACCCAGTAGGCAACATGGACATGAGGACATCCTTGGACATGAGCATCCTGCCAATCCACAGTCAACAAACCTAAGTGATCATGTGGGGGGAAGGGAGGAAGGGGGGAGGGTGCTTTTGAACCACCAGATCTGCACCTTTATCTAGAAAGGCTATTTACCAAAATGTCTGCCTAAACTGATAGGTTTCCAACCTAAACATAAAGATTAAGATTAAAGATTAAACCTAAATTTAAAGATTAAAACTGTCAGAGCCCCATTCTTTGATAGGACAGTTATTCCATAGTTGGGGTAGGAAGAAGCTCTGCTCCCTGCTGTAGTTTTCATTATTATAGGTACTGATAAAGAATCTGTACCATTTGATAAAAGCCAACAAGGTGATGGCGAGACCATTCAGTGCTTTGTGGTCATTAAAAGTATTTTATAATCAATGAGAATTTTTACTGGGAGTAATGAGGATAAAATAATGGTACTATGATCAAACGTTCTGGTTCTAGTATGAACTCTAGCTATTGCATTCTGGACTAATTGGAGACTGATGCTTGTACTGCAAAATCCTTTCAACCCACTCAGTACTGTTTGACTTTGTAGTGTGCAACTGTGGAGGAGTAATTACTTTTAATTCTTGAGTCTGATTGATCGAAAGGCATGGATTATTATTTTCTTTTATACCACAGCATGGTTGAATTCTCAAATCTGATTGGTCAGGATAGTTCTGATGGCTAGGATAGTAGTTCTGGCTGTGACATAAATGATAGGATTAAATTAAGATGCTCGTTCTAATACATTATTGTTTCTAATAGCTCATGTACAGGGATATGGTGGACAGGCAACATAATCTAATCCTAATATGTAACCTTTATGGAAAGAATCTTGGGCGTCAGCACTTTGTAACAGTGGGGCCTCCTTTAGTGCTTCAGCTCAGTCCTGCAGCCCTCCCAATGTGGCTAAGCATACCAAACACGATGGACTGGCCTCCCTCAGCATACTGCCACTATCTGCTGTTGAGCTTGCTATGTTAGCCAGGCCGCCATACTCCCTTTATGCCCCCTCACTTCCTATGCCTCACAATCTAGCTGACCCCTCTTTCTCTCCACCAAGCCAATTCATTCCTCAGCTTCCACATCCTCTGCCATCTGATTACTACCAGGTCTGTGACTTTTGCTGTTATATTAATGTAATTCATTCTGCATGCTCCTCAGGATTAGCTAGTAGGCTAGCTGGTTTCCACAGCTTTGGCTGTGTGTGGCTATCAAGTCATGCTAAAGTCCCTGGAAGTCAAGGACGAACATCAGCTATGTGTTCACTGCGTCTGCACTGACCATCTTAGAGAAGGAGTCTCCAGTTTGGACATCCCCTGCACAGCAAAACCGATGCTGATACGATGCACCTAGCTGGAAGATTTAGAGTTTGATTTGGAGTTGAATGTGACCCAAGTGAAGTGCTTGAACAACCTGATGAAGTATCCATGTCCAACAACAACTGAAAAACAGTAAGAAATAGAAAAAGCGATTAGAGTCTTTTTCTAGGTGTGTAGATTTACATTTACAGCATTTGGCACACACCCTTATCCAGAGCGACTTACGTTTATCTTATTTATACAACTGAGCAGTTGAGGGCCTTGTGCAAGGGCCCAGCAGTAGCAGCTTGGTGGTGCCGGGGATCGAACTCATAACCTTCCAATCAGTAGCCCAACATCCTAACCACTGAGCTACCACTGCCCTGGCTGGGTGTCAGAAGTGGCTCAAATGAAATTTGTGATCCTGGAACTGAAGCCACACACAGTGGAAGCTTGCATCCTTCAGCAGAGTCCTCCTTATAGCCTGGGTGTTAATTTTCCCTCCTGTTCCTCATTCAAGGAGTGTAAGGATGCATCTGGGAGCTGCATCTGGAAGACATTTCCAATCTCACAGTGAACCAACATTTAACTCTGGCTTCAACAGCATCCATAAATGAATTAGCCTCTACCAACTCGCATGCACTGATGATAGGCCCAAAAAAGTTTCACTGGAGAAAGTGCTATCATCAGATGTACATTGCCCAAGCGCTGAATACAGATGCACTGTATAGCATATGGTTCAAACAGACAATTCATTAGCCATTTTGCTGCTTGCATTGTAGTGATTGCTGCTGACCTCTCTGTGATTGAAATGATCGTAACCTCACTCCTGGAACTGGGACACCTAAGCTAGTATGGAGGGTGGCTCTCTGCCAATACGGTTTATGGACATCCACAAGTGTCCGCACTGCCGGACACATGTAAATCAAGTCTGAGCAACCTATCCTACATACCACTGCTAGACAGTGGAAAGTTCCCATCTACATTGAAGGTGTATAAAAGCCATTGCAGCACTTGACTGCACTGTGAATGGCATCATACTGGGTGCTTATAAACTTGTCAAAGCCTTTCTGACAGGAGCAAGGTGCCTTTGTCCACCACACTTCCACAAGAGGATCCCCGTAGGATCTCCTCTTGTACTGGAATGCCTAAAGACTGCCCCATATGAGTCTGAAATGCATCTGCTA
This sequence comes from Pangasius djambal, assembly GCA_022985145.1. Lineage (NCBI taxonomy): Eukaryota > Metazoa > Chordata > Actinopteri > Siluriformes > Pangasiidae > Pangasius > Pangasius djambal. The sequence goes on from CM040982.1 coordinate 14,326,583, forward strand.
GTGATTCTTTCAACAAGAAGAGTGGGAGCACTACCAGCCTTGGCAATAAGCTAACCTTGCATGAGCTGAGGGCCAAACAACTCCAAAGCATTCCCTGAATGAGAACCCTTGTAAAAAGATACAAGAAATAGCAATATTTCATTATGTTTTAGCCATTACCATTGAACAGAGCTTTATTTGAATTTTTTTTTAAATATTGGTTTACATGATATCAGTTGGAAGACAGAAAATGTCCAGTTTCTTTGGGGTTTAAGTTTCCTACTGTTCCTACTACTGTGTTTTATGTCAAGAAAGCAACTATTTTGTGGGCAGTTGCTTTGTCAGTTGCACACACATATATTGTACATATGGAAATCTATGATTTTTACATTCACATTTTCACTTACTAATTTATTACACGTGAGGCACAATTACATTCAAGTATAAGCTCAATGTGTAAAGGAGCTGACAGTAATACAAGTGGATCTGGATAAGGGCGTCTGCCAAATGCCATGCCATAAATGTAAGTGTCGCAAGACTTGCCAGTTTTGAAACAAATGCATACCTAAACACAAGGCAAACTCAATCAGTTATACTTTGTTTATGTTCAAATATGTCATGTGCTACTCAGTCCGTGTATGTCGTATAGTGTATGCTGTATATGCTGAGTGTTCAGCTTTTTTCGTGGACTCCACCCGTTGTTGAGTACTGTTGTGACAACAGTAGTCCTGTCTGAAGGCTTGGAAAGTAGGTCTGCGCATGCTGTGTGCCACGTTGCTTTCCAAACTGTAAACAGAACCAGCTGAAATGGGGCAATCTGTCAAAGAACATGAGATGTTTGCTACATATAAAATGATTCCATTCGACAAGTGAAAGTTCTCTCAGAACGTTTGTTTGTTATTGCTGCAAATATCACATTCAAAAAGAAAATCAAATTCTGAGCAGTCGTTCATAATATAGAACATATGGACATGCAACAATGTCACAATTCATTCTGTATCCTAAATATTATATTTTATTTTATATTACTTCTGATGTACAGGTATTTATGGAATTATTTATTTATTTATTTTTTACTCCTGCTACTTGTGCTGCTGTGTCAACTTGAATTTCCCCTATGGGGGATCATATAAAGGTACATCTTATCTTATCTTAAATAGCTAATAATACTACTATTATGTTGAGACGACATTCAAAAACACTTCTTGCATAAAAGCACTAGTGGAGGGCACATTACCCTTGTGTTTTATATGAGATGCTAATAGGTGGAATGATCTTACGGTATCTTAGTTTCCATGTTTTTTTTATATGTCCTACGGGGGTCCTAGCAGTCTGTATCCCTGTGGAGAGCCGCCTCATTATTACAGAGATTAAAGTGCCAGGGTCAAACTCGCACACGTGCAACTAATTGTAACACAATGTGAACGCCTGTATATTCAGTAGGAAATACGTTCAGTGTGGTAAACTGCTTTAACTTTGATCTTTGTAGAGCATATAAAACGTGCCTCATTCAGTAGAATTCCTTCCTTTTTTCCAACGTGGACAGCTGTTAAGGCAATTGAACATGCTGGTCTACTGCACGTGACCTAATAGCTAATCCCAAATGTTTTTTTTTTTTGTTTTTTTTTAAAGAACAGTAGCATGACTTGCAATGTTAATGGAGATGGCTTACATAGATACAGTGGGGAAAACAAGTATTTGATCCCTTGCTGATTTTGTTGGTTTACCCACTAAGAAAGACTTGATCAGTCTGTAATTTTAATGGTAGGTGTATTCTAACATGTGGAGACAGAATATCAAAAAGAAAATCCAGAAAATAACTTTTAAATATCTATATTAATTTATTTATATTTTATTGAGAAAAAGAAGTA
>CM040982.1:14333530-14361392 GCA_022985145.1 Pangasius djambal
ATATATATATATATATATATATATATATATATATATATATATATATATATATATATACAATACTTGAAGCATAGCAAAAAGATTATATATATATAAATAATCTCTTTGCTATGCTTAAAGTATTGTTTCAAGCCTGATAAACTCCTCATAGCATATTTATATATAATGCATAGCAAAAACATTATGTATCCTATATATATATAATATATCCTATATGTTAATCACTTGTTTCAAGCCTGATAATCTCATCATAGCATATTTATATATAATGCATAGCAAAAACATTATGTATCCTATATATATATAATATATCCTATATGTTAATCACTTGTTTCAAGCCTGATAATCTCATCATAGCATATTTATATATAATGCATAGCAAAAACATTATATATCCTATATATCCTATACGTTAAACACTTGTTTCAAGCCTGATAAACTCATCATAGCTTTTTAAAAACCAGTTACTGTATGTGCCGACAGCTCAGCTGCGCAGGCGCGGGACTACGACACACGCGTCCTACTCAGGTTTCCCCAGCGCGTGAAGAACCAGGGTACTGCTGACTTTCTTCCCAGCAGACCACGATACGCCTGGGAATGGCACAGCTGCCACCAGTGAGTACCTCCCCAATTAAAGACTAGGTCCCAAAACGCCATACTTCCTATATTACTAAATATTACATCAAAATAATACAGAAGATGGCGTATTATTTGGGCATACTATTTAATAAGTTAGCCTACTATGTTCTATGCTGAAACAATCTGAATAATTCCAACTAATTGCACTACTGGTACTTTCATCACCAGAGGTCAGGTGCATTTAAATAAAATTGCTAATGGGTGGACTTCCTGTTCTTCAGAGATCAGGATGTGCAATTCAGCTGTACCTGATTGTAGCTAGTGCAGTGATTTGGATCTGGTCAGTTAGGTGGTGCTGGGTGTATTAGGGCAGACTAGCATCTCCCTCTGCGTGTTTTTGGAATTCCCAGAGTAAAAAAAATTGTAACCTAAAATCATTAGCTAACTTCAATCAAATCAAAGAAACCAACTTACAATCTTGGCCAAATTTAGAACAAAATTAAACAGCCATGGGGTAGTGTCTTCTGTCTAATACTTCTAGGCCTCTTCTTCTGGTTGCACTATTCAGTTTTTACAGGGAAATGTCACAGATGTATTATTAACCTGATATTCATGTTTCTGTTTTAATAAAAACATATGCAAATGACTTTGATGGTGTTGGAAAAACAGACTAGTATATAAACATCCTTTGCATAGCAATACTTAAGATGAACGTTCTTCTTTTGCTTCCACCCAGATAAAGTTTTTCTTTCCCTTCTACCCAGACACTATCACAGCATGGATGAGTTCTGCCATTATGATCTCCTGGATGCTTCCACCCAGAGCAAAGTAGCTGAAGGCCACAAAGCCAGTTTCTGTCTGGAAGATACCTCCTGTGACCCTGGCTACCATAGGCGCTATGCCTGCACATCACACACGCAGGTGTGTAATTTTCCCGATATTCCATCATTATACATTGTAATCATGGTTGCTCTGTGTCAATAGAGTGTGTGAGTCCCTGTGATGAATGTCTGAACTTATTTTTTTCCCCATAAACACATATTTGTGCATGAAGTTTTCTCAACACAAAACAAGACAAGGTATCATCTGAAGTGTTGCCCTGTTATACAATATCTTTGGTTTTTACACTGTTATCTGTTGACTTTTGCTGACTAGGGTCTGAGCCCAGGATGTTATGACACCTACAATGCAGACATTGACTGCCAGTGGATTGACATTACTGATGTCAAACCTGGAAAGTACATTCTTAAGGTTAGATTTCACATGTATTAATTATGGAGTAATGTGTGTGCTCTGTCAGTGTGAGTCTGATGCATTTTATGTGGTTGTGTTGCAGATATCGGTGAATCCCAGCTACCAGGTTCCAGAGTCAGACTTTAGTAATAACATAATGCGCTGTGACATTCAGTATACGGGCAATTATGTTCATACATCCGGGTGCAGTATATCTCAGTAAGTCAACAGTGTATTTATACATCATTTATGTTTTTAATTATTGCTAACAAATAGGGCTCCTATTATAGTTCTACGTTCTATAGTTCCCTGTAGCTCCCATTCTATAGTGCACATTCTACTAGAAATGTGCTGAACAAATTATTAAAATGTTTATTGACTGTGACAAATGAGTGGCGGCCTGGGAAAACCCTTCACATGGTGAAATTTTGACAGTTTCTATTATACAGTATATATTTCTGAACACTGCAGGTTTTCCTGAATGGAAATATGTTTCTCTTATGTACCTTAACCAGAAGTAAAGCTATAAGATTTTAAAGTCTGGCTACCCCCAAAAATGAAAAAGGAGAGAATAGCATTTAACATTACATTACATTCCAGCGGTGGTACGTTAGCATCTATTCGTCTCATGCAAGGGTGTTGCCTGACAAAATACTTTACTGGGGCATGTGCCCCAAACCAAAATATGTTTTTGGAATATAAGTATTAAATGAGTGTTTAAAGATGTTTTCTTGAGGCTGGGATCCTGTTATGGACCCCTCGACATGATTTGTAACAGTAATTTATATCACACAACTGGAATATTTCCAATAAACAAAATTCTATAATATCAGTAATGAGATACAAATGATGAAAGCATTTTTCCAGTTTTGTTCTGTTATCAAGTTAAATAAGATGAATGCAAACTCAAATTTAACCCGATATTTACTTTAGCTCTTTACTTGTTGCACATTTTATTGTGTTGTGGATTTGATTTTGAGTGGATATAATTGCCATTTTTACCCATCAATCTACACATAATGACAAAGTGAAAACATATTTTAGAGATTTTTGAAAATTAACAGGCCCAATTCATTTTTAGTAGATTGATATGATATAATTGTGTGTCTTTGCACTTACCTGGCTGTTGCAGGCTATAATTGATTGATTGATTGATTGATTGATTGGTTGATAACTTCGTCAATCAATCAAGGGACCTACCTTCTCTGCTACCATAAATAGACACTGCCATTGAGCCAGGATCTTGCTGCCGCTCTCTGACAATTGGGTTGATGCAGCCAATGTGGCTCTGCAAGTGCCGTACATATTCAATGGTGGAACAAAAAGGTGAGGTTTGTTCTTCTCAAGCCTCCTTGGCCACATCAAGATGTCCTGGACCTCCTCCCAAAGAGTATTCGAATGGGGAGAATCCCATGGAGACTTTGTGGAGTTTCTCTGAAATTTTCTGAGTTTGTCCCACACACACACCGCTGGCCTTTCTGCGGCTTTGTACATTGAGAGATGCGGCAGTGATTGCTGCCATTGTTAACTATCTCACTAGAAGTTTTGAAATTCCACTACTTATGCTTCAGCATTTATAAACACAGAAGTGTGGAAATGGTCCATTATGAGGTGAGCACACTTGAAGGCCACCACAATAATGTAGATACAACTCTGGAACTTGTATTTTTCTATGAGCTCTGACTGTCTGAATTGGGGGCCTGTCCAATAACAAAAAGAATGTGATGCCCACAGCAGACAGTAAGATTTAAGTGGTAATTTTGCATATTAGCTATAGAGTACAGTAGCAGTTTGTACAGTTTTGTACTGTACAGTTTTAGTTTGTACGCATTTTGTGGACATCTGTGCATTGATGTTGTTGAGGAATAGCCTTCCTACTCACACCATCCATTTTTTTCTGACCAAACTCATGTTGTCCCAACCAAACTCAACTGGGGCAGTCGTGGCCTAATGGTTAGAGAGTCAGTCTTGTAACCCGAAGGTGAATCTGAAGGTCGAGGTTTCGAGTATCAGGTCCGGCAGGGATTGTAGGTGGGGGGAGTGAATGACCAGTGCTCTCTTCCACCCTCAATACCACGACTGAGGTGAGACCCTGGAGTAAGGCACCGAACCCCCAAAAAAGGCTGCCCACTGCTCCGGGTGTGTGTTCATGGTGTGTGTGTTCACTACTGTGTGTGTGCACTTGGATGGGTTAAATGCAGAGCACAAATTCCGAGTGTGGGTCACCATACTTGGCCACAAGTCACTTCACTTTCACTTTCAAAACCACTTGAATACACACCCCCCTCATAGTCACGACTTCTGAACTCATATGCACAAACTTCCGGGGAGTGATTGAAGGCAGCATAACAACATGTTGGTGAATTTACTGTTACGATGGCAGTAGGGACTACGCAGACTAATGTGAACAGCAGGTTGTTTGTTGCTCAAAAATGAGATCAGTATGTGTTTTATGTGAAATTCTATGCTATTTTGTTTACAGAGGCATAACATCCTTTTACTAGGGCACGCGCCATAGTAAATTGGGTCAGGCGACACCTCTGGTCTCACGTCCATTTCATTATGGCACACAGCACTCCAAAAGTGTGATCAAAGCCTGGCATTCACTGAGGGAATCACACTTTCCTAGACAGCTTTATGCAATTTATGAAATTGTTTCTACCACCACTGGCTCCTTATCCAACGTGATCATTGCAGAAAGCCTAGGCAAGATTAAAAAGTAAATAAAAACATTTCTATGTTATTTTGGTGAAATATAAAGTGGAACTGTCAGGTCAATATAAGATTTTTTTTTAAAATTCAGCCACGTCTGACATGTTTTCCCAGATGCCACATAATTTATGTTTTTCACAACTTGCATATATTTCCTTTTTTTTTTAAATTTCAGGTACTGAATGCAGAGTGTTGTCATCAAACCCAAAATGTCAGTCATTAAAAAACAAAAACTCCTCACCCAGCGCAAGCACAAGCACAGACGCCTGTTGGGGAAATCAAGGGGTACAATGTACAATCCTGTTCTTTTTAATACATCAAACTGTATGTAAAGGCAGTTAGAAAAAGTTCAATCACAGTTACAGTACAGTACATTGGTAGAAAGGTTCTAAGTAAAACCATACATCATTGTGTTTCCTATCAAAGGGGGTTCTAAGCAGAACTCATTTAAGAAGCCAAGACCAAGTAACCCTTGAGAGACCTTTTTTGTAGATTTCCATTCATTTGGCAGATGTTTTAACATAACTTAATATAAATAAAATAACATAAAAGAAATCAGTTAAGGATCGAAAATTATATTCTGGCCTTAGGTTATATAATATCTCATTGTTGTAGATGTAATGGAAAGATGGGATAAACATTTTATTCTTATTAGTGATAATGTGCTATGTATTACAAGAAATCTATTCTCTGTCAAATGTCAAATATAATTTTTCCCCTTTTTGTAATATAGTATTTTTATAACACAACTCATTTTTTGGTTATATATCCATTAGCACTATATTCGAATAATAAATGTTCTAAATGAATACCTAAATTGTAAATCATATCTTTTTCTGATTTTTTCTTTATGAATTCTTCACTACTGCATTATTTAATCAAATATATCACCAATATTATCTTTTCAGTGGTTAGGGCTAGTTCACCAGTTGTTTATATTCTGAGTAACTATTTATTTACATGTATTTTGCAGAGAAACTACATGGGTTCTAACTTTAAAAAAAAATTTTGAAAATTTGAATTTGAATGAACTGAATGAAAATCTAATGTGAAATCTGAATGTTGTCATCATAAGCTAACTTACAGTGCAGATAATAACTCGGACAGTTCATGTTGTTTTGGTCTTGTGTTAAATTATATTTAAAAGGTACAATCACTATGGGGTTGACGTGCACATGTCAGCTTTACTTCAAGAGTATGGATGTTTATATTGCGTAAATTACAGGATTCGCAGCTCTTTTTTTTACACATAGTTCTCACATTTCAGGGAACCAAAGGTAATTAAATTAACACAATTTCTATTCAGTCAGTCACTGCCTCAGAGCTGCCAGAACACACAACTGTGTTTTGAGCAGCTATTTCGCAAAAGCAGTCGATAGCCAATCACAACCGACCACAGCAGTTAGATACGTTTCTAGTAATTGGCTCAGATGCTATTAAATAATAATATATGCTTACAAGACTAGATGTTATTACATTTTAGTAGGTAAAAAATGTTTAGGTTAATATTGCTATATGCTATATACTGTTATCTGATTTTTGTCACTGGTTAACAGCCTCGGAGAAATATAACAATAGTAACATATATTCTTCACATACCTGTGAATTTTTGTCACTACGGCACCTGAGGCATATTATCTTACTGTCTCTTACCTACTTAATGCGTTCAAAATCCTCTGCCTCGTAGGAATCTATTAGGTAGCATCCTCTGAGGCACATACCACTATTTACTTCTTTATCTGCCAGACAGCATTCAACTGTCCTTATTTATCCTGTAGGAACTTTTCATTAGTTGAATGTAGTTGAATCATACAGCAGTAATAGCATACCTTTCTTGTATAATTATTCTACTGCTTATCTTTCTTGTAGACACTGTCATTAATCAGCCTCTGAATTATATATTAATATTAACTTAATCTGCTTTATATCTGCTTGCATGCATTCAAGGGTATCTGCTTTATATGCAGTACTTGAAGTGAAAAGAAAAGTGACAGTGTAACTAAATTTGTTGACGCTGTATAAAGTTGGTGCAAGATTCTTTTCATGTGTAAAACTTTTCGTTAAAAGTTGACATTGTACAATTTTTACGCAACGTGGGGGTTTATTGTGTAGCTAGCTACTTTCCTGTCCAGAGTTGGCGGGGTATGAAGTTTAGAAGCTGACAAAAGTATTTGAATATGAATTTCATATATTTGAATTATATACAAGTCACATTAAATAAAATTCTTTTTTTCTGTGGTGTATTTAATAAATGTACATTTTTATCTATTTTCCCATTTATTTTGAATTAGACAGGGATATGATTTCAGGTTTTAAAAATTTGTAAAGAAAACACTGGTATCCTGGGCATGAGGGGGAAATAAGTATTCAGACACTTTGGTTTTTGTTATTTTTAATATGCTTCACCTAAGACTCATCTAAGGCTCATTATCAGCCCCACTACTGGCTAACAATTCCATAGGCATCGTCTTGTGATGGACTGCCATCCCATCCATGGTGTGTTGTCGCCTTGTTCCCAGTATGGGCTCCGGATGCATTTTACCCTGACCAGCTAAAGTGCTTACTGAATGCATGAATGCATGAATGCATGAGATGGGCTGTGAAGATCAGCAGGAGGTGTATTGATGTTGTTGTACTCATTTAGGGCCACAACACAATGCTGTGTTCACCAAATAAAAGCTGCACATTTTTTTCGAAAGGGCACTTCACAAAAAATCCACTAGAGTGCAGTATTGTACAACAGTGACAAAGCTTTTGCACAACCAGGACTGACTTTTTAAATTATTACCAATTTATTTTGTAAATTCTGCGTTATGAATGAACTTGTGTTTTATGCATTAGGTATAAAATATAATAATTTATATAAATATAAATATATAGGCTATATATTTATTTACATCGTATGCTTTGGTTCACTGCACTCTAATACATGCACAACAGCAGAAATGTGCCTAGTTATTATTACTATTATTATTAATTTTTTTAAGCATAACTATCCTTTAGACTAATAGGCTTTATTGAGAGCTAAAGACATTATAGTCAGTAAAAATCAGTTTTAAAAATCCTTCACAAAACCATTTTCCATGCCGATTTGCACGACAGCCTGGAAAAGAAAATATACTTCCTTAAATACATTTGTTTACTTTGAAAGCTGAAGTTGGTCAGCCTTTTTGGACATGGATTAAAGAGCAGGATGTTTCTGTGAGTCTGCTGCTGTGATGTGGCCCAGTAACGGTGTCCTGCGTGTAAATCCGCTTTCCTTGGAATAACCAGGAATAACGGTGCGCCTCCTGCTCTCCATGGCCGAACTCCAAATAACACCCCACTTCCTGTCTAAGAACACTACATAGGACATGGAATAATGGCTTATACGCACTACATAGTGCACTAAGTCTACAACAGGAGACAATTTAAGAGTCAACCCATGTCAAATTCTTGTGCGGCTTGTGAAGTGGTTCTGAGGGAACAGCTGTAAGACCACGGGAAACAAAGCACAACTTTGGTCTACAAGGTATTTCTGGCTGTTGGATTATTATTTGAGGAGGAGAAGGTTAATGAAACCGGTGTCGACGAACGGAATAGAAAGAGCTACCGCCCGTTTACAGGCGATTCCAGTGGACCAGCCCTCCGCTAAGCTAACTGGCTAAGCTAATCATTCCCACAAACAATAGGAAAAGCAGCTTGGCACGGGACAGACAGATGTTTTTCTGTTGTGTTGTCCTTCGCTGCTGAAATGTTGACTGTTCGAGTGGAGACATGGCTCATAAACACGCTGCCTTTTTGCGAAGTCGTATAATGGAAGCGTTTGCGCCTCATAACTTTGTTCGTGTATGTTTGTAAATTAGCTTTACAGAGCGCGATAGCTAGCTTAGCGTGGCTAGGTGCTTACGTCGCTAGTTCTCTGCGAAGGGCACTAATACAGCGGCTCAGGTTTAGACCGGGATCACCAGCATCCTGTCTGAACAGAAATCTATCCACATGTGTGGCTTTTGTGTTCACAGCATGTGTGCAGTTATTATCTGCATGCTGTCCATGGCCTGTTGGTCATATTGCATTAAATACACGCCAGTGATAAACTATAGGCGCGCACATAAACAGTCACCTGAGCAGCACGTGCCGCATTTTAAAAGAATTATAGTAGAAAACAAATTAACCATCTATATACCAAGCAAAATTACTGCTTTCCCCACTTTCTAAGGGACCAAAACAGCTGCTCAGCTGTTCTCTGGTCAGGTGTGTGACTTCACCTCATTATTGTACTATTTTATTTTTATTTTCTGCATGCAAGCAGATAGAAGGTCTAGGGTTGATTTCAGGTGTGGCATTTGCATCTGGAACCTGTCTCTCAACATGAAGTCCAAAGAGCTGTGACTTCCAGTGAGGCAAGCCATCATTACACTGAAAAATTCAAACAGCATTAGGTGTGGTCAAATCAACGGTTTGGTACTTTCTTAAAAAAAGAAACAATGCACTGGTGAGCTCAGAAACAGAAGAATGCTGTGAAGGCATCTTTTTTTTTTTCCCCCCCTGGTGAAGAAAAGCACCTTCACAACAGTTTCCCAGATCACAAACACCATCCAGGAGGTAGGTGTATCTGTGTCAAAGTCAGCAATCAAGAGAAGAGTTCACCTGAGTAAATACAGATGGTTTACAGCAAGATGTGAACCATTAGTAAGCCTCGAAAACAGGAAGAACGGATTAGAGTTTGCCAAAAACATCTAAAAACAAAAAAACCAACAGCTCTGGAACAACATTCTGTAGACAGATGAGACAAAGATCAACTTCTACCAGAATGATGGATGTATGAAGGTGTATGGAGAAGCAGAAGGGGCTGCTCATGATCTGAAATCTGAAATGTACCTGAATCCCGTTGAGCTTGCATTTCACTCGACCAAATTGCACAAGAACAAGCAGGAACTGAAGACAGCTGCAGTAAAGGCCTGACATTGCCTCACCAGGGAAGAAACCCAGCGTTTGGTGAAGTCTGTGGGTTACACACTTCAGGCAGTCATTGACTGCTAAGGATTTGCGACCAAGTATTGAAAAACGACAACTCAATGATGTTTGTCCATTTACTTTCTGTCCCGTAAAAGGGGGGCGGGACCACAGTGCCGTAATTCCTACATCGTTCACCTGTTTTGGATGTAATCTTAAATTAAAGCTGAAAGACTGCACTTTGATATTCAATTTCATGATTGTATTTCCAGTATACTGTGTTACACAGCTAAAAAACAATAACTTTTTCAGTGTCCAGTTATACGGACCTGACTGTAGGTAGAATATGTTTATAAAACAGTACCGAGGGGGTCTGTGGAAATTATTTTACAGTTAAAGCGTTTCTGGCTGGGAAAAGCTTGAGAACCCCTGAACTACTTGACTTGTACTCAGATCAACAACGTTCAGATCAGTTAGTCATTCAGAAAAAATATGTGTGATAAGCTCCCGACTAATGTCTTACTCTTCAGCGATAAAGTCTTTTATCAGTACTGCTGATTGTAAATCAAATGCTTCCAATCTAAAACAAACCTTTATTCTGAGTTTTGGTAATTACACACACATAATGTCCATCTGTTTATGTTTTTTTTTTTTTTTTTCTGACTGTCACTTTCTTCTTGAAAAATCCTGTCTTTTGTAAGCGTTCATTCTGTTTCTGTTGTCTTTCACATCTTTTTTTTTTTTTTTTACCAGGGCTACCTGAGACATAATGCTGACAGAAAAATGGATGCTCCTGAGTATTTGGACCTAGATGAGATTGATTTCACTGATGATTTAGCTGTAAGTAAATAAATTCTCATACAGTAAGTATATTGTGCTGATCATATTGTACTGATCGTGATTATTGTATAATAATAATAATTCACCTACAGTATTTTAAAACAGCTAGTTATTAGGTTCGAGGTTCTTTATTTGTCACATTCAAATAATACATACAGTGCAACAGTGATAAATAAAACAGAATATAATAAAAGCAGACTATAATGAATAAAATATAAAACTAAAATAATATTCAGTAGAATCTATTAGACAAAATATAGATGTTATATGTAAAAATATGTAAAACTATGTATTTGGGCCTAGTTAGCCTAGACAAATTTCTCTCCAGGGGAAGTTCACCAAATATTACTCATGGGGATGCCAATCATTTTAAAAAAGTGTTTTGCAGAAAAAAAGTTGCATTACTTAGAAGAATATGATATGTTTAAAAAAAAAAATGGTGTTAAAATATAGCTATACAATGTACCCATATATTTAAGATCACATTACATATGTTATGCTTTTTATTTCTGCTAATTTTCAAGAAGTATGAAAATAATTACGGAGTAGACTCCTATACCGATAGACATACAATGAAGGTTATTTACAGAAATTTATACAACAGTTGGTTCTGGTGCACTAATTTGATTGGTCAAGCCCGTTGTAAGAGTGCTGTATTTAGTATAACAGCACTGAGACATTTCATTGTAGGTATCACTCCGCTTGTCTGTGTGATGTTCTAGCTATAGTTTGTCACACTGAAGCCATTACTGCACTTACTTTTGCTGTCAGTCCGTCTGTGCTTTGCGCGGCAACATCCAGCTGTGGCTTCTTTGGGAACTATATTCATTTACGGAGCAAAAGATAAACGAAATATTTGGCCATATTGTGTCTGAAATGTCAGTAATATTTATTTCTGGTTTCTAACTGTTGTATAAAAGCCATATCACACTCGCACTTGCAACAGCACTCTTGCTTGTATGATATTGCTTAACTATGTTTAACTATGTTTTATGCACACGTTGCTAATTGCTCTGGTCCCTGTTGTAGTACACATCGAAGAGCATCCCGGATCTTTGCCGGAGAAATGATGGACAAGCAGAGGAGAGACAAGGTACGTCTATAGCAGGTTTCTGAATACATTATGTGTATAATCTAAGCCAGGTAAAATTTGCATAAAGATAAATCATGTTCTAGATATTCTCTGGCAAATTGTGTCTGGTGTCACTATAAAAGAAGTTGCCATTGCTTGGGAGAAGATTTTAGACAAATCATGGTGAAGGCGAAGGACCTCTCAACTGGAAAAATCTACAGAGCCAAGCAAAGACCTTAAATATTCCATGATACGGGGCTGCTTCTCTGCAAACAGTACTGGGGCATTACATGTCATCAAAGGACACGTGAATGGAGTGATGATGGGACTTACTAGGGAAGAATTTAATCTTGTCATCCAAGAAACTGAATCTGGGGAGAAACTGGATGTTTCAACAACACAACAACCCTAAACACACAGCCAAAATACCTCAATAAAGCCTCGCTAGCCAATCTCCTCGCAGGAATCCTGCTGAAAATGTATGTAGGATTTTGGAATCCATCAGAAGGACCATCGTAACCTTGGGGAATTGAAGACAATTTGGCAAAATTGAACCGCAACGCTTCAAAAAGTTTATTATGTCTTACCATAGACATCTAGAATCTATGATTGCCATCAGCAGCTTTGAAACAAAGTACTACTTTTGGTCATTTGTGGTGTCAAAATACTTTTTCCCCCCCTATCAGTTTTGTTTTTTCTTTAAAACATATTTTATTATGCTTTTATATTTATAAGTACAAAGTCAAGATATTATTTGTGCAAATCCAAAGCGGATATATGCACTGGAATTATTTTAAATAAGAAAGAAAGAAAATGTCTGAATACTTAGTTTCCCTCACTGTAGATCTAAAATATGTATATCATATAATATAGTAATAGTTCTGATAAAATGTGATTTTTGCTTATTAAATTTGCAAACTCACACCCGCTTGACTATACATTCACTGTACTCTTTCAGCTCCCGGTATCAACTGGAGTCGAAGTGCCTCCTCACACAGTGGAAGTGGAATCAAACCCACTGGAATTGCTGATGTGTACAGCAAATTCAGACCTGTTAAAAGGGTCTCACCACTTAAGCATCAACCAGAGGTTTTGGACACTGAGGCTGACAGTAAGAGTCCTGGGCAAAATGTAGAGGGAAACGATTCCCCTAAAGCGCTCCAAGCAAGTGTGAGTCCATGTGATGTTCAGGCACTCAAGTGCAAAAGTATTGGTAATGGAGCACTTTTTGGGGAACTGGAGCATTATGACTTGGACATGGATGAGATACTAGATGTGCCTTACATTAAATCCAGCCAACAAATGGCCACCCTGCCCAGAGCAGCCTCCGAGAAGCGGACCTCAGGGAGTAGTGCCACTGATAGATGTGTAGGCCTCAAGGCGTCATCTCTCGCTCACGCCGAGAACCTGAGCAGCGGTACACAGTTTTGTGTACTCCCACCCGTTAACTGGTCAGACATGAGAAAGTCAAAGTCTATGGATCCAGACTATCTCAGGGCACAAACAGTTGGATATGACCACTCGCCAGGCTCCCTACACCGCTCGATATCTGAAGCAGACAAGCTATTATCAGGCAGACCTTTTCCAGATACACCAACCCACAAGGTTGGCTCGGACACTTCTGTCAGTCAGCCTTTGTTCCATGTTCAGGGAGGTTCAGTGGGAAGGCTAGACAACAGCAAGCCTTGGAGCAGTCCGAAGGCATTTGGAGAATGTGATGAAGAAACGAAAAAGTCTCACAATATAATCAACATTGTGCGGGAGGGCCAGATCTCACTCTTGGTGAGTAATGAGTTTTCTAACGAGTCCTCTAAAAAAAAAGTTGAAATTTTTGATTTATTTATTTGTGAAAAGAAATGATAAACCTGATGTAATCTTTGTCTCTCCTCAGCCTCATTTTGCAACCGAGAACCTGGAACTCATTCGAGACGAGGACAGAAACAACCTCCTTCATATCTCTGCTGCACATGGCCATGCAGACTGCCTGCAGCACCTGACCTCCCTCATGGGAGAGGACTGTCTCAATGAACGCAACAACCAGCAGCTTACTCCTGCTGGCTTGGGGGTCAGGGTGAGCTCAGTGGTTTATGTTCTTGGAGGGATTTCTGCAGTCTCCATTGTAAAACATTTGCTTGGCTACAGGTTAAATTATTTTCCATTTGTGAGCTTAATTGTGTTTACACAAATCTGTCCCTTAGATGATGCAGGTGTTGTGCTTCCTTTTTCAAATATTTTAGATGAACAAATATTTAAAATAAAAATGTTTTTATTTTAATGCAGAAATGCAGAAACGAAACTGTGTAAGTCGTTTTTTTAATAGAATGGTCACCTGGAGTGTGTGCGCTGGATGGTGAGTGAGACGGAAGCCATCGCCGAGCTTAGCTGCACACGGGACCACCCAAGTCTTATCCACTATGCAGCACAATATGGTCAGGTAAAGACTAAATAAATGAATAAGGCCAGTCAAGTATTTTGTTTTTCTAGCTTGAACCTTTATGCATTTGAGCTGACTCTTTGCTTCAGGAAAGGATCTTGTTGTGGCTACTACAATTTATGCAAGAACAAGCCATCTCACTGGATGAAGTGGATCAGAATGGGAACAGTGCAGTGCATGTTGCTGCTCAGTATGGTCATCTCGGCTGCCTTCAGGTTTGTTGTTTTTGTACAGTTAGGGAATTCTTAACAAAATCTTTTTAAAAACGATGTTTAGCAAAGTAAAATTTCACTGTCCTTTCTGTCGGACAGTGAAATTGGAAACAGGACACAGACCTCCCTCCTGCTTTCCTGTTTGTGTGGACTGGCCAATAATTTCCTCTTCTTTTCACTAGTCAGCAGGGAGGGGAAGTGTGGAAAAACATGAGGCACAATATCACAATGACCAGAAGACTTTTTTAGGCCTTGAGTATTTGGTCAGCCACAGAGCAGAATTTAGATTCCATAGTGTACATAGGGGATTGCACTGAACTTAAATGTGTATTTCTTAAAATTGACTGTGCTACATACTTTGAATTTTAGCCTTTAATACTGTATCTTTCCCTAAGACGCTGGTGGAATATGGCTCAAATGTCACCGTTCAGAACCAGCAAGGTGAGAGGCCATCTCAGTGTGCTGAGCGACAAGGTCATACCACCTGTGCACGCTACCTGGTGGTTGT
Source organism: Pangasius djambal (assembly GCA_022985145.1). Taxonomy (NCBI): domain Eukaryota; kingdom Metazoa; phylum Chordata; class Actinopteri; order Siluriformes; family Pangasiidae; genus Pangasius; species Pangasius djambal. The sequence goes on from CM040982.1 coordinate 14,348,056, forward strand.
GGAGACCTGCATGTCTTTGGCTTCACAGGTGGTCAAGCTTACCAAGCAACTCCACGAGTAAGCCGGCTGCAAAAGTATTTTTAAAAATTTTACTCAAGGATGAACAGGAGGTCCTCAACAAATTCACTGTTCACAACATATTCTTTTGCAGACAGACTACAGCAAGAATAGCACTCCAGAGTCAAATGCAGCTGCTATTGCAGTCCCAGGATCCCAATGGAAGACCACGATCACCCAGGTTTGCTCTTTGCTCTTCACTGTATGATAAGACGTTTGTCTCACGGTAAAGAACGTGTGTATTTACATACAATAAGTTCATCTTATTCACTTCTCTGTTAGTTTGCTTATTCCTCCAGCTGAGACCTGGCCTGAGATGACACTTACTGCGGAGGTTACCCCTGGTGATGGGCAGTGGGTGTTGAGGCAGAGGAATGTGGATTCTGAGTCAGTCCTGCGCAAGATCTTGGGAAAAGACATTGCTGAAAGAATGGGCACCAGGGAGAAGGCGTTCCAAGAGGAGGCAGTAGAGGGCGCCACTGGCACAGACTCAGGGATGGGGCTGGGCACAGGCCCATTGCGGAGACCAGGTATGGTGGAAAGGCGGGAGCTGAAACTAGCTCGTCTTAGGCAGATCATGCAGCGTTCCCTCAGTGAATCAGACACAGACTCGTATCCCCCTGATGAGTCTAAGCAGCCCACAGGCACCTCCAGACCAGAAAGGCCAAGCCAGCTTCCCATAGCAGAGAGTGAGGAACCAGTACAGTTAACCAATAAGAAGCATACCTCAGCTGCTGAGCGCAAGTTCTCGTTTGCACTCAGGACTTCCAAGTCCATGGATGGATACAATCCCTCTCCAACATCCGACAACAGTGATCTTGATCATGAAACAAAAACTGACTTTTCAGGGGAACTGACTGAATTTAACAATGGGCAAAAAGTCACAAGCCCAAAGAGTGCTCTTAAATCACCATCCTCTCGTAGGAAAACCTCACAAAACCTTAAACTCAGAGTGACTTTCGAAGAAGCACCAGTTGTCCAAAAGGCTGGTCAAGCAGGGGAGGTTAAAGTAGCTTCTGTTAAAGAAAAGACTTCAGAATCAGGGAAACGACCCTTTGGAACATTCCGCTCCATTATGGAAACGTTAAGTGGAAATCAGAATGGCAACAACAATAATGCTCACGGTACATCGGTTGGTAAACACTCACTGTCAAGTTCAGCACAGAGTCCATCTGGGAAAAAATCGGATGCTAAGGCCGGTCCAGGGGGTCTGTCAAAATGCAAAACTAAGACCAGCGCTGTTTAAGTGCCTTTCTACAAGAGTGCTGTGAGAGCATTGCAGTGCCCTATTTTTCTTAAAAAATGTAGTAAAACCTTGAGTGTTTTCAGATTAGTGGTAACTGAGGTTGAAACAACATGAATGACCAGCCAAATGACCAGCCAAAAAATTGCATTTCCACAAGATTTCTAAATGTATGCTTTAAGCATACATTTAGAAATCTTGTGGAAATGCAATTTTTTGCAGCCTAACTGAAATCATTTTTTTTTTTTATCATCATTCACTGTATATATGTATAACATGACTTCACGTGCATTCTCCATACAAATAGATAAATGGAGTTGTTTAAAAGTATTATTTAACATCACTGTGATTTCGTACAATCATGATCTCATTTTACAATGTTTACGTATGTTACTTAGTGAGAAAAAAAAAAAAAAGCATTCCTTGCTCACCGTTGTGTTTTTAAACCCAACTGCAATGCAAACGATAGAAATAATAGTTTAATGACTTTCTGTTAGGTCTTAGTGTTAGGAAATGACAATGAATATTTATGACCACTGCATTTCATTCAGAACAGTACTGCATCACCTTCCTGAAACTTGGCTAGAGTGGACAGTATTAGATACTGAAAGTTCTACATGCTACATTGCTGAAAAACGTTTCCTGATTTTGAACAATCACAATTTAATTTGTCATAATTAATTCTATGTTTTATCTGTACCTTTTTTTTCCATTAAACCATATTTATGAATTATAATTTAAATATCATGTTTGAAAGAAAAAAAAAACATTATTGCAACTAATGTAATCCTAAAATGAGAAATAAATGCATTTAACTGTTAACCGTGTGCCTTCACAGTTTTAAAATATGATGAAAATTGATGGCATTTTTAAAATTTTTATATATATATATATGTGTGTGTGTGTGTGTGTGTGTGTGTATTTGCCCCTTTACACACATCTAGGCATTATCTCATCTCAGCTAATATTATGCACTAAGTAATAAATAGAGAGTCGAAGTCCATGATGAGAATTTCTCAAAGATTATTTTAGTATCAAGTACTACAGGCATATCAGAACTGCCTTGTTTTCATTCACAAACGATACACTACAAAACGCCAGCGTTATGTTCCCCTCCAATGAGAAAAGCATCTCATTTTTTATAAAAAACCAATACCTGGGGAGGTTGTGTTTTTGTAAGTGAAGTTAAGCTGATGAATTAGCCCTCGTTCATTGGACAACAGTTTGAGGCAATATCCAAGGGAGTCATTCGGCACCTTTGAGGAGGCAGGCAGTTTAATTGGTGATGGTGTGGGGCTGTGAGGGGAACGTTTAGGCACGGGGCCGACAGCCTGTTGTGTAGCATGAAAATGGAAGAGACAACTGCTTGATTTGACAGGAGGAGTCATATATAGATTTTTGTGTCCATTGTTTTGGCTTATTTGTGTGCGCTTTACTCAGTCAATCAAATATAATTGACACCACTGGGCTCTGTTGTTTCTGGGATGACAGCAGTTAATGCCAGTGGAAAAAAAGGCCGGGTGGAATGTTCTCCTGGTGAAGGATGGGGAAAGGTTTCGGCCAGCCTTGTGACAATTTTTCACACTTCAACAGCATTAATTGATGTAATGACAGCAATGATGGATACTAATATATGCAACCTTTAAAAAGAAACCTAATTATACCATGCCAAAGTATTTTTTGCCTGCTGGTTTGAATAAGGCTGTGAATGAAATAGTGCCAAGGCTTTTTAATGGTATGTACAATAATTTTGTAATTATGTTTAATAACTATTTATAAATAATTTAATGACTAAATGCCTAAAATTAGTAAACTATGACCAATGTAGAAAGCATTACTTACAGTACTTAGACCACAGAACGTTATTGAATATGTTTGTTTGTTTGTTTTTGTTTAATTGATTTCTGTGTATTGTGTCTAAGGGGCTCTTTAAATGAATGGCGATAGTGCTGTATTAGGCCAGAAGAGGGAAGCATTGCTGCTATTAAACACACAGGAAGAATTTAAATGAATATTCTGGACATAAGTATGACTATAACCAGTCAGACAAGTCAAAATGTTCGTTGTGCGTTTGTACAATCAGTGACAAATGAAGGGAAAAAAAGCAGCAAAGGTTCTCATTTACATAAATACAATTCTAAAAATGTTGGAACATATTTTCTGAATGAATATTACCTTTATGAGTGTGTAGGCAGTAAATATAACTCTTACTCACTATACAAAATGGATTCCATTTAGCTAATAATTAGTATAAATAAAATTGCATTTTGTATAGAAATACATAATCTACACAGGCAGAATAAGAATGAAACATGTGAAGTATTAAATGAGGGTGGATAATTAGATAACTAGGATAATTATAATAAAACTAGCAGCGAAGAGAAACTACAGCAAAATATGTCACTTCTGTAACTTTCTGTCAGTCAGAGCAGCGAGTGGACATGTGAAGTGGTGATTCCCGTCTTTGGAAACGTGTCCTCTGACCTGCTCTCATACTGCTTGCCCTAAGAAATTGTGCAAGACAGATGACAGTTCTTGCTGCTCTTACAGTCAGCTCCAGGATTTTTGGCACACTTCAGGAGAGTGGGTAAAAAAAAATGATCGTATTAAACATGATGATTAAAAAATTTCACTCAACTTTCCTAAAACAAATATTAAAAGACTAAATTAAATGCAAACAAACTGCCATCACTGAAAAAAATATATATTTACATGCAATAAAATGCTCTCAGCTTCCAGATGAAGCTGTACAACAAAACACAGCACAAAGGGTGGACAGATGGTTATAGATAATGGGTATGAAAATACATAATATTTTAAAATAAATGACCAAAAATAGCATTTTCAAAAGTACACTGGCGTTCCATTCTGCCGCTGGAATGGAATTCGACTTATTGGACATTTTCAATCAGTATAAACAAACTGATTATTTTATCACCACAAGTCTGTTATAAGATTAGTCAGGACACTGTTGGGTTTCTGTGTGTAGAGTATTGTGACTGGGTTTAGCTGCTGGTGAGCAGGGTGATGGGAAAGGGGAGGGGTGTGAGCCCCCTGCTGAGGAAACAATTCACACCTCTCCACAATAACACTGATACACAGATAAGACAGCACAACTTAAGCTTTTTTGATAGTAAAACACCATATATAACTGCCACAATAACATTATAACAATAAAACATAGTAGGCTAGGTTAAAAAAAAAAAGAAATACTTATGAAAAACTGCAAATTCTTAAATCCCTGAGTGTCTGCTTTCATATGAACCATTCCTTCCCAATCCTTTAATATTAGCGTGAAACACTTATCCAGGACATACCCAAAGTAAATATAAAGCTGTTCTTGAATTGTTTGGAGGACATGCGTGGTTCTGGTCCCTTTTGAAAGGTGACACAATAGGACCACAGCATGAAGCCTTACCTAGTCCAAGTTCAAATGTGATAACGACGACTACAGAAAGTGCATTTTTACACGTTTTTCTAAGGGTATGTCCAGGCGTTTCCTAAAATTCCCTTTTGGAGACTCCAAAGGACCCTTGGTAACCATGGACACATACCTAGGATAAAAAGGCTATTACTCTTGAACGCTTAAACACAGTCATAATTCTGGGCAGTAATGAAAAGTGACTAGTAAAGCTATCATATCCCATATCCAGATTTACTAATAGTATTGCTGACACAGAGTAACTGAAGCATAAACACATTAGAGTGCATTTTTTCCCCCTTCTTGAAATTACTTTTTTGAATATAAAAGAGTCAAAACAAGTGCTATGGTGGAAAAGTAGTTTATATAAGAAGAAACACAACAAGCTATTTTCATACTTTTCTACACAACATATTTACATACAATTATACCCTTTACAGGTTTTTGGCAACATGCCAGTCATTGTAGCAGTCACAACCGGGGACAAAGCACAAAGGAACGTCACAGGAGGAGCACTTCACTGGTGTCTTTGCATGGCACTGCCTGCACTTCAGCTGGCCAGTGGTGCTGTGTCCACTGATCTGCGCCGGACTGTGAGATACGGATCTGGCTGTGGAGTGAGACGCTAACTCTGCCAGCTCCTCAGCCAGGGTCTCTCTGAATGCCTTCTGGTGCATAGGTACCTCTCCTTTACCTTTCGCAATGTCTCTGTGGAGGAGGAAGGCGTTCACAATCGCAATGTCCATGAAATTATAAAAGAACGTCTTGTACCAATTTTGGGTTTTGTGGATGACTTTATAGTACCCTATCAGGGCTTCAGAGAGGTCCACTCCACGCAGGCACTTGGTTGGACAGAAAAAAACACAACATTAAGAAAAATATACCAAAGCATAAATATATCAACCACACATATTATTACATTTCAAAGAGCATAAAACATAGTTGACTATTATAGTACATACTGATTGGTACACGGTGGTGGAAGTGGGACGTCCTTCAATGCCCAGGTCTCATCTGCACCTTTGACCATCCTTTGCACTGTGTCCGCCGCATGTGCCGTGTGGAAGATGTCGCATGTGTCTCGCCACTGGACAAAGAGGAGGACGTCGTTCCTGATCCAGTATATGCTGCCACGGGGAGATTTTGAGTCCAGACTGTTGACTTCCGTTTTCGGGAATCCAATTCTGTTTGTGTGGATGGTTCCGCATGCCCAGATCCTCTTCTGAAGGAGGTCGTGGAAAAGGGTGGGACTTGTGTAAAAATTGTCAACAAAGAGCTTGTATCCGGTGCCCAGCAAGCGTGTATCAGTTAGCTCCATCACCGACTCATAACTGAGCCCCTTGCTGATGTTTGCCTGGAGCTTTCCCTCGTAGACAAAAAAAAGTGTAACCGTTTCTGGAGTCCGCCAGTACGAAGAATTTATATACCCAGGGAACAGGCTTATTTTTCATATAGTCTGAGCCCACTGCGGGCTTTGGAGGCAACCATTCAGTCGTCAATGGCAATTTTCTGGCCAGGGCGATAGTTCCTTTTGCAGGCATCCCTAATCTTCTGGTAGAGTGGCTTTATTTTGCTGTGCCTCTCCTTTGCTCTTTAGCAGCATCCTCTACCGAGCTACTGAGCTGAAGGGACTGGCAGATTGTGAGGAACTTCTTACCGGTCATTACCTTTTTTTTGGGAACAGCAAGCTGTACAGTTTACCCCTCACCAGTAATCAGTTAATGCAGAGCATTTTACTACACCCATGAAAACATGTCCTGCAATGTCAGATCAATCCATGAGTTGGTGGATGTTGAGTAGTGAGTCGAGACAAAGTCATTGGTGATTTGAATTATTGCCTGTAAGAAAGGGTCAGTTAAAAAAAAGTTGGAGAAGCTGCAGGGCTGTGTACGTAGCTGTACGTATGAATTGGTGGGTCTGAAGGTGGGCTGTGGTGGTGTTATGTCTGGAACGTCAACATCATTCCATGTCTCTCCAGATGTGCTCGTTGACATCCCGGCTTGACTGCCGCTGCCTCTCCCTCTCCACCGTCCTCTGCCTCTTGGTCTTCTCCCGCTGGCAGAACCTCTCTGGGGAGTTGGGGGATGGGGCTCCTCTCCTGATGAGGTGCTGTCCTGCTGCTCCATTCTGTGTGACCGCTTGCTGAGTGGGGGAGAAGTATCCGGCTTCCAGTCCATGTCTGATTCTACATCAGATAATTGCCTTTAATGGAAAAGTAAAGAAATAACAGTCACTTACAAAGCTAGACAAAACTGAAACAGTGAAACTGAAAAAGGATAATAAACACACACACACACACACACACACACACACACACACTCCTCCCTCCCGCAATTTAAACAAAATTTAAAACAAAATGTGTATTCATAATTCAAACTAAGCTTATTTATGTCGGAATATACATTAATATATGTTATATAATAGAATAAAATACATACTTGTCGAAAGTAATGTCTCCTCCCTACACAAACATTGCCTTTGCCTCGGAGTCAGTATATGATTCATCACAATTTACTTCTGAAACTTCATCCCCAGACTCGTCGCTTTCACGCCGAGGACATTCTTCCAGCACTTCTAGGAACGAGTATTTTGTTTTCCTCGTCAGTTTCACCATAATTCACCTTCCAAAACTCAGTCACAGTCACGAAACTACACTTTTCACCTTTTCCGCCCTGACTTCTTAGTTGTACTGTTGAAACTTCCCACTAAAGCGGCAGGTCATATTTTTCAGAATTTCATTGGCTATACGATGTGCCAGTCATCCACACAGTCGCTTGCAATTGGCTCGAGCTAAAGGGGAAGGCGCTTCCTTACAACGCGGACTCTCGTTGGCTATTGAAGGCTATGGACAGGACCTCAATGCTCCTATTGGGTCAAATGAGGTGTCAATCGAAAGGTCAGCGGCCATTTTGATATCAAGAAATCAGAATTATATATATATATATATATATATATATTTTAAATTTTTAATTATTGTTAATCAGCAATTGTATACAAGAGTTCATTCATAGCCAAACATAATAAAGTGCCAAACCAAAATATCAGAGAAGAAGAAAAAAAAAAAAAACAGAGAGGGAAATTGAGAACAAGTACATAAATCACTTACATACCCCTCACATATACCCCTCCCCTTAAAACATAAATAAAGAACAAAAAATTATACAAAAACACCAAAATATGAGCATACATTCAGAGCATTAGCAGCTTTTTTGTTACCAGAAGTGGACAAATTTTTAAATATAATTGTTAATATAATTATTTTTAATATAGATCTCAATATCTTTTTGAAAGTGAGAAAAAAAAGGGGCTTAATTTTTAATACCTTACATTTATAGATAAAATGCTTGGCAATAAAATAATTAAGTTACATAGAAAATTTTCATTCTCATGTTGCTTTTCGAAAGTGACAAACCCAAACAGAACATTCTTAAAATAAAGCTGGAAGTCCTTATATATGATATACAGAATAAACTGACAAATGTCCTGCCAAAGTTTTTTTTTTGTGTATTCACAATGCCAAAAGAGATGGTAAAGAGTCTCTGGCTGTGAATCACAAAAAGTACAATTAATTAAGTAAATCTTAATTTACTTAAAAAGAAATCTCTTTGACCTTATTTACCAGCAGATACTTACTAGAAAGAGTCTTTTACACGAGGAATAGAGACACAGCCATTTTGAAACAGAGCACGTATATTTCTATTATTATTTTTATGTGAGCAGTTTAAAACATATTCTCCCAACATGTGTAATAGTTGGGTCTGGAAGAATTTAATCAGAACTTAACAAAACTTTGTTATAATCTTTAAACAACATAATGACACCGTCAGGGATAGAATTGAATACAGTAGCAAACTGTTTGGGAGTAACAGGTATATTATAGTGAGAGAGAAATTCTTGGTGGCCTTCCTTATTAAATAATGGACTCACCAGATTGATCCCATTTTTAAACCAATTCTCAAAGAATAAGGACTTATGTTTATAACATATATCCTTGTTGTTCCATATAAGATAGTCAGAGAGAAATTATGCTTGAAAATCATAGACCATGCTAACAGTGCTTGTTTACAGGATATCAGAAATGTTTACATGTGAACTGAAGTTATGACGGAGAATACAAGATTTGACAATAAAGATTTGGCACATCTGCTGGTAATTTGAAATGATGCAACAATAGTCCGTGAGTATTTATTGATGTGATAATGTGTTTTGGACTAAATATTTTACTTGATTGGATCGTTTGGACCTTTGCCAATGTAACAAGCCTGTATTTGTTGGGACGTTATCGATCAGTGGACTACTATGAGGCTTCATAGGTGAGTTGCTTCAATTTTGTAATTGTTTGTATGTTGGTGGTCTGACAGAGATGTTGATTGTACGTGCTGTTCTGATTGTATCTTGAACTGGTTTGTATCAGTCGAATCACAAGAATCTTAGCTTTGCAAAGATATGTCGCATGAGTACCCACATACACACAGCAGTTGTGGACGTGGTAATAATTTCAATGCTGAACATGTGCACCCCCAAAACAGGTGGAAATTCCATTTTTTGGTCTCTGGTAAAAAGAGTTAAGTAATTCTTGTGGTTGTCAACTTTCAAAATGTGGCATTAGATGCCATCTCCATAACAGCAAACTGTCTGGAAACATTGTTAATATGGTAACAGGATATTTGAGCCTAAAACTGGTTGCCGCAGACAGGTAGTTAAGACTTGGTCATAAATGGATCATTCAACTAGGTAATAACCCCAACCATACAGATAATACAAAACAGAAACAGGTGCTGAAACTCAAATTCCATGCAAAATGTTTTGCATGGAAGAGCAGTCCAAGATCCTTCTACAAGTGTCTTTTTTAGATTACAGGTGTCATTATACACAGTACAAGACAAGGCTGAGTGCTATTATTTTTTCCAGGGAAGGCTTCAATAGATATAAAGTGTTTGGGTGCTGATAATTTTGAAAATGTATTTTGTAGAATCGAATACACTTAAGTTTGAGAGCAAAATATCAAGGATGGAATTTATTATTCATTTTGTCTGCATATTTTTGGTCATTTTTATGCAACATGTGAATTATTCTAGAGTTTACTGTATATTTCTACAAATATTTCTCGTGAATAATATTTTTCTTTCATTCCAAATGCTATCAGGTCTATGCATGCCTTTCATTGTTTGAAGCTTTTGTCTGCTTAGACACAGGCACTGCTGTTGGTGTCATTCATCTGTAGGAATGGCTCCTTTAACTTATTCCATTGATCTCTGTATTTCCCATTAAGCCAGCCCGTTATGTTCAAGAGGAGGGAGGTAAGGAGTCTCAGGCTGCCAGTGGAGGCCCCCTGCCTTGGCCTCTGGAGGATGGTAAGAACTGAAGCACATCATTTAGGCCAGTGTTCTTCCATCCACATTATTTGCTGTAAACAGCAGTTCATTACAGCAAGTCAGACATGCAGTGTGTTATCGTGGCTTAATGCTACAGTTCAGCTTGTTTGCAATTGTCGTGGAACAGCAGGTGCATGAGAAATAGACGTCCCTCAGCACGTGCCCCCTGAGGTCTCAAGTGGTTAGAGCTTCAGGTGACATTGACATGCAGGGATTACAAAGATTCCTTCCATTGTTTGTGTTGTTTTCATCTATAACTGTTTTTAATGTTTATGTTGGATTTTATCAAAGACATTTCTAACATAGTCTGAGTTTTATCAAATCATATTGCTCAGCTGTGTTCCAAAAGGAAATAAAACTGAGCTTTTTGCAGTATTCAGTTGGATATGTCTTTAAACATAAATAGTCTTTAGTGGGTTTTCATGATGGAACTTACTCTATAATGTTAGAAATTAAAAAAAAAAATACTTGATTTGTACAAAATCACAAAGCAACAGCAAAATCACATTAGACAATTAGCTGGTCTTCATTCATCTTCAGTAACTGCTTTATCCTGGTTAGGGTTCTGGTGGCTCTGGAGCCAATCACTGGGCACAAGGCGGGAATACACCATGAATGGGACACCAGTCTATTGCAGGGCACCATACACACACATTCACACAAACATTCACGGCTAGGGGCACTTCCACAGAGACAGTAACCCGAGATCAGGATAGAACCAGGTTCAAGCTGTGAATTGGCAACACTGCCATCTGCATCACATGCTCATAATTAGATGTTTAGTTTTCAAATATGGTGTTCTCAATGATGGATGCCAAACTCCTGACTTTGTGGAGAATGTTGAGCTTTTTCTATTTAAAGAATCTCAGGAAAAACATGACCTCATGTTGCTATGGCAGTGTGACTTAAACCAGATCAGAAGGTTGCATGTTCAAATCACTTACAATGACACCACATTGGTACTACCAAGCCGTTTCAAGCAAGCCTATATTGACTGGACTCAGAAATGATCACGTTACAGGATCTGTACACATTTGTTGTTCATATTTACAGACATTATTGGTTTATGTATAAAATGAGGTAAATAAAACATTTGCTTAATTTGTTAGAAAATGAATGTGCTACACCTCTATGTGTAACATATCCTGGTGTTGTTTGTAGCATTCCCTGGCTATGTTTACAGGTATAATAAATTATCAGTTTATTTACTCAGTCCCACTATGTGAAGATCACTTTGATGAAAATGAAGATGTTAGCCAGCTACAACATATGCAGATAGCCTGTGAGGCCTGGAATGCTAGGACAACATTTTTGTATTTGATTCTTCCTTCAACAGGAAGCCAGTGAAGTGAGGTGAGTAAGAAGGTCACATGAGAGGGGAGGTTATGAACCACATGAGCAGCAGCATTGTGAATGCTCTTTAGAGACGATAGAGCATACAAAGGGAGACCAGCAGAGCTGCCCTGGTCAAGTTAGGAAATGACTAGAGCTTGTATGAGATTAATTCTATATGGATTCTGTAGTCAGAAAAGGTCTATTTTTATGCTGTGAAGAGGAAATTGTAGAACCACTTTAAGATTGTTAGATGTGTGTGGCAGATGTACAGGGGGGAATGTCAAGGCTCAGTTTCAGATCCAAGAAGAAAAGTCAGAAATGCAGTCTCATATCTTGTGTGAATGATGGATGTGGAATAAACATGCATTTTCTCTAGCGTTGAGAAGTGACTCCAAGCAGGGTAGTTTCTCTAAAATTTAAAACTTGTATCCAGTCTGGCTGGTGTCCAGGATGGTAGGAAGATAGCTTTCTGTGTTCCAGGGTTTTATTCAAGAATTGAAGGAGAAAAACAGGTACGCAGTTAACAAAATGGATGAGGTTGAGGTTGGGCTTCTTAAGTACTGGTATGACTCTAGCAGACTTTAAGGCCTTGTTCGCACTTGGTATTAGCATCCATCTTGAGTGATCCGCTCACAAATCAACAGCTGAAATGCATAGCCATTTATACCTGGCATTTAACCCTTGTGTTGTCTTAGGGTTCAAAAATGACCCGCCACTATGTTTACCAGCCGAGAAAAAGAGTGGTTTCCACTGCTTAAATGCAGTCTTTCTGCACTGCGAAGAGGGAAAACCCAGATATTCACAAAGTTTCTGACCAATGACAGATTGTTTCTTCATGAAAAATAGATTTGGGGTTTAAAATTCAATGAAGCCTCTGAAGGGGTTAGTGAAGGCAGGTCATTTTTGACCCTTAGGACAAAGGGAGTAGACATAATGTTAAGACCACACAAGGGTTAAATGCATCTCCACTGACTACTTGTGATTGGATTTCATACATAATTTCCGCTGGAGGAAGGGCGTGCGCATCATTCTGCTGCTGCATTTTGCATTTGTTTCAGGCAGAAATGTCCCACAAATACTATCTCATGTATCTTGGATGACAGAAAGATGTCTGAATGTTGTCATTAATCTGTGCAAAGGGCATCTAGAAGTCATCAGCTGTAAGAAAGCGAGGAAAGGCAATAGAAAAGGAAGAGAATGTGGAGAACAATTAATGCAGGTTTAATACTGGTATGCGTGATTATTTTAGAATTAAAGAAAGAAATCAAATCTCCATTCTCGTGCATTACTCTCTTGATTTTCTTTCTTTCTTTCTGAAATGAGTGCAAGCCTATATAGCCTAGCAGGTAGGGAGGGTCAGCAAAAAGACTGTGAAGGCAAGAGTAGCAGAAAAACTGGCTACCCCATCCCCATTTCTGTGGAGTGTGCTGCATTGAAGCCAGACTGGTTAGGATCTGGGAGGTCATTCTAGATAACAAAGAGAGATAAATGATCGTACACAGCACATTCAAGAATCTCAGAGAGAAAAAAGAGAAATGACAACAGTTGGTAGTTGCTATTTTCTGATGTTATGGAGCCATTCACTACTAAAGTAATAGGGGGAGGTGGTTCTGGAGAGATATTCTGGAGCATTGTGGAAGGGATGGGATCCAGTGGATCCAAGTGGTGGCACTCCTGGACAAAAAAAAGCTGCAGAACTTCTTCCGTAGAATTACACTGCCCTCCAAAAGTTTGGAAACGCCTGAACAAAATAGGGTTTTTGGGCAATATCAGCATAAATCCTCTTTAGTTAGTGACCATTTTGCATTGATAATAAGGGACAACACTAGGCATCCGAGCAGTCAGTTTATTCAAACATTGACTTGATATATTACTCCAAGCCTCCTGGAGGATTGCCCAAAGATGA
>CM040982.1:14361492-14371837 GCA_022985145.1 Pangasius djambal
AAAATTTGAGTATTTTTCTATGTTATGTTCATGTTTATGTTCATAAACTTTTTATTTAATAAAATATGTTTTCATAGTTTGTGTTGTCCCTTATTATCAATGCAAAATGGTCACTAACTAAAGAGGATTTATGCTGATATTGCCCAAAAACCCTATTTTGTTCAGGCGTTTCCAAACTTTTGGAGGGCAGTGTAGGTGAAAAGCCCATTAAAGGGGTGGGAGGAGACAAGGGATAATTGAGTATCATAATGAAGGCGGGAGAGAAAGATTGGCACGTCAATCTTTCCTTCAACGAAGGTGGCAAAGTCATGAGCAGTTAGGGAGGAAGGGGGGTGTTGAAAAGGAAGAAAATGTTATGGATCTTGCATAGATTAGATGCACATTCTTCCAGCTTTCCCTTGTAGAAGGATATCTTAGCAGTACATTTCAGTACAAGCTCTACTGCTGATTCTGCTGACATTGGACAGAATTCAGCAATTAGAGTCCTGCTTTTAGGCCTGAGGTGGCCCACAAGGCTTTGGTTTCCACTGCTGCTCTAATTAGTGGACAGAATGCCTTGGCAGCTAACTTTTCAAGTAATTCTGATGTCACAAATGGATGGAATGATTGGGCAAATTCAGTCTTTAGTCTTTTTGTGAAGGTGTAGGAACTGCGACTCAGCAGTCCAAGAGGAGATACTCATGAACACAAGAGCCTCTAGAAAATATCCCTTGTATACTCTCAGCCGGTGAAAAATGAGCACTCCATGAGCTGGTCCCAGCACACTGCCTAGTTTCTAAAGCACTAGGGACTGCTGAACACTGGATAACCACCAGGCTTCCCTGTCTTTTGACACTAGCGCTGACTCAGCAAGAACATGGTGAGAAGATTCTAGGGAAAACTGGCCATATGACAACACTATTTATATCAAATACATAAATTCCTACAGTCACTTTGTGACATTGTTGAAATTCAATTCAGTTCAATTTTATTTGTATAGTGCTTATAACAATGGACATTGTCACAAAGCAGCTTTACAGAAATATATAAATTAAGGATATAAATCTTTAATTTATGAATTTATCCCTAATGAGCAAGCCAGAAGAGAAGGTAGCAAGGAAAAACTCCCTGAGACGATGTGAGGAAGAAACCTTGAGAGGAACCAGACTCAAAAGGGAACCCATCTTCATCTGGGTGACACCGGATGTGATTATAAATAATTCTCTTCTATAACTGTATACTATGTGGCCAAAAAGTGCAATTGTGTAACCAAAAAAGTTCATTATAGTTTACACATGAAGTCTGTTTCATTGAAGTTATCAGTTGTTCACTGATGGAGACTTGAGTGCAAAACTGTTCTTGGGAATTGCAGTCCTAAAGCTATCAAAGCAATTGTAGTTCTAAGCCATCATAGCAAAACTTTTCATATCAATTGAAGTCTTCATGGTTTCTAAGTGGTACCGTCCACAGTAATCTCATGTCACTTTAGGCTGTCTGTGTGGGGCCATCCTCAGCAGCAGAGAGTGATTTCCAATTGAAGAGAAATCCAACCAGAAGTAGGGCATCAGGATGGATCAGGCAGAGCAGAAGGGGTCAGTGACAACGTTTTAAAGAAATGTTGGTTATCATTTGTTACATTGAATGCTTGAAGAACAAGAGACAGTATCAAGTGTAAGGCAATATTAATTTACATTAAGAACTTATGTTAAGAACCCAAGCCATGACGCTACCTCCACCGTGCTTGAACGATGAGCTTTTATGGTTTGGATCATGAGCAGATCCTTTCTTTCTCCACACTTTGGCCTTTCCATCATAGAGGAGCTTAATCTTGGTTCCAGAACCTTTGTGGCTCATCTCTGTATTTCTTCAATTTGAGAATTCAAATCTGGCCTACTGATTCTTACTGCTGATGAGTGGTTTGCATCTCGTAGTATGGCCTCCATATTTCTGGTCTCAAAGTCTTCTTTGAACGGTGGATTGTGATATCTTCACCCCTGCCCTGAGGTGGTGGTTGGTGATGTCACTGACTGTTGTTTTTGGGTTTTTCTTCACAGCTCTCACAATGTTTCTGTCATCAACTCATGTTGTTTTCCTTGGCCAACCTGTTCGATGTCGGGTTGTTAGTACACCAGTGGTTTCTTTCTTTTTCAGGACATTCCAAATTGTTGTACTGGCTATGCCCAATGTTTGTGCAATGGCTCTGATCAATCTCCCCTCTTTTTTTTCAGTTTCAAAATGGCTTGTTTTTCTCCCGTACACAGTTCTCTGGTCTTCATGTTGGTTTATCATTTTTTAACAACAAATGCAGTCTTCACCCAGGGCTCAAACTAAGAGTAGTCACATGCGTGGGTTCAAACAAAAGGTGCCTTGTACTAAGTTGTTTAACACACCCAGATGTAAATATCAGGAAATGAAATCTGAAATTCTGATCTATCTTCATCTTTTGATCTCAAACCCAGATGTCTTCAGTGTATAGCAAAAATAAGTAAGTAAGTAAGTAAATAAATAAAAGACGTGGCATTGCTGTTCCAATACTTTCAGAGGGGACTATATAGTAAATTTACACCCAGTCCTTCATCTGAACATAAAGCTATAGCTCTAACTTCAAATTTCTCTGACAAAC
Organism: Pangasius djambal; assembly: GCA_022985145.1. Classification (NCBI taxonomy): domain Eukaryota; kingdom Metazoa; phylum Chordata; class Actinopteri; order Siluriformes; family Pangasiidae; genus Pangasius; species Pangasius djambal. The sequence continues at coordinate 14,364,095 of CM040982.1, forward strand.
ACTCACTTTAATATGTGAAAATTCATACTGGAAATTTAACAACTCACATTTGGAAAATAAAGAACCAGTTGCATATGACAATCTTAGATTGTGAACGATTAAATTGTCTCCACAATCCGTGATGCTAAACACATGTTGTCAGTTGTGCTTTCTTTGAGTTCTTTTTTTTTTTTTTGAGGTTATGTTTTCTTGTAGCACAGTATATTTTCATCACTAGGGAAATTACATTGGTTGCTCTGTTCCGTAATTTTGCAAAATAGTGTTAAATACCAACATGAAAAAAAAAATTGTGATGAAATCGTGATCCAGGCTGAAAAAATCTTGATTTTCTTTTTTTTTTTTTTTTGCCAGATTATCCACCCCTAGATTGTGTAGCTAAAGAAGAAAATTCTAAATACCTTGCTGAAGTGTATTTATTAAAAACGAATTAGCAGATATTGGGAGCTTCTTAAATGTGAGTTAACAAAAATCATGATGAGAACTGGTGCAAAGTTCAAAAAGAGAGAAAACAGAAAGAAAATGAGATGAATGAAACGTCGTCCTCTTCTTCTTTTTTTAACACAAGATGAATAATGCTGACTTGATACCTTGCAGGCCAGTTTAGATATTACATATACAAAGCCAAAGAACTTTAATACGATCTCACAATCGATAGACTGACAAACGTATTATTTCAAATGACAAAAATCAAATATTAATAAAACTAACGTCACTAAACTTAGCTTAAATATTTAAATTCTCACTTGCCTGTCACCCAAGACCGTGTAAGGCATTTTCAAAAGAGTTAATACTCTTTTATTAAAAGTACTTCAGATAGTGTCCAGAGTGGAATACTTCCCCCTTTTTTGACATATATAATTATTGCATAATTTTGACACACGTAATTATTATGTAATTAAAAAAACAATTGGCAAAACTATTTAAAGACTCTATAAATGACATGATTCATGAAACACAGTGACTGGCAGACATATTGTAAATATGAGACTTGTTCTATATATTTTAGACTATTCAGAACTAGTGGAGGATGACAGCTTTATACCTTTCTTGGACTTTCACGTGTTTGACTCTACAGATCATAAGTTTATTTTTAACGCATTAGATGCATTTGGTTTTTTGATGAAACTTTTTAAAAAATCAGTCGAAACTTAATTCATTACAAAAACAACAATGTGACTGCTGATCTGCTGGGATTTTCATGCACAACAGTCTCTAGACATTACACAGAAAAGTGTAAAAAAACAAAAAAAACAAACAAAAAAAAAGCCAGTGAGTGGCAGTTCTTCAGGTGGAAACCAGAGGAGAGGTCAGAGGACAATGGCCAGACTGGTTTGAGCTGACAGGAAGGCTATAGTACCTCAAAAGACCACTCATTCCAACCATGGTGAGCAGAAAAACATCTAAGAAGGCACGGCATGCTGAATTTTGAGGCAAATAGGCTACAAAAGCAGAAGACCACATCAGGTTCCACTCCTGTCACCCGAGAACAGGAATCCAAGGCTAGAGTGGGAACAGGCTCACTGAAACGGCACTGTACTTTACATAATTTTTATAATGGTAATTTATGGTGCTTTTATATTTTATGTGCTTATCATGTATTTTTATTTACATATTAATGTATTTTAATAGACACCTTTTTCATATGTCATTGTAATGCGGTACTACTCTGTCAGAATTATGACATAATATGCTTTCATATGTTTAAATATTTAGGAGTTCTGGTTTGATGTGGTTTTGCAGGATGGTGGCACCTAGCGTTTGAATTAAATACTGCACAGAAAAACTTGGAAAAAAATATATGTGTGTGTGTGTGTGTGTGTGTGTGTTTTTAAGTTAACTTCATTTTATTTTTAAAACTGATGAATTGTTTGCTTAATACTGACAGGTTGTTAGTTTGGACACTCCAGCTCATAATCAATATTATTCCAGTATTTCAATGCAAAGAAAATTCCACTTGGGTGGCATACTTTGGGTACTGTCTAATTTGCATAAGAAAAAATTTACTTCCTTATCATTGGCACAGCTGGTACTGTTTTCCACTAGTAGTTTACAAACCTGTTTTTAAGCTGGTGGCGTCATTAGCTTCTCAGCTGCTAGTAGAGCAGGTTACTTGTGTCCTCAGTGCTTCCTAGCCAACACATTAAAAGGTCCCTGGGAGGGTAAAAGTGGAGCAGGACAAATGAAGTAAACTATAATATACAGTATGACTGACCCCATCCCACGCCCGAATAATGTAAGATGTAGACTGAACTCACCGCACTCCCAAATAATGCAAAAATGAAGTTAAAGGGGAATTTCAACCATTTTTCTGTGAAATTTACTCATCTACTTTCGGATTATTAGGATTATTCACCATGGCTGACAGTAACCAGAAGTCTAAGGTGTCTAATGCCTCTAGAAAGATATTACGAGAAACAGTTACAAACAGTAACAAACATTTCCTGATGCCTTACATTCTGTTTTGTTTGATTTTTAGTAAAAGGTTTGGGCCTACAACAAAGATTTATGTATAGTGACCTCTGATTTCTTTTCGGTTTTGTAGTCACTGCAACTCATGCTAGCAAGCCCAACCGCCACAAAAAGATCGTTTATGCATTGCAATTCCTGATTCCTATAGCAAACACTGCAAAGAAAAAAAAATGAGTCTGTAAATTTTAGATTGGAACGATTTTGTTCAAGACAATTTATATGACCTTAATTATTTCTCAACAAGCAAATGCTGAAATTTAAGTGGAATTTCCTAATATCCAGACATAGAAGCCAAAAACCAGACTGGGTACAAAACACACACGCACACACACATTCACATACACACACACACACACACACGCACAAAACAAAGGGCTCAGGTGTGCACAACAGAATTTGAGCTTGTTGCACCATAATTGTAGATTATGTCACAACAAACAAACACAGTGTAGGAAAACTCTGTAATTGTCTCGTCTTTGCTTTCTGTCGTCTGTTTGAATTTGAAAGAGCAGCAGTTGTTCCAAAGAATTGTTTGTTCATCCATTGTTAATTATATTTATTAAGGGCAAACCAATTTCAGTATTATAGGGGATATCTGCTGCTCAGCGTTTCAGCAGTGTTTAAGATGTGTGAATTCATTCATTCTGGTCTACTTTTGACCTCATCTTTTTTTTTTTGCCTGCATTTGCCTGAACGTGTGTCTGTCAGTCCATATTTTCTTGTAACTGGGAATGTTAAAAGTGTTATAATCAACTAATAGATCCAGTTTTAGAACCCAGAACAGTGGTTCCTACAAATATACTGTTTTCAGTTCCTTTAAAAATACTGTTCCTATCAACTGCCTTTGCACCGCCTTATCCCTGTTCAAACACACTTCAGTCAGCTCCTGGAGGGGTTAATTATTGTTCAAAATCAGGTGAGTTAAGGCAGTATAACACTAAAATACCAATGCATAATGTACCCAAGACTGAGAAGCACTAGACGTGGAGAGTTTAATATGGAGAGAGTACTGACAATTAAAAATATGATTCTGAGAACTGTGAGACTTTGTGATGCTGCAGGTGTATAGGCGATTTTGTGCAGAGAGGTAATATTTTGACACTAGTTAGACAGCTTTATGAAATCTGAGTCCAAGTTAATCATGGACAATATAATGTGCTCTAAAGTCTATGTGCACCAAATAAGGTGATTTATTCAGTGTTTTCTGGAGTAAACTCAGATATAAACCAAGAGGACCGATTCCTATTACCTGTCCCATATATTTCTCTTATGAAATGTTAAAATGACACATTTCTAGTTTACGTTTGTCATAAAAACAAAACAAAACAAAAACATATGACATGGGCATATGCTTGGCATGGGTAACATGGGTACATAACATATGACATGGGTGGAAGGGGGGAGGCTGGGGGGGGTTGAGGTGGAAGGTGGTGGTGGAAGGTGGAAGGCTGGGGGGAGGTGGAAGGTGGAGGTGGAAGGGGGTGATGGAAGGGGGGGGCCTCTGGGGTTCAACTACAGGGCCACTATATTCATTCCCTATCCGGCGTCATTATCTTTTGCGTCCTCCGATTGTTTAATATTATACTACTGTTAATTTTTTCTTCTATTACTGAAGTGAATTAGAGCAGCCACCTAATGATAAAGACTTATTTTTGGCTGTCACTCTTATGCTGTTTAGGGCGGAGCGTGTTTTCAATGAAAGCGCCACAACTGTCATAAGACTGAATTGTTCCTGCGGATCACATGACAGCCTGGGAACCTCCTGTCTCTAATCACAGAGTTTGCTCTCACCGTTATTACTGTTAGGAGAAGATGGCGGAAGAGAGGGAACCCCCACCGCTGGCAGATGCACGACAGGCAGACTTTATAGAAGTGGAGGACGGAGAAGACCTTTTTGCAAGCGCCGTCACTACAATAGAGCAGGTAGGAGCATTTACCAGGTGGCTAGCTGCTCAAACCATTAGCTAGCATAGCGGCTGCTCTTAGAAAGTCAACAGACACAATATCAGACGTTTGGAAATTATACTTGCTGCCAAATATGGAAGTGTCACATTTAATTTACTCGGTTCCTTGTTCAGCAACACAGCTTTTGTATAATTATAACGTAGTCAACAACATTTCATTTAAATGCGTTAGCCCACAAACATTGCTAATGCGCATGCGCGGGCGGCATAACTGAACATCAACTCTGCGTTCGATTAACGCAGGAGGACTACAATTACAAATAGTGTCACGTCGACGAATAAATTGGATGCGGTTCAGGATTTGCATAAAAGTTAACTGCACACTTGTATTCTTAATCATTATTGATATATCTGTTTAAACGAACCACACTTGAATCTTGAAAAAAAAAAAAATGTAATATGTCAAAGTAAGGCTAGTTAGTTCTGACCGTTAAAGTTAACCCTTTATGGGTGAGTAGTAGCGTTCAGACGACGCGTCTGACAGATGAGTTGCTAAATAGCCCAAAGAAACGTGTTTTGCCTCCGTACACGCTGGCTTATTTAAACCTTTCTTTTTAGAGTAGACAATTACTGCCAAAGTGCAATTCAAAGAAAAAGGAAAAAAAAAGGGTCGGTTGGAGTGGTTTTAGTGGCAACATGACTACATAGGGCTCATAAATGTAAAGTAAATACTCCGCACAGCTTAATGGAGTCCTCCTGTAATGTGACCTTTTTAAATGGTAGGACTAAGACAGGTGACAGCAGCAGCAGCGAGCATGTGACAGGCTTACAGTTGGGTTGGACAAGATATCGTTTGGGTCGTCAGAATCCACCTTCTCAGCAGTTTTGGAGCAGAGAAATGAGGAAGGAAGGAAAAGGAGGAGGGGGAAAGTTCAGAGGTGTAAAACGTGTCCTCTGATTGAGCTTATTGTCATTTATCCTGTGAAAGGTTCCACTTGTGGGCAGTATGCTACAGGGACTGTTTACAGAAAAACAGTTTGCTGCCTGTCACACTGCTGGAAGTTGGGTGTGAACATTAACTGTCCTCTCATGTTGTTCGCTTATCTAATGGCCTACTAGAGCCTGAGGCAAAGGGCAGAAAAGTCTGTGACTACATCCTAACCGTACCTGAGGAATACCTTCATTTCTGTGTCCTGCATCTGTTCCAGATAGTCTGACAAACCCAGGATCAGTGAGATTCCAGCACATCTCATTGAAACTGGAAAGAGTGTTTAGAGCAGTCTTTTTGGGGGAAAGGGGTAGGCGTACCTCTCAGGGTACTGCTGAAGGTACTTTGTCCAAAAGGATAATCATGTCTTTTAAGAGAAAATAGTAGTCACTATTTTTTTTTTTTAAAAGTAATAATTTAATTGAATATGGTTAGAACCACTACTATGATTAAAATTATTTTAATAAGTAGCTAAGTAAGAATTGCTGAGCACCGGAAGCTGTTTTGTAATTGAATGCATTTTTCAGTAGCGTAGTTATTAATCACAAATTAGAAAATTGGATGTGGCTTACTAGGATAGATAGATAGATAGATAGATAGACAGACAGACAGACACACACCTTTTACCCTTTTACAAAAAGAATATAGGACCAGCTTTAAGGAAAACTCCAAACTCCTTACCACCAGTTTCAATTCAAACGTGTAAAAATTTACCTCAAACAAATTGTCTCTGTTTATTACTAAATAATCGATTAATTGTCCAGCTGATATATATATTGCATTCTTCAAAATATAATTAATACTCATAATAAATACTCATTTTATAGCACAAAACTCATTTGCTTTATGGTTTTTCTTAAATTTTGCTTAAAAAGATTTGAGTCCTGTAAAGGGGTGTTTCGGTTTGAAGATCAGGTACTGTATGTAGAAAGTAGGTACTGTTGCTAAACAAGTTTGAGAACCACTGGTTTAGCCTTTGCATTTGGCATAAATAATGCCTTGTACATCTACCATAATACCACAGGTTTGACTTTGATACTAAAAGGAGAGCAGTTTAAAAAAAAAATGACCTTAATTCATAATTTATGTATATATGCAATATGTTGTAATTCTCTGTGTATTTTAATACCAAATGTATGTTGGAACATTAATATGTTACCAAATTCTCTGGCTCTCTTTTGCTTGGGTGCAAGTGGAAACCTTTGGTACTTAAGCTTTACGAGGCTATGTATATGAATTCGTAGCCTGTCTGAGTCTAATTAGTATGCACACTTTGATTAATCATAATACATCAGCATATTGTTAACCTACTGATTTGTTTTTTTGTTTTTTTTGTCACATTGAAGCACCAAGAAAGTATTGAACTTCCAAGACATTGTGCACCACTACGTCCAAGTCTTAGAAAAAGACAGTGTCTGAGCCATAACTGGAAAAATAATATGGATACTGTATATATGTCTTACAGAGCAGGCTCCGTGAGTGTGTAATGGCCTACAGTGTGCCAGGCCGTTCAATAAAAGTACTTAAAATCTATATCAGGCCCAACTGATATCTGAATGAAGTGTACTACTCTAGGCTGACTAATTTGTTTTGGTTCTCCTTGACGTAACCTCCAGAGCAAATTCTGATATACTCCTGAGACGCTGAAAGCTGGATTGCAGTTGCAGTTTGAGTGTGAGCAGTCAGAACATGCTAATGCTAATCCCCCTATGAAAAGCACTTTCAGTTTAAAATTTGCATTCATTGATAAAGAGCTTCTTTGTTGCCTATAATGTGTAATGTTAACCCAGAGTAAGTTAACAGACATGTTAATGATACAGCTGCGTCCACATTCTGCTCTTGTATTTTGTTTTCAGTCCAGCCCCACATCTCCAGAGCCAGCCAGCTTGCCTGCAGAAGACATCAGCACAAACACCAATGGACCTAAACAAGAAATATTATTAGATGATGACCAAGAGGACCTCTTTCCTGGTATGTGATTTGTGTTTGAATGTTTTGTCTGTAGAATAATGTCAGTTTGTTGAGGATTGGGTGAAGTAGGTTCTGTATTAATACTTGGCACAAACACTAGTTTAATGGATACGTTAAGAAAACATCGTGTTGATAAGACAAGTTTTCAGGCCCTTTATAACATGTTATAATGTTTCTATTGCCTTTATTTGCTCCATAAACTATTTGGGCTGTAGCTGAATGATTTTATTTATTATTAGTTTGTTAAGCGATATAGTTTGGAGCTGGTATATGAGTTTCAGGGCAGAATGGGATGGAAAATTCATAGTATGATGACTGTACATAACAATATGACAGTGTACTTACTGATATATATATATATATATATATATATATATATATATATATATATATATATATATATATATATAT
>CM040982.1:14381700-14400279 GCA_022985145.1 Pangasius djambal
CAATGCGCTTTTGGAAGAATGGTCAAAAATTCCTATAAACACACTCCTCAACCTTGTGGACAGCCTTCCCAGAAGAGTTGAAGCTGTAATAGCTGCAAAAGGTGGACCGACATCATATTGAACCCTATGGGTTAGGAATGGGATGGCACTTAAGTTCATATGTGAGTCAAGGCAGGTGACCGAATACTTTTGGTAATAATGTGTGTGTGTGTGTGTGTGTGTGTGTGTGTGTATGTATATGTATATGTATATATATATATATATATATATAAAATATTCATTTATAGCATAGCACTTAAGACACACAGTCTGTTAAATCTGTCAGCATGGTGGTTTTCTTGTCTGTTTTGACTTGTTTTAGTGGGAAGCTAAAGTACAGCAGGGCGAGAGAGATTTCGAGCAGATATCAAAGAACATTCGCCGGGAAGTGGGGAGATTCGAGGTTGGTTGACATGTTGGGGATTTCTGCTTTGACAGAGTGATGTTTCTACTATGCAGTGACTTCATCTCAAGCTCAGAATAAAAAGAGTGATGTGTGATCAAGCTGACACTGTTGATAACATTTTTAGAATCATTGTGTATCTCTCACCCCTCTCCTAGAAACAAAGAGTGAAGGACTTCAAAGTTGTCATCATTAAATATCTAGAATCACTAGTACATACACAGCAGCAGGTAAGAATTATTTGTACCATGGGTAATACGATGCATTCTGTATTACGGTTTAGCATATTTTAAATATCTTCTATGATGGTTTTAATTTTTTTTTCTTCCCCTTTCTTGTCCCTTCAGCTGATAAAGTATTGGGAAGCTTTCTTACCTGAAGCCAAAGCTATAGCATGAGCGAACAAAACTCCTGTGCAATAGCATTGGGGCCAATTGCTCTTCTTTTCTTAATTTTTATGTACAACATAATCATTCAAAAACGGATGCATGGACTTAATGACCACTTAAAAACCACTATAATAAAACACTATAAATCTTTTAATTGCTAAGTCCATACTTTGCCTTTTTTGTCTTAAGATGATATGTGTTTCATTTGTTCTTTAAAGGAGAAATGTGGGCAGTGGTATTGCATTTACTGCTTATTGATACACTACTGGTCTGTCTTTAAATATCCAAGCACTATAGTTGAAATCCATCATAACTGTCTTTCGCCAAGGGCAATGTGTTTTTTAAACACTACATTCATATCCAGTGAACAAATTCAGCATACATCATTTTATTTCGATGTTTCATATTTGATCCTGTACACAAAGTGCAGCACTATACACTCACCGTCCACTTTTATAGGAACCCCTGCATATTTATGGAATTATCCAATCAGCCAATCACGTGACAGCAGCACAGGGCATAAAATCCCGCAGATGCAGGTCAAGAGCTTCAGTTAATATTCACATCAAACATCGGAATGGGGGGAAAAATGTGATCTCTGTGACTTTAGCCATGGAATGGTTGTTGGTGTCAGATGGGCTGGTTTGAAGATTTCAGAAACTGCTGACCTCCTGGGATTGTTGATGATGTGCGCACGCTGAGATGCTTTTCTGCTCACCGCAGTTGCAAAGAGTGATCATGAGAGTTACTGTGTCCTTCCTGGCAGCTCGAACCAATCTGGCCATTTTCCTCTGACCTCTCTTATCAACAAGGCGTTTCCACCCACAGAATTGTGGCTCACTCAGTGTTTTTTGTTTTTCGCATCAATCTGTGTAAACTCTAGAGACTGGTGTGTGTGTGTGAAAATCCCAGGAGATCAGCAGTTTCTGAAATACTCACACCAGCCCATCTGGCACCAGCAGCCATGCCTTGGTTAACGTCCCAGAGATCACACTTTTTCCCCATTCTGATGTTTGATGTGAACATTAACTGAAGCTCTTGACCTGCATCTGCGTGATTTTATGCATTGTGCTGCTGCCACGTGATTGGCTGATTAGATAACTGCGTAAATGAGCAGGTGTACATGTGTTCCTAGACACGAGTGGACAGTGAGTGTAGTACTTAGTACACAGTGTGCTGCTTTCTGCTATATACACGTATATATTTTTATTTGGCTTCTTGGCCTCAAATATTTAAAATTACAAATATTAGTTGATTCTTTTGTTTTACAGATTTTCAGATTTTTTTCTAATTTGTATTTTTTTTTTTTTTTTTTTTTTTTTTTTTTTTTTTTTTTTTTTTTTTTTTTTTTTTTTTTTTTTTTTTTTTTACTTTACATTCCTGTGAAACAATGCCGACATGCTAATAAAGGAATGTACTTCAGTATTAAACAGGCGTATTCTTCTTTTATTTGTGTCTTTTATTTTGAACTTACTTCACATAAAAAAAAAAAAAAAAAATCACAATGTGGACCTCCAACGTTCAAAGGAAGAAGCCTCAGAGTTAAGACACTGTTGGGAGCCTTGTTAGCCCTGTGAATACTGACTTCTCTTTCCATTTATTTATTTTTATCTTTTCAAGTATTCTTATTCCTTGGTTTTCTTTCTATAATTTGATCTGTAAAGTACTTTGTAAACTTGTTTTAATAAAATTTAAGAACTGAATTAGAACTGAATCCAAAGGATATTTCTTAGCAGTTGATGGTTATTATAAATTACAAATTGAAAATGATTTAAAGCAAGTGTTCTGCTCTGTAATCGCTTTCCAAGTAAAATTTACAAGCTTATGATCCTAGTGATCATGTAAAACTGTAATATGTGTCATTTTTTTCCTAACTAAATACTCCATGTGCACTTCACCTACTACTTTCTGTACACTAAGCCACCTCCTTGGCTAATGGAACAGCTAAGATTCTCCTACTGTTTTGCAAATCCATAAATGCTTAGGGCTTCAGTTCATTTCAGACTATTCTCAGAAGCAGTTCTAGCGAAACAAGGCTTAAGGGCCTTGGGGTTTGAATAATGTGTTTTAAAAATGCTTTTTTTTTTTAGATTTCTCAAATACTTTGGAAATAAATTTGGAAATATTCAAATTTTTAGAAGTCATTTCTCATCTTCATTCCATTGGGGGGAAATGAAGCGCTTATGAATTTGAAATCTCACCGAAGCCTGCCACGTCATGACTTAACATTTTTGTGAACTGAGTACTGAAACAAACTGTCAAACAAGTCCTTCATCACTTTGCATATACATCTCTAAAGCGCTGTCAAAAACTCCGATGCACGCTCCTTTTCATGGTCTCTGTCATATTGACAAGCTGTCAGAATTGCACATTGCATAAGAGAATCTCTGTGCAAGTGGCTCTGTGCAGTACATCATTACGAGCACGGGGTTTTCTCTCCCCTATTGGCCTGCTGCGGAAATGTCTCTCATGACCTTATTGAGACTGTGCGATGACACATGTGAGATTCTGTTTTTTAAACACAGGTGTTTTCAGTAGATGTGTTTAATGCAATACTTTGAAATCGCTGCATGCAGTTTTTCATGTTTGGCCACAAACAGGCTACAGAACTCGTTTGCGTTGGTTGTGGAAATACTGCATGTATTTTGCAGCACAAGAGAGGAAATAGTCATATAAATGAACAACCCAGGATTTAAATCGTCTTAGGCTTCTTATGTATTGTCTATTATAATGCACTATAATCCTGGAGTCATGACATTTTGTTCCACTGTTTATGTATTGCCCTGCAATTGACTGCTGTTCCCAGCGTAGGCTCTGGATCTACTGCAACTCTCACCAGGATAAAGATGACTGAAGATGAATGAATGAACAAATGTATGCATAGATGTTGATGGGATGACAAAAATGTACTTTTTCGGATGCTGTGTACTAACATAGTTAACTAATAGTTAACTAACTAACTAGTATGTGGAGCAGACCAATACGATTTTTATATTAGAACCGTATTCAATAATAATAATAATAATAATAATAATAATAATAATAATAGTAATACACTAAAAGTAAATGGCATTGATGAATTACTTTTTGCTCTATGTACTGAAAATGCCTTTTACAAGTTGAGTTGTTTAATTCTCTCCATTATACCATTAGTGATTATCTGCATTTAAATACATTGACACTTTGTGGCATATCCATGAGAGGAAGAAGCCTTTTTCCTCCCTCAAGTATTACCCAGATGTCTTAGTCCAAGTCTAAGCTTGTTTTGAGAGTCTCTGTTTTGGATTCTACGGACTTGGCCGGAAAAATAAACCCTGCTCTACTAACCCTACCGGCTTATATCAAATCTCCAAATAGCGGTGTTATGTTGTGGTCAAAATACTGTGACCTCACTTGATCAAGTGAAACTCAGGCCCCACAGATAAGAAGAGCAATATAATGGACTACAGCAAAGAGAGAGTGTGGTAATTATTTGTGCCCTGTCAAGAGAAGAACCCCTGGACCTCTGGCGATTCAAATCTGGGAAGTTGTTCGCAACTTGAAAATAATGCACACCAGCAAGAGACAAATATCGGCCCACTCTTGCGACATTGCTGAAATTGCATCAGTTTGTCATGTGCGCCACTGCTGGGTCTCCCGGAAAAATATAATTTGCTTCTGAATGTTTCTAGCAGTGCTCTCTTCTAGGAGTTTGTAGCGGGATCACTCGTTCCTCTGCCACTATAAACACTAAACAATTACTCAGCTTTTTGGTGCTGAAATGAATGTGTAATAGAATAGACATGGTCACAAAGGAAATCGTTTTAATTTTGTGGTTGCTTTTGGTCAAAGCAAGTACTATATATATATATATATATGTTGTCAAAATGCTTGTGCAAAAATTGCATGGTAATAATAATATTCCTAGGGGGCTAAGCACTATAGAAAGTGTGTGTAATCTTAATTAAAGAGTTTGTTTGTCTTTCACTGACTGACCCTAGAATTCTGATGTCTCTATTGATATGAGCAATGTTCTGTTGCACAAATACAAACTTTTTCTCTGTCAAACAGTGTTACTGGGTTGTTTCCTGATTTAACAAATTAAAAGTGCATGTCATGTTACAGCACTAGAGATAAGGAAGGCGTTCCAGAATGCTGTTAATTCATTTTCCTTATCTGCTGATGGCAGAGCTACCAGGCTCCCAGATGATCCCATGACTGCTCATTTTGTGCTCTTTATGAGAAATGATTTTAGAAACTGATCTTGCTTTGGGGCTTTAATTTTGGTCTTCTTGCACAGATCTTCTCATGGTTGGCCTTTGATGGCAGGGCCGCTGTGGAGATAAGTGCCACCGTATTTGTACGGTGAAAATGTCCTGCTTCTGGTTTACACTGTGGTATCATCCCTGTTAACACGTGTTGGACTCTTTCTTTAGGGTCAATTTAAGAATGTATAATTTAATTCTTCTACTACAGGTCTTCTCGTGGTTGCCCTTTGATGTTAGCAGGGCGCACTGTGGAGGTGTTGGGAATAGATGAGATAAGTGCCACAGTATTTATAAGGGTAAAATACACAGCTTCTGGTTAAATGCAGACAGATATCAGGATGACTCTCAGGCTATTCAATGTCTATTCAGTGTGCTTTTGAAAATGAGGTCATGTGTTCTTAAATACTTAATGTATAGCTACTGAGGTGGCACGAATATGAGAGGGGAAATATATGAGGGGACTACATTCATCATTGTACAAAAAGAGAAAAAAGTTCAGTGAAAGTATATTTATACATGTTTTCAGCTGATGGAAGTGTTGCATAGGAAATAGGATGGCCAGATATTCACAGGCTTACTTCAAGAATACTTTATATTTGAAAAATAATAAAAAACAAAATTACTCATGGATGTGTAACTTGTATACTATTTTGTCAGTGTAGTACCTTAAATTGCAGTTTAACTACTGCAAGGTTAAGCAAAACTCTGCTTATCACTGAAGAACTGTGCTCTACAATATGTTTAAAATTCAGATTAAAATGTTTCCTGTCATGTGCCATACAGTTTTGAGGCAATTCCTGCTAGACTGGGAATTTGCCTCAAAACAGTTTATTTTATCATAACAGGTTTATTTATTTTACTCATAATTCTGAACATATTATTAATTGAATCTTGATATTCTATAGATCTTACCACTTGAAGTCATCATATTACTATTATTATTTCAAGTTCTTCGAAAGACTGTATCATGATTGACCGAGTGCTTCCTAGCTGATGTTTTTAGCACTTGTAAATACTAACCCTTACTCCAACACTCATTTTTATTTAGTCTAGTTATTTAATCTGTTAAAATATCTTATATCACTTGTATCTCTGTCAGCTCCCTTGAAATCTAAATGAATAAACATGATGTCAAAATGTGTACGACTGCCGGTCAAACATCAAACATGTCCTCTCACCATTTATCCTGCTTGTTTTTACCTAAAATCTTGACCTTGTTTGACAGGACAGGTTCCTGCGCACAACAAATGCCACAGTAAATTAAAATGGTGGCAGAGGGATTGAACGGAGGCATTTGCATACATAAATCTATCAGCTATGTGACATCAATCAATGATTTCCCATCCTGAGAGCAGGGCTACTGACTCATGACCGGTGCATTATTGGTTCTGATAGGCCTTTTATGAACTCTGACAGGCCTCTGCCACCTGTTTACTGCACTAAACAACAGATAATCATTCAGTTTACTTTTGCAGGTCAGGTCAGAGACAGTGTTCTGAAAATTTAAGAGTACAATATCTGAATATAACAATTTACATTGTGGCTCATTAGTATTAATTATTTGCATTGTTATCAAAAGTATAATATTATCAGGCTTGAAAAGAAATTCTCCATAAATCTCAGCTATGTTTAGACTTTTTTTTTGTGTGTGCGCGCCCATCAGGAGTCGAACATTTATTCCTCAGTCACTACCTTCCACTATGGAAGTGCAGTTGAGGTCCTAATCTAAGAGCTTCTTGTATATTTCCTCTGTTCTCTGAAAGAAAAGGTCAGAATTGCAATAGGAATTGATGTCATTCTGAGAAGGGGGCAGCTGACAGTGTCAAACAGCTTTGGCTGCAAGTTCCTCCCATTTCATTAGCTGGCCGTTTTCCAACTCCTCACCCTGTAAATGCGCTGTGACATCCCCGGCATTTAGTATACAATAGATTATGAATGGCCACACTGAACACTTAATAGGCCTGATGAACACTAGGCCTGTTCCCATCACAATCTATACACACCAATCTGGGAGATCTTTACAGCGATATAAATACAAGTGGCATGATTTAATGAAGTTGTGTTCTTTAAGCCCACTGCTACACACAGAGCTGTAATGTCTTTCATGAAAGCAAGCTCCTTTAGATATAACCTTATCTGCTCCTTTGAATAGTTTTACAGTGATCAATAAACAGTTTTCTGTGGCCTTTCAGTGGTGTCACTTGTCATTGAAGAATGCAAATGTGTGTCAGAAACTAGCTTGACAGTTTTCCCTTTGCAGCATTAGAACAGGGAAAAAGCCCATCAGCAATAAAGCAGATGATGACTCCAAGCACTTTTCCTGAATAATATTAAATATAGGCGGTGGTAGTAAGAGTTGCAAATATATAATTAGGATTCGTTAGTTATTATATAACAGCTAAAGTATAATAAAATAACACAAGCTATCTGGCTATGTTAATTTCTCATAGACGTCCTGATGTACATTTGCATGTGTGGTATAAGCAGTGTCACTCCTGCAAAGACAAAAAAAAAAAAACGTCACAAAGCAGAGCACACAGTTTTAAGGCTCCAGTTATTGAGAACGAAGAACGTGTAGCAAAACTGTAGTAATATGATAGTTATCATCTTACTACAGTTTCATTACACATTAATACTTTGAGTTTATTAAAGCATAGGAACTACGACTTCAGGTAGCACAGATGGGGAAAAAACCCTCCCGACTCTCACGCTGAGTCCAGACTCTCCTACTGAAAGACCTTTCGAATTGTCTTGTGCTCTCCCAGGACAAGAGCTTGCTGCTTATTAAGATTTCAAAGATACAAACGGTAAGTTCAGTAATTGCTTTCTTGAATCTGCCTTTAATAATTACACATGGCAAAAAGGTGGCAAAAATTAGAAAGGCAGAGACTAATGGAAAACTAGATTTTTCACTGAATTAGAGAGCACAACAATCTATATATTGACAATACATCAAGATGAAAGAGATCAGGAAAAGTGTTTCAGACTGTCTGGGAAAAGGAGGCAAACTGGGTGTGATGCAGTGTGGCATGCACTCCCGAGTCTGCTGGGTAGGAGAGAGAAAGGATCAGACAGCCTGCATGTCTCTTTTCTTCTTTATCTTCTCTATTTCTCTCTCTCTCTCTCTCTCTAAGTATGGTGACAGGGATACATAATCAGCAAGTCGCAGAAATGTCATTAAAATGTTATAGAAAACTTCGGAAAGTGTTGGCTATCAGATTTCGTTTGATAGCTACATGAGTGAAATTGCTTGGTTTTGGGCAGTTGTAGAACAGGAATTGTCTTTTTTTTTCCTAGAAGTAGCCATGCTAGAGCTACTTTTAGTGCTAAAACACTCACATGAAAGTGAGTTTTCAGTTTCTGTTTTGTTATCCTTCTCACATCATAGCATTTATGCTTACATTTTTTTCAATTGGCAAGCGGTCCAAGAACACAGTGCTTTAAGGAACTGTCAGTGATACAAGTGCTGACAGAACCAACTGCAAGGTTTTGTAGAGAGAGCAGAGAACAACAACGAAACATGTGCTAGAGCTGAGAAGCTGAACAAACACCAAAGGAAAAAAAAAAAAACTCCAGCAAATTCAAAGAAGGCTAACTTGCGAAAATAATTGTAATCAAATAACAACAACAATAATACTGGCACTTATATACTGTACTGTAGCGCCAAAATATACGTGTATTTGGTTATCTCACAAGGTAACAGCATGGCAAAAAAAAAAAAAAGCATGTATATATATACAACTATATATTTGGTGTGTATGTAATTTACTGTATTGTTTTTCAGTTTTTTTTTCAAAAAAATAATTAATTTATTTATCTATTCATTTATTTATTATTTATTTATTTATTTATTAGTAGAAGCAGCAAATACTTTTACAGGTCAACTTCTTTGTGGATTTTTTTGTTGACTCGAAGGTACAAATTACATGATTATGATGTATCATGTATTTGAGAAAGTCTCTTTGTTCAGAGGAAAAAATCAATAGCAAAGCTCCTGGAGCAGCTCTTACTCCCTTTTACATTTCCAGATAGGAAGGCTCTGGAATTGCTGATTCTACATTTAGAATGACAGTGATTCATACCATGGCGCTGTCCAGTTAGGCCGCTAACTTATACCTGAGGGTCCAGCGCTGACATTTCATCTACAACTTTGGGAGAGGTTAAGGGCCGGGAGGCTACAAGCTGCAAGAAACCTTTACTATCAGCTTATTTTTAGATGTAGTGCAGGAGTGCACAGGCAAAAAAAAAAAAAAAACCTTTTTTCTTCTTCTGTTTTCTTTTCTTGTTCTGTAATGGAAAGGAAGACAAGTTGATTATCCAGAGCCTACAATATAAGTTCCTGAGGAGAATCTGTAAAGTGGATAACAGTAAAGTCGTCTAGCAAAGTTGGTAAGTTATGTGACATATAACCTCTAGAATATATATATATATATATATATACACACACACACAGAGGCAGATTCTGAACTCTGTGCAATTTGCCATGTTATATTTAGTACAATGAAATCTCATATGTAGAATATATTGGCTCCTTTTTGACCACAATAGGATTTTTTTGGTAATATATTCATTAATTATATTGTGGGTCACTCTAATCCACTCTCAGAAAGCCTGCGAGGATCCGTGGCTCCTCCTCCACATCTTTTCTTTACTTGACCCCAGGGCACTTGAGCTGCCTGTGTTTTGGATGTAATTAGGATGGGCAATAGACCTTATGCTGACCTTGGTTCCACTATTGGGACAGCCTAGATATGGTGTCATGGGTCTTTGTTTGGAAAGCAATACAAAAACACTGTTTACATGCTGTTGGTCATTAGTTGCTGTCTGAATCCTCCAATTGGTCTTACTTCATTTCACAGACTTCTTGAGGGCCTGTTTGTTATGAATTGTTTTGTAAATGAATGTAGTTCACACTCTTCTTTAACCCTGATTCCTGATAACTGTTCCACGAGGAGCATAAAAAATGCTGGAGTAAATACACAATGAATAAAAGGCTCTGTTAAATGAATAATTGTAACATTTTCGCATTACATGATTATGCAATGTAATTATGCAGTGAGTATTCATAGTTTCTCATCCATATCTACACCTTGAAATCCTAAAGCTTTCTGCCTTATGACCAGTGGTTTCATCCATACCCCCCATCTCCCCCCACCAAAAAAACCTGAGTTGTAGCCAGAGGCTGCTTGGAACATGAGAGGTTGTTCATCATGGGCCGAAGGGTCAGCCTCTGAGTATTTATCTTGTAAGCAGCTTAGCTCTACTGGAAACTAGGCTTGTCTCCAGTTTGTCTTCATTCAGGCCCAGCCGTTGTTAATGACTGTCACTGGATCTGGCTACCTGTCCAAATACCTTGGTCCTCAGGATGGGCCTGATGTGAAAAAAGAAGGAGTAAAAAAGTACCACTTTTGTGGTTTTTAAGGGTTTGTTGGGAATATTGAGTTTATTGCCTCCTGGGGCAGTTGTCTGCAGATAACTGGCTGCTGTTATCTGAAGGCATGTACTGTTAAAAAGGAATATACTGTTAAAAATAACTGTGAAGAATAAATTATTATTATTGTTTATGAACGTCTTGAAGCCCACATCTGAAGCTGAAGAATTTCCCATATCCGGCCCTAGCTCCAGTTCCAGTTCATTCCTAATGTCATTTAGTTTAGCGTTCACAAATCTAGAATTATTCAACTTTTTATGTGTACCAGTATTATCAATATAACTGTGACAATTACAATAATAATAAAAAAAAAAACCCAGTGTATTGTTAATATTTAAATTGTATAAATTGTACAGTGTGATAGTAATTAACAGGGCAAGTATAGAACAGAGTGTTATCATCTACCTTACTACACATTTAATGTTCTTTGGAACTGGCTCCTCTCATTAATAATACTTTTCAGTGTTTTATTAAATGCGTGTTATACCACTGAATGTTTGAGCATGACTGGTATGGTTGGGCAACAGGTAGCATTGTTGCCTCATATGTCCAGGTTTCCTCCAGGTTTCCTCCTCAAGACAGAAAACTGTATAGTCAGTGTTATAGATTTAACAAGTGAATATGCCTGTTTGTTGTTTGCTCTAAAGCAAATACGTATATACTGTATAGCATAACTCATTTAAAGCTAAGAAGTGCTACTTTTTTTTTACTGCTGATGCTTTGAGCAGCCATGTTGTTTTGACATGACTTGCTGAACTCTTAGGAACTAGGAGTTCAGGAGACCACCCCAAGTTCCTGAGTAGGAATTCTGAGTTTAAAGGGAATTTCTTCTTCTGCCCTTTGACGGACTGACATTCATCCAGTCAGACACCACAATGTGACCACTGGTTCAACAAGTTTGTAGCTATGGTTCCTAACTAATTTGTGCATTATTATCATCAGCTATGTAATCAGAGTCTCTTCATGCTATACATAACTTACAATTAAATGTCTGCAATACAAACCCTCAGATTCTGAGCTGTGCTAGTTTTTTATAATGACCCAATGCAGGTTTGGGGTAGTTTTTCTTCTTCATTAAGTCTGACGAAGACTGTTAAATAATATTAATGACCAGGATAGTCATTACTTACCTCTGTTTGCGCTGGCTCAAGTGATTTTATCGATCGAGTGGATGAGGCCCGGTACAGCAGATTATTCTGGCCTCTGATATTATCAACAGCTTAAATAAGTTGATTAGCACAAGGACTATCTTTAAATAGATCTAGATGATGATGTTGATTGGGTGGAGCAGAGAGCCATCCATCTTTTTGATCTGCTAATAACTGGAATCCATCACTGTTTCTATCAGGCCCCCCTTAGCTCGGCTCCTCTTCCCTCACCTCTCTCTCTCTCTCTCTCTCTCTCTCTCTCTCTCTTTCTCTCATGAGTCCACAGGTTTTTAGGGAATCTGGTGCAGGAATGTAGGACAACATAGTCTGCACTGTTTTTTGTCAGTGGACTTTGAAACTAGTTGCTATGGCCCTCTGTTAATGCTTGCTCAAATTGAGATGTGGGCACTAATTTTTGTGTGCCATGAGAACCATATCATCTTGACATGGAGAAGGGCAAAATGAAATAAAAGTGTTACAAACGACTGGTCTTTGAAATAACCTCCATCTTTTATTTTAGACACACACACACCTGCCATCAGAAGTTTCCTCAAACGTGATTTTTCCACTACAAAGCTTATAACCTATATCAAAATGTATTGGGTATTATTATTATTATTGTTATTAGTATTAGTAGTAGTAGTAGTAGTATTGTTGTTGTTGTTGTTGTTGCAATTATCAGTTTTAGAATTGTATTTTTATTCAATTAAAATACATTGCCTGGGTTCATTAGGCATTCTATACTAAACTGCAAAATAAACAGCAGATCATAATCTTTTGTGAGTCTCTGAGCTCGTATGAAAAAGGCATTTTTATCAAAAGCTTCCAAAATGGTTAGAATATACTAATTCCTTTTACCAAGTTTCAGTGTCCTGTAATTCACTGTTAAACTGCTTAAAGTATACAAAAGAAACTCTAATGTAACAATTTGTCCATAGACAAGCCCCCAGCAGCTATTGATATCGGGAATGCTGGGAT
This sequence comes from Pangasius djambal, assembly GCA_022985145.1. Classification (NCBI taxonomy): domain Eukaryota; kingdom Metazoa; phylum Chordata; class Actinopteri; order Siluriformes; family Pangasiidae; genus Pangasius; species Pangasius djambal. Next base: position 14,394,336 of record CM040982.1, read on the forward strand.
AGGCTTTTCTTGCTTATCCAACTGTGAACAGTGAAGCCTGACTTAATTTGATTAAACACTTTGTTAGGAATAGCAATTAATGTACTTTCTCTGGTTGCTTTTTAATGGCTCCCTACAATTAGTACACTGAATCTAGTTAATTATACTCTTGGTTTTTTTTTTTCTGTTTTTTTTAACTTTTTTTTTTTTTGTTATAGGCAATGGTTGCATGGGTGTATTATTAGGAGGAGGGGGTAGCAGGACTGTCAGCTGGGTTCTCACAGGAGTCCATTTATTCCCCAGCACAGTCCTCATTATTCCAGTCTAGCCTGCTACAGGTAGAGACCACCTTCATTCCAGCCAGGGCCCCTTCCTCCACACAAACAGAAGGAAAAGATTAATTGTTTGCTTTGTTTTGTTTCCCCAGGGACATTGGTCACTTAATAAAGAAAAATAATCCTATCTTGGTCTTGATTCAGTTTATTGTCCCAAAATATGTGTGGATAAGCATGGGACTAGGCTTAGTTCTTGTTAGCAGATTTGCCCATTAGCTCTGAAATGGCCAAAATACATGAGAATATAAACGCTGTAAATAAAACAGAATTGATGAGGGTGCAGGACTGTGTTGGTCACAAGTTGTATCATGATTTGTGGCTCCATTTGTCACTAAATCCTCATTAAAAAGACAAAATTAAACAGCCTGGCCAATGTTCTTAATTGTAAAGCAAGCATATTAGATGGGGCTCGTTGAATAGAGGCACAATTAGAGAGCCTTTAATTGACAATTGCCGCATGTGCTGAGTGAACACATCACGTCGCGAAGTGCATTAATGGCAAGCAGTCAGGATCTTGAAAGTAAAGGTCAATAAAATGCACACTTAAATGCAAATGACACTTTAACATGTCAGATAAATGACCTTTTGTGGACAAGGGACAGCCTTGGGACAGGTCAGTATTACTAGTGTCTAAATCCAAATATTCAGAGTCAAACTGGAAAATGCATGCAGTGTGGGACCTCTTGAAATTTAGTAATGGAGAAATTTAAGTAAATTAATTGTATGAATGTGCTAACTGCTCTTCCATGCACTTGTTCTGTCCTGGAAAACATTGCTATTTTACATACATAATTATATGCAATAACAGTTTCTATTAGCGTTATTAGTATTACTATTAGTATTATTTAGTAGCAAAAGCACAATTTCACGCGTTACATGTTTCTGAATACATCGCACATATTGTACAAGCAGAGCAGACCAAATCTGCAAAGACCAACTATGTTAGTATGATAGTAATAACTTTTTAGCATTCTCTATCAGTTTTGTTGTAACTCATTAAATAAATGCTCTATAGTAAATTCTTTGTTTCAACAAGCAGCGATTCCTCTTTTCATTACAAGATCAAACAAGATTGATATCAGATTCCAAAGTGTGTGACAACATAATGTGCTGCGGCATGCAGCTTTGCTCTATTAGCAGAAACTTGTTATTTTTCTTTAGCTGAAGCAGGTCTCTAAGTGTGGACAGGCGTTGATAAATGCTGCCGTGTCCCGTTGATGCAATTCATTTGTCAGCTGTGTGAAAAAAGGTTAATCGGTATTCTCCAGCCAGGTTACAGTGTTTTTCTCTTGCTCTTTGCCAGTAATTGTGCCTCTGTGCGCCCTCATCAACTAGCCCCTCACTGACTTGGGCAGAATACATGGAGCCTTTGCTGCCAAGGAGCCACAATGAATTATCAGCGATTGTGTGGAGAACATTACATCCTGGTAAAAAAAAACAAAAAAAACAAAAAAAAACAACTAAATGTAAAGACAAAAATAATGCCAGTGCAAACAGTAACAAATGGACAGGAAAAAAAGAAATAATAATAAATGTCAGCAGTGTTTCATAATTTATGTCCAAGTATTTCATACATGCAGTTGAATGATCATGGGTAAGAGGGGAAAAGAAATCAATGAAAATTCATATTTCATAAGCCTATAATTGTGTTTAAAAGTGTACAGTAGTCATTTGTTTTAGCAGCCTCCACAGTGGTTGCTTGATGACAGTGCCATACATTTGAGAGTTAGGTCTTATTTCTTTTCCCCTGCCTCATCACTCCTCCTATCTTTTGATCCCACTCCTTTCATCTTTTTACAGCTACACTATACAGCTGTTGAAAATAAGGGTTTTGTTGTCAAGAAGACTGCGCTTAAAAAAAAAAAAAAAAAAACTTGACAACTTGACAACGTTCTATCATCTGTGAAGTTATCGATTTGCCAGTGTTTTAACCATCAAACTGGATCTATTTGAGTGACTCTGGTTTTTAAACAATTTCTTTGACAGGCCAGGCATCACAGCAATTGCCCTGCTTTTTAAGACAGTATTTCAAATTGTGGATTTTGCTCAATCACGTGCTTGTCCCAGCACGCCCCGCTTAAAGCAGAACCAGACTTCCGAAGGGCCCCAGTGGTGGACAGAGTTGTCATGAAAGAGAGTGGGGGTGAAGGGGGAAGACAGAATGAAACGGTCTTGCTTTATAGATTGCTGTTAGGGCAACAAAACTTTGGCAGCATTGATTAACTTGACAGTGAATGCAGCAGTACATTTATCACTAATAGCTGTGCTGTAGAAAATCTAATAAGAGCCAAACAATCCCCCTGGAGCTGTAACAGGTTCTCTGTGGCCAGCAGAGCGTGCCGTGAAAATATCCGTCTCCCCGGACGCCTCTGCTGAGAGGTCAGGCAAGCGATGATGCTCTGAAACACACGCATCATCTCATCAGAATGTCCCATTCCCCTCTTTATTCACACTCTGATGCAATCTGGGCAGGCACACTACATGGTCAGCAAGTCATAAATATACGTAATTGGTAACAAACATGGTAAAGATGTTCAAGGGAAGGAAGTGGATTGTCAGTAATTGGGCCTAATTCAAAAGTACGTCCAAGCACCTGAGTGTCCCACCTTCTTATCAGGGTGCTTAAAAAATTTCAAGCTAGCAAGGTGTTAGGAGAGTGTAGGGATTTTAATTTCACCGGAAGGGGGGAGCTGAAAGAAGATTTGCATGTGTGACTATGAAACGCTTTGGCCACGCGTCAGAGTTTAACAGGGAGGCTAATTGATTTGCTGTCACCTGGGCATCAGGTTCACTCTTAGGATTCAATTTTTTTTTCAGCCCGTTTTGCATATTGCATCGATCAGCCGAGGAGGGGATGAGGAGGGGTGTTGGGTAAATGAGCAAAAAGCGCAGAGGCTAGAGGATGAATTGTTTACTCGCATAAAAATAACCTTTCAATAGGAGAAGATGCATGGCGTAGACTTCTGGTGGTGTTCTGCTGCCCCAAGCAGATGGCATTCAGCTGCTATTGATCCAGGCCCTGCAGGCGAGCGGGGGGCAGTTCTGGTCAGGGCACAGAGAGCAAGTCTGTCCATCCTAACTGCCTCCCTAACCATCCCTCAAAACAAAGGATAAACAATGTGAGAGTGCAACCAATTGCATTTGTAGGTGTCAATTGCATTAGATGTCTACTGTAAAATGCACCATTATCTGTTGACAAGCAATTTATGTGACTCTGAATTTTGAAGCTTCGCCTTGGTGTGGGACTCACAGGGCCACACCGACGTTTAAGAGCTTTATAGCCTGAATTCAGGAAGCACAAATGCTGTACACAGAAGAACATGAACAGTGACCTCTTCCGACAGGCATACAGACAGAGGTAAAGGTAGCTGAATGGAAATCATCATACAGTTATGCACCAATAACGAGACTTTGATGCCAGGATCAAGTAAGCTGCTGCCCATTATTTCAAGGATGAATGCTCTTTGCAGCAATAAGAGAAAGACCCCCCCCCCACCGCATACACACACACACACACACACACACACTCAACCCTTCTATGTCTCACCCCAGCTCCAGCCTTCAGCACTAATTAGTTTCAGAGGGAATGGAAAAGGGGGCTGCAACCAAGCTCTTCCCACATAGCATCGGAGTGTGGAGGAGATGCATTAGTGAGACAAAAACGGGGAAGGCTTTAACCTCACTGTAAAACTATCAGAGCTACGGTTGTGGAGACTTTTGAGGGTACTTGCAACTTCAAGTTAAATCTGATGTTCTGGAAAATGTGTTTAAACGATTCATTTTAATTCGCCCCTTATGAAACTTTTCCAGTGACCATTCCTTGTCCGAGTTGGAACAACTCTTTTGGACTGGCTGGACCTGTTTTCATGTGTGCTTGTCTTTTCAACATTTATTTCAATTCAACGTTTATTTCAATTCAATTCAGTTTTATTTGTATAGTGCTTTCAACAATGGACGTTGTCACAAAGCAGCTTTACAGAAGTATAGAGATTGAGGATATAATGTTTAAATTTATGAATTTATCCCTTTTAAAAGTGATAGTGGCTTATGATGTGGACATTTTATTTATAGAGGATATGAATCATAGTGCCAGACACTACAGAACAGGTGCTGGTGATTGTTTTTTGCCCTCAACCTTCTTTTATGTAAAAAAAAAAAAAAAAATTCTTCCTGTATGGTGCCACCTGATTTATTAAGCAACACATTATTTTCTGGCTTCTGAGACTGTGCATCCTGCTCATGATAAATGTAGTGCAATGCATAAATTTAACACAATGGCTCTTGTGTAAATGCGACATCTTAATGATTAAATGTTAAAAACCTAACTGCTTTCATCCATCCTCTCTGACTAAACCCTGTCGTGCTATTTTAAGATTTTATGTAAGATTTTATTAAGTGGAGGCATTTTTCAAGTGTGACTCTTCTTATTTGTAAGTGTATTACTTCATACCAAAAAGAGGAGGTTAGGGTATAATTCTAGAGAGCAGTCTGCAGAAAAGGGACTATTACGACTAAGTGTGATTTAGAGTTGGGTGAAGAGAAGCTTCAGTTCATTCATAAATATCACCTTTTGGTATGAAAACCCCAAGGTCTGTCCACTTCAGGTTGTTCTGGCCATGTACACAGTCCCAATCTCAGGAGGTCTGTGGCATTCTAGCCCTAGCTTGGAGAAGTGTGCTCTCCAGTTACCACAGTAATTGGCTGATGAGGAGGCTCAGGCCCTAAAAGAATGTCATTGTTCGATTTCCCTGCGATCCTAAGTGAGGATATGTCACCATTTACGCCTCTTTCGGGTGACACCAGCTCCTGGCAGAAACTCTGGGGAAATCATTACACTGTTTATACCTCTCCCCTGTCAGACACCACTTCCCTTTGATATTTTCACAATGTTTTCCGCTGAGTGATGGTACCTTGTGGGGGTCAGGGGAGAACAAGTACCTTTTGTAAATTCGTGACCATATTTTAATGGCTGAAAGAGAAAAAGCCAGACAATTGGTGACGTGTAGCGCAGAGCCAGTAAGAGAGCTTGAAGGAAAGATCAATGCTGTCCACCTGGTGTCTTCTTCTGAGTGTAAAGAGATAGAGCTTTAACGATTTCTGGAGCTGCTCAGCCACATTTTGAAAGAGAGTGGAAATGTTTCAGCCTTGGGGCCTGTGAATTTCAGAACTCCAGTTCAGTTCAGTGCAGTTTAACGTACAAATGCTGACAACCTGACTTTTTTTAAACTCATAAAATTTATAGTTAAAGTACAACTAATGAAAACCTATGTTAGTCTTAACTTTTTATTTTGCTTTAGGCAGCACAATCAGTGCTATATACATTCATAATGTCCCCTCATAGACAGTCAGTTAAGGCTCTTTTGAATATTATAGGAAAATATAAGATGTAAATCACCTCCAGATCACTTGAGAACATCTGTAGCTCTCTAAACTATTTATTGTTACAGTAAATTCCTACATAAATAAATAAATAAATAAATAAATAAATAAGACTCCACTGGCTATATATGTATATATTCTTCTATATAGTCTTCATTACATATTTTCGACTTACATGTTAAAATTGTGGGACATGGGAAGATTTGTTTATTTTATATATTTCATGTGTCGGGTTTTAGCCTTTTGGACTC